>OX578144.1:126391594-126744094 GCA_951213105.1 Amaurobius ferox | reverse complement strand
ACAGCACCTCGAAACAATCGAACGATACGCTCAAGGACTTCGTCTTTGTATCTTTGTCCGATAACCGACCCCGTGTTAAAGATGTGGAGGTCTGTGCGGCAGTTCATCATGGTACCTGCCCAGACCATGACGCCCCCAAACGAAAAACGATGTCCTTCCGTGATGTTTCTCGGGTGAAAACGCTTTCCACGTTCTCTCCAGATCGTGGAACGATGAGAATCAGTTTGCAGGCTAAACCTCGACTCGTCACTGAACATGACATTGTCCCACTGTTGTCCATTCCACTACCGATGTTCCAAATTCCACTGTAAACGCACGCGTTTCTATGCAGACGTCAGGGGGGTGGAAACTTCTGGTCGTCTGGGATAGAGACCAACGTATCTGAGTCTCCTGTAAACAGTTTGTCTGGAAACAGTGCCTCCTATGACGGCTGTCAGGACTGAACCCAGTTGTCTGGCAGAACGGTTCCTCTGACATCGGGCAATTATAACCAAATATCGATCTTGCCGAGCGGTTGTTACCCTTGGCCGACATGATACTCGTCGTCGGATAACATCTCCAGTGGTTTGGAACCTCTACCACAGTATGGAGGTCACACACTGAAACACATTCAGAATTAGAGACGCTTCGGTTTGAGATTATCCGGATTCCAGCATTCCAATAATTCGTATCTTCAAAACATGTCCAGTTAACATCTTTGTGACATTTTTTGTCTATTTTAATTGTTAACTAAGCTCCGTACCACAGCAATTACGAAATTCTGATTCAACTGGCCATGCCGCTCGAGACCGTTTTATACTCGTTCCAACGTACGCTGGTACTTTGCACATGTCGACGTCGACTGAACTGTTTTGCATATGCACAATGATTTATTTACCTTCATCCCACGATTTTCCACAACTGATTGTGAACCATTGTATCCATATTAATCAGAATTTTTCGCATTTTACGAATTATGCTTAACTTTCGGACATGAGTATATATATATATTTAAGTGCAAATCTTACAGAAATGTACGAAGCGCAGTTTATATCCTAACACGTTTAATGTCTTTTAAAAAACAAAAAATCTTACACGTCATCCATGAAATTCATTCTCCCATTTTCACGATTAAAAAATCTGATGTGAGCATCACATCACTTTCCCTGCAAACTCAAATTGATTTTCTCTTTATTTCCCGAACCGTACCAAAATCTAATCAGCACTAGGAGCACCCACATATGACTTACCTACCAAATTTCATGAAATTCAGTCAATAAGTTTTTTAGTTAAAGTGGATACATATATTGCACAGACAGATAGACACACATACACATACACACACACACACACACACACACACACACACACACACACACACACACACAGACGTCAAACTAAAAATAGTTTTTTTGTTATCTAGAGGTGTCCAAACGTGTAGATTTGTCGAAAACTCGAGTTGCGATTTTCGACATGATTCCAATACTTTTCCCATACATTATCATGTATTGTAGGGAAAGTAAAATATCTGATGTGGGCAGCACATGACTTTCCCTTCAGACTCATATTCGCATTCTCTTTGTTTCTTCAATAATACAGTAAATTGAGTTTAATTGCACAAAATAACGCCCATAATTATTATTTTAAATTACCCTGAATTTGCACTTTTATTTAATTCAATTTTCGTTCTCATTTGGTAACTGGACTTATTTTCAAAGGTGGATTAGAGGAAATGCGGAAGAACAAAAATATCTCGAGAACGGCTAGTCCTAGTGTAATGGGGTTGATCTTATACTTTTCATCGTTAAACATTACATATAAAACAAACATTTAATTGATATATTTGAGCATACGTAGTTTTTTATTTTAATTTTGGCGATTTTTGTGCCATTTCGCAAAAAAAAGCAGGGATTTTTTTTTCGAATCGGACCAAAATCTAATCAGCACCAGGGTAACCCACAAGTAACTTATGTACCAAATTTTGAAAAATTTTATCTATTAGTTTTTCAGCAAGAGTGGATATAGGCAATTTTTATAGGTCATTTCTCATAAAAAGGCGGATTCTTTCATGTCGAATCGTACCCAAAACTAATCAGCACCAGGGTCGCCCACAAGTGACTTACCAACCAAATTTTATGAAATTTCGTCCATTAGTTTTTGAGTCAGAGTGGATACATACATTGCACAGACACACAAACAGACAGACAGACTGACTGACAGGCACACAGACGTCACGCTAAAAATAGATTTTTCGTATTCTAGAGGTCCCAAAAAACGTGTAGATCCATAGAGAACTCGAGTTCCGATTTCCGGAAAGGTTCCAATACTTTCCCTATATATTACCATGTATTGCAGGGAAAGTAAGAAATCAATATTTTATTCTGAAAATGAAACTCTTACTAAAATTTAATAAATTCGTTTCCCATTAATTTGACAAATTTTAAAATATTTATAGATTTATTTAATTTTTTCTAAAAAACAAAAATGCAAATTCCTCAGATATTTTGTGGGCGTGGTTAATATCCTCGAGTTCCAGGTTATTTCTTTTAAAAGAATCGACAGTGAACGGCTACAGAAGTTCGCTCCTCAGTTTTCTCACAAATGTTTAAACAATTATCTTTATTTTATTTTTTACTAAAAATATAAATCGTACTGAAATTTGGCGGGCGTGACTAGTGTACTGAAACCAATACTTTATTTGTTTAAAAGAAATCCTTCCTTCAATTGTATCCAATTTCAAAGTCCTGAAATTATCAGTACATCTGTGAGAACATTCAGTTGTTCTCATTATTACTTTCCCTGCAATACATGGTAATGTATAGGGAAAGTATTGGAATCATGCCGAAAATCGCAACTCGAGTTTTCGACGGATCTACACGTTTCGAGACCTCTAGAATACGAAAAAACTATTTTTTGCGTGACGTCTGTGTGTGTGTCTGTGTGTCTATCTGTCTGTGCAGATTTTGTATCCACTCTAACTCAAAAACTAATGGACCGAATTTCATAAAATTTGGTAGGTAAGTCACTTGTGGGCGAATCTGGTGCTGATTAGCTTGGGGTACGATTCGGGATTAAAGAACCCGCCTTGTTTTGCGAAATGCCCTAAAAAGCTTGTATCCACTCTAGCTAAAAAACTAATGGACTGAATTTCACAAAATTCGATAAATTAGTCACTTGCAGGATACCCTGGTGCTGATTAGATTTTGGTACGATTCGGAGGAAAATAACCTGCCTTTTTTTGCAAAATGGTCCTCAAAAATCGCCAAAATCTAAAATAAAAAACTACGTATGCTTAAATATATCTATTAAGTGCTTGTTTAATACATAATTTTTAACGAAGAAAAGAATAAAAACAGCCCCATTACACTTGGACTAGCCGTTCTCGAGATAATTTAGTTTTTCGTATTTTTTCTACGCCACCTTTGAAAATAAGTCCAGTTATCAAATGAGAACGAAAATTGAATTAAAAGTGAATTAAATTTAATTAAAATAAAGAGAACGTGAACGTGTCTGCAGGGAAAGTCATGGGCTGTCCACATCAGATTTTTTTGTAATATATTTAATCAAACATTTCCATCAGCAGAAAAACCCGGAAACTCTATTGAAAGCGAGTTATTTCTTATCATTTTATATTGGGTGTTTCACAAAGAACTGACTCCCTGACTTTGAAATGAAACAACTTGGAAACGGTGATAGATAGAAGACTGAAGCAAGTGGTATGTTTACTGGGAAAGCCGTAAAACTCTGATGCGAAAGTTTCAAAATTTGTTACAAATGTTGCTGACAGATAGCGCTATATGCTGTAGTCGCAGTACGGAGCTCGAGAAATAGCCTATAAATAGTGGTGAGACTGTCCTTGGTAAAGCAGTCGTTGCAATCACATCAGAATCGATTCAAAATGTGCACATTGCACAGCACAGAGATGGTGCAAACGACGAATGAAATTGGCAGTCACCTTCTATAATGTGACAACAAAAATGGACGCATTTGCCTGACAGATCAACTCTTCAAGCTTATCAAGTGTTGCAGGATTGTTGCGGAAAATAATGTCCTTCAATGTGCCCCACGGGAAGTAGTCGCAGGGCGTATGATAGGGTGGATATGGAGGCCAATCCATGGCTGTTCCAGTAAATGTAGAATAGTTCAAAGCAACGACTCTATTACCGAAATATTCCTTAAGAAAGGCAAAAACGGCTGGGGTACGTTGTTGTCGGACCCCATCTTGCATGACCCACGAAGTGCCTGAGTGATCCTCCAACGCTTGTAGTATGGCGACAAATTGTTCCAAAACCACGATGTACCCTTCAGTAGTAATCGTTTCTCGCAAGAAAAAAAGGCCAATGATGCCCTTGCTCGATATTGCAGCCTAAATGGTAACTTTTGAGGAATGTAGTGATCGTACTTGATACAAATGCGGGTTTTCGGTATCCCCAAAACTCCAGTTTTGTCTGTTCATGACACCATCCAGGTGAAAATGGGCTTCATCTGTGAACCATATGCAGCCAGCATCAAATCCATCACCATCAATCATGGCGAGCATATCGTTTGATAACTCTTCTCTTTGTCGCACAGCTGAAACTGTTATGGCTTGGTGACATTGAATCTTGAACGGAAACATGGCTAGGGTGTTCCTCAGGATACTGTACGTGCTGGATGGCGTTAATCTGGATTCAGCTGCAACTCTTCGAATGGATTTCCTCGGATTAGAATGAATAACTGCAACGACATTTTCAGGTGTAACTGCAGATTGCCTGGGGCCAACATGTCTCACTAATTCATCAGCCATGCTGCCTGTCCGTTGAAATTTGTCGGATAGCTGGCAAATTATTTTCACATCAGGACCTCTGGCAGCTTTAAATCGGGATTGAAAACTGCTCCTTGTTGCTGTAGGACTGCGATTTAATCTGTGATACTCGAGTACCAGAAAAACACGTTGTTCTACTGAATACATGACTTCATCCACTTACTTCAGTACGCTAACCTCCTTTCACGTTTCAAAAGCCGAACCGTTCAAAGATCCAAGGCATTTTTCTTTTCGAGGCACCTGTTGTTGCTGAGATCCAGACCGTCCGACCTACCAGAAAGGTGTAAGGTAACTGTTCGGGGCACCTGTGAGAAAACTCACGTATCCCTACGTCGAAACTAGAGATCTTATACGTAGTTTGAAGTTATTGATGGATGTGAAGCATTCCTTTATCTGGATGGATGCTTGATGAGGATTTGCAGTCTTTTGTTGGCTAACGCTTACAGTCAAAAGTACCTTGGACGATAGACAACCGTTGTTGAAAAATAATCAAAAGGAAGAATTTGGAGAAAAGAGAGTATACTGGAAACGAGCTCCCTGAAAGAAGATGGGTTCCAAGTGTAATAGTCTCGGGGCTCATCGTAGCCATATCCTATTCAAAGGTCACGAGGTTAAGGGGTGAGATGATAAATGATGTAAAGACAACATTACCATCTCAAGTCTGAAGTTTGAGTTACACCGTTGCAGGCAAGTCAGGAAGCCGAGCTCTCTTAGTTCTGGGCTCGTAGGTTCTTCTAGGGTCAGAGATGGTGTATCTTGGCCTACGTTTCCTGTTCACTGGTTTTAGGTCATAATTTAGATCGATATCTGCCAAGCAGGGTTTCTCAAAGTGACTAATGTAGAATTTTTGGTTGATTAACCTAACATGCTCTTCAATGTCAGAGACTTTAAGATCATAGTGTATAACCTCGTTTTGGATAAACCAAGGAGAATTGTAATGTATCATTCGTAAAAGTCTACTTTGGACAACTTGCAGTTTCCCAATATGAGATTTTGCAGCTGTACCCCAAACGGGACAGGCATACAAAATCATAGGTGCGATGATTTGTTTGTAGAGGAGAAGCCTGTGCTCCAGAGAAAAGGTTGACCCCCCCCCCCCCCCCTATAGAGCAAAGGCTGAATGGATCTAAGGATCTAATAAGTTTGTTGGCATATTGGGTTTTTAAATAAATATGGGTGCTGAAAGTCATGTAAGCGTCTATTGTGATACCCAAGTACTTTTCAGCATGGTTGAGTAGGATATTTTTGTTAAAGATTTTGATTAGAAAATTGTGAGAGATTGCTCTGTAGTGAGGTTTCAAAATAACAACGTTAGACTTGGAGGCATTAATTTTGATTTTCCATTGCACGAGCCAGCGCTCAAGATTGCGTGTGATATAGCTTTGTAGTGTGTTGATCGTGTTAAGAGGAGAGCCAGCGCGGGCAATAATCGCGGTGTCATCTACAAAAATGCAGAGTTTCACCTGTGAAATATGAGGTATATCTTTTGTGTAAAAGTTGAAAAAAAGAGGGCTGAGATCATCCAAAGATTGACCAATCTGTGCTTCAGAACACACTTTATAGGGATCCGCACTGCGACTACAGCGCCATCTGGGAACAACATTTGTAACTAATTTTGAAACTTTTGTATCAGATTTTTACGGTTTTCCCAATAAATATATCACTTGTTTCAGTTTCCTGTCGATCACCATTTTCGAGTTGTTTCATTTCAAAGTTAGGGAGTCCTTTGTGAGACACCCTGTACATATTCATCTAAGAATTTTTCATATCCTCTCATATATACCATTTCTGATATAGCATATGCGATTTATCACGTTAGAAATAATAATTTATGAAAAAGTTACAATTAATTTGCAAGATACAACATATAAGACGCGGCAATTTTGTACAGACTGGAATTCTCAAAATTTCTCAGTATGGCAAAATTATCTTGACACATATTCATCATAAGCACAAAACTCGCCTATAGGGGGCGTTTCCAAAATTTTGAGAACACTCCCATTGCAGATGCCAGTCTCCATGGTCTGGTTTTGCTCTTATTATGCGCTCGTCAGAATGGAATAATCGATATCTGCAATGACAGCAAGGAACTTGCTATAAGCCACAATTTTTGAGAACTTCTATGGGAACTGACAGTCGGCATTAAATTCATATACAATTCAGCTCAAGCCACACGAAGCTGCAAAGGCAAAGTTCCTAAAATTTGCCCTTTAATGTCAGTTCATATAGAAGTTTGCAAAAATTGTGACTTATAGGTATTTCTGCTGTTGCAGATATCGGTTATTCCATATTGACAAGCGCATAATAAACGCGAAATCGGTCCATAAATACTGTTACCTCCAATGGGAGTGTCTTCCAAACGTATTAGTTATGCTATAGCAAAAAAAATTATTTATTTATTTATTATTTTATTTATTTTAAAAGAATACAAGCTACAGGACAAAGTGCCAGTAACAGCGTGCAAGATAAAATACAATACAAAATATACAAATAAAAATATAATAAAACACATTAAAATGTACACTATTGACAACAAATGATTTTCGAAAGCACCTGCAAATAAATAAATACATTAAAATATAAAATATTTACAACAAATGATTTTTAAAAGCCATTTCCGATGAATAAATAACATCAAGATCATCGGAGAAACTGTTGTATAGTTTACAAAAACTACTTATCGCACAATAAAAACCAATATTGGTACTAAAATTCCTTTCAGCAAATAAACTCATGCTCCGAGTAGAATACTGGGGAACATGAAATACGATCCCACCCAAGACAGAGCAACAATCAATTCTGTTATTGAACAGACTCCTGCAGATTGAAAATTAAATGAAGTCCCTTCTGTTCTGTAAACTTTTAACATTCAACATATCACGAAGAAAAGTAGCAGATAAGGCATAACAAAAAATGCCAATTTTCCTATAATACAGATATCTCAAGATTTTATTTTGAATAATTTCGATCTTGTTTGCATGAACAGCATGAAAAGGCCCACACGCCACAGACGCATACTCAAGCCCAGATCTGAGATAACTTAAAGCGAACAATGGAGATATCCTCATTAGTAAAATCCTGAATAATTCTCTTAATGTAATCGAGTTTCCTATAGGATTTAGCACACATATCAGAACAATACAAAATGCCCCGTGATATAAATTCAAAAAGATACAATAGGTCCAAAATACATATTGCAGGATTATGAGAAACAGGTTACTAATTTGTGTGATTTCGTACTTCGCTGTAGGATGATTACTTAAACAAGAATATTACTTGAACACATCTTCATACTACCTAAGACAGACTAACTGAAGTGTGGTTCAACTCGACTTTTTCGTACCGTGATCATTTTTAAGTAGCTTCTGATTTTTCTTTTCCTTGTAAATTTTGCAAGAAAGGAAATTGAAAAATCTGTATCCTTGGTCCAAAGAATCGCAATGATATCATATTGCCCTTCATTTTAAAGGATTTGAAAAAGTCTTTCGATTGATACCAAATTTGAGAATGTACCCCTATGGGGAAGGAGGATACCATGCCTCCCCCCATCCTGCTATTAACGTTACTACTACGTTATTAACAGGTTGTTAACAATATTACCATAAAAACTTGCATCGTAGCTGTTTTCCACTATGATTGAAACTGATCATTGGTCCATAAATTACCTTAAATTATGCATTGTTCTGTCAAATTGTGTCCTATGCAGCTATATTAAGAAAATATATAATTTAAAGTTTTCTCTCGAATTTCAAAAAATTCTATCTGATTTACAAAACCGGATATGAAGTTTCGTGAAAATCTATTAAAATTTGTGACGTCTATTGTAAACACAAGAATCTATTGTGTACACAAGACAGACAGGTGGACATCACTCTAAAAATAGTCCAAACGTGTTCAGAACCATATATTGGCATCAAACTCTCCAAATCGAAAAATTTTCCAAAAACAATGCTTCCTCTATCCTATATTCAATAGTTTGAGAAAGTCCAAATCCATGATTGTAGGCTATTAAATCCTCGATGACATGGTTGAGAAAGTCCGGCAATATGTAGTCGAGCATTGTCTTGTTAATCAATGGAACCTGGGCGGCTTAACAATATAGATAAACGACTGCAGAATATCGTCAACGTACAAGCGAGCCGTAAGACTGGCTAGCAACGCAACTAGAGATAGCTAGCTCCCCAGACTGTCACACCACGTGTAATGCCCGTGTACCGCTCGACAACAAATGCGGAGTCGAATCGCCGGCCAGTTCTACTCCACACACGTATGCGGGAGGGGGGGGGGGGGGGTCATCAGTACTGAATACTCAGTTTTGAATAACAATGTCATTTAGAATGTTTTATAGGAATATGCACATAATTACAAATTAATTTTCTTTATATCATGCATTCCATAAAAAGAACGAGTATACTGATATCGATACTCTAACCGTGCTTGGATGCACAGGAATTTAGTGTACAGTATGCACAAAATACCTTCCGCCATCGATAATACACATTTAAATTCGAGAAAGATTTCTACCAATTACTTGTAATTAGTAGCATTACTCTACATCTTAGTAATTGAATTTATATATATATATATATATATATATATATATATATATATATATATATATATAATGTAATATAATATATTTAAAATAATATAATACATATATATATATATAATTTTTTTTCTATATCGCTCTGTTGACGAGTTCCTTACGTCTTCAATTACACGTTGGAAGCGTTTGTTTTATTCGATCATTACTTTACTATCGATAAACCTAACATGTACACAGAGAAACCGCTAGGGCGCGGTAGTCCAGTGGTTAGCGCGCGGGAATTGCCCTCCGTAGGCCAGGGTTCGATTCCCTCCGCTGCCAAAACTGCCGTCGTGTTCACGCGGAGTACGATCACGTTAAACATGTGGATTAATAAGGCCTTCCTAGAGATTGGTGGTAGGGGAAGGAGGGTACGGTCCCTGTGTATGCCTCACCCACTGGGTTCCGGTCCAAAAATTGGGTGGCTCTTCCCGTCCGTCCAAACAGTTACCTTACACCTTTCTGATCCCGGCCTCACATCTCGCTGCTGAAAACCTCTGGGTCAGTCGTGTGGTCTGGGTCTTCAACACCTTTCTAGTAGGTCGGACAGTCTGGGTCTCAACAACAACAGAGAAAACGCTTATTTTGAAGTTCTAAACATTCGGTATATCATAAGTAAACGTGTAGCTAAAAGATTAAATTTTGGTGTTGCTTTTGTCACAATAAGGCAAGTTCAAAATCACGCAACTCTGTACTTTGTTAAAAAGCCTTGCTGCCCCAACCGGGAATCAAACCCCAGATCTCCGAAGTGGCCAACCGACGTTCTACCGTTGAGCTCCTGGGACGAAATTGCAAGCTCTTATCATCGAAGCGGACTCTACAACTTCTTAGGCTTAGACAACTAATTTGATCTTCTTAATACCTATACTCAAGAAACACTAGCACAAGAAAATCTGCCGTCAGATGCCCGTCTTTTTATTATCATTGTTATTGCTATTATTATTATTATTATTATTATTATTATTATTATTGCTGTTGTTGTTGTTGTTGTTGTTGTTATTTGAATCGATTTTATATGAGATAACTAGATTCTACACAATATTTTAAAATCTCGAGCACACAAATAGCACAAAGTTAAAAAATTTAATGCAAACGACCTCAAGACGGAATGGGCTTTAAAATTATATGGCTCTTCAGTAATTTCAAACCATTTAATTGGAAGTTTTCATTAAATTAAAACAGTCATTTCCGGCTTCATTAAAACAATGTACAAATGCCTGCAAAATCATCACATATTTCGGCAAAATAAGAACTTCATCAGGCACAGCCTGCAAACAGTATAAATAAAAGTAAACATCTGATGTGGGCAGCACATGACTTTCCCTACAGACTCAAATTCATTAGCTCCACTTAAAATTTAGTCCGTGTTTTGAGTTTCTACGACTAGTAGTTCTCGAGATATTAGTAAAAAACAAAATTTTCGTTTGTCTCATCATCACGGAAAAACGGCTGATCCGAATTTAATGAAATTTTTGTGGATAGCCTTGAAATCGTCCCCATAAATTTAGTCCAAGTTTCGAGTTTCTAAGACTAGGGGTTGTCGAGATATTAATGAAAAACGGAACTTTTTCCTAGGAGTTCTACTCTCCAACTCCGTGGTTTATCCAAACGGAAAGGATGAAAATCGTTTGTTTAAAACGTCGAAATGAAATAACACTTTATTTCCGAGTTTGGTGCAGGATTTTTGCATTAATTAGTCACTATCGGAAATCATGAATTGTTTGAAACATGAATTTAAATGGAAAAATCTACCTCCATGGTTCATCTTTCACAAGCTTTTACTCAACGATGAAAAGTATAAAGAAATAAAAATGGCTATTTAATTTTGCATTTTATTAGGAAGATTCTATCTTATATCATGTTGATCGGCGACGGAATGAAATTAAACGTGTTGTTAATAATTATTATCATTTCTTCTATTTGAATAATAAATAAATGGATGTAAAAATATATTTTATAAACGAACAGTTTGATTGTTCTTTTAATTATATAAATTGCGGACTGCGTACATCACTTTCATTTATTTTAGCAAAGCGGTTTCAAGCTCATATATTGTGTTTATCTAATAAACTCATATATTGTGTTTACCCAATAAATTCATTTAGCCGATTGTTGAAGCAGAAAAAGAGTAGAACGGCTATATCTTATAATACAATTTTAGTGTTTTCATTTAGTATATACAAACGGGGTCAGAATATTTTATTCTTCAGATCTGCAAATTTAGAGCTACGAGTTTAGCGGAATATCTCTAAATAACTTGGTAAATTTTAAACTTTAACAAATTAGCGGAAATGTCTCAAAATTGATAAAAATGACCCAAACCAATGAAATAAAATTTATTTTTTTAGAGTAGAGTACTGAAATGATGTTTCGGTAGCATTTGTCGGTCAGTCATTCCATTCTACTTAGTAACACATTTAACGAATTTTTTTAATATCACCAAATTGATAAAAATATTTGTCAATCCATAAAAATATCATGGAATTGATAAAATCGCGATTAATAAATGTAATTAATTGTGTTTTGTTAGGGGATAGTATTGTGATGATGTTTCGACAATTTGTCGCAAAATGGGACTATCAGTTCTACAGTCTCACTTGGAGATAAATTTGGCGATTTTTTAAGTTATCGCAAAATTGACTAAAATGTCGCCAAACCTTTCATGGAGATCGCTTTATTCAGACGATATGATTTCCATCAATTTATTCGAAGCAAATGATATCATGTCGCTTAGCAACGGATCCAATGTGTTATGAGGCATACGATTTTATATTAAATCTTTTCCGATTTGAATAATAAAGATATGTATATAAAATAAATTTCATTGACATTGCATTTTTGACTGGATAATATCAATTACGGTATTCAGGTTTAAACATTATTATTATTAATATTTTCGGGGACTGTTGATTCAGGGATTATTGATATTTTCAAGTTATTATGCCATTGTTTTATTATGACGAAAATTGTTGAAACTTGTATATAGTACGTTGTACGAGTAATCTTCTACAAATGCAAGGGTATATCTTCTAATCTACGAGAATACAAGTAGTATAAGTATATTGGCATATATTTTGATATATATATTGGCATATATTGGAATCAATTACGACCTTCTGGTAAAAAGATTACGGGGATTATTGATATTTTCAATTTATTACGTCATCTCTTTTATTTTGGCAAATATTGAGACTCATGTTGTAATACAGGTAGTCTTCTACTAACACACTGGCATATTTTCTAATCTGTGACAATATAAGTAGTGCGGGGTTGCATATATTGATTCAATTCCCCTTTTTTTTTTTTTGTAAATTTGTTTACAAAAGGGGCCAGGATGATTTATTCTTCAGATCTGCCCGTGAAGATAATTTTGCATAGTGAGAACAAATATTCTTAAACTTCTCTTTATGAGCAATAAATTTAATATTTTAACAGAATTGCACATGATTGCGAATTATAAGTTTCTTTATATTATATACTCCGTACGAAGAACGGGTATGCTGCTAGTCCGTTACTAAGCGAAATAATATAATTTTCCTCAAATAAATTGGAGGAAAAAATATCGTCTGCATAATGCTATCTCGGAAGGTTTAATTGTTCGTTTTTAACAATTTACAACAAAGTTGAAAAGTGTTTCTGACTTTGTTCTGTCTGTCTGTCTGTCTGTCCGTTAGCACGATAACTGCCGTAAAAATGACTTAATCAAAATGAAATTTTAGCATGTTGTTCCGACGATCTGTAGGACCTATGGGAATATAAAGGAATATCACTCAATTAGTTTTGGATTGAACCCGGGGGTCGAAAAAATGAAATACATTGAGCCCTATGGGACCTAATTTTTCAAACATTTTTTAAGCGGATTTATAATTCACAAATTGCTTCGAAAATTTTAGGTAATATTCAAATTGTTCCATAAAATATATAAAAAAAAATTCAGCGAAATATGTTCAGTAGTTTTTTAAACAAAAATTAAAATAATAATTACACCTCTTATATGAAACGATCACGTGAACATGATGTGAAAAGATCACATGACCCACTTCAAAATGATATATGGCATCCATCTTGTCTCAAAATCGTGATTTTTTAAGTTCTTTTTAATTCATATTGAGTGATGTATCCCTCCTAAAACCACATTATTTTTGCTTAAATTCTGTGCATCTACATACTGAAACAACGCAATTACAATATATTTGAGTTTGAATGATCATCCAAATTTGATTATTTCTACAACGAAACCTATTTTTCACTTATGTAAAATGTATACAGCAAAATATGTAGAATGAGTTGTATTAGAATTGCTGTATTTCTTTAACACAAAATTATTTAGCCCATGGAGTCTGCATAGCTGATATGAATGAAATATTCATTGATTTTACAGAGAGAAGGACGATTTTTTTCGATGAAGTTTTAAGCATAGAGTTTATTTACTTGTAGCTCCATGGTCTTAATTTTTAAATAAAATAAATTATTACAGTATTGTGATGAATGAAATGAATGGGAAAAAGTTATTAATGAAATGCTGTTTTTATAGAGAGATCCAGGCGTGTTATTTTTTCTATGACGTCGTTTGAATGAATTTCAGTTGTTTTCGATAAAGTTTTCAAATATAATAAATTATCGTAGTATTATGATAGTTTTCAAAATTTTACCGAGAAATGTATCGCATTTTAGAGATGTTTAAACCAGGCAATTTATATTTTAATGGCGTCATTTGAATGAAGTTCATTTTTTTCGATGAAGGTTTAAGTTTTCAAATATAATAAATTAATGTAGTATTGTGATAAGTTTTAAAATATTACCGAAGAATGTATTGCATTTTAGACTTGTTCAAATAAAATTGCATTAAAGTTGGAAAGTGTTTCATAATCAATGCTTTAAGCATGATTGATCTTTCTTGTTAATTAATATCTAAATAACCCCAGGTTTCAGACACTCGAAACATGGATTAAATTTTAAGTGGAACTATTCTAAGGCTATCCACAAAATTTCATTAAATTCGGTTCAGCCGTTCTCCAGTGATGACGAGACAGACAGACATATTTTCAATTTTATTTATATAGATATGGAAGAGAAATAAAATACGATTATATCACATAAATATGGTAATAAAAACATTTGCAAAATAAAATAAAATTTTATTCCGAGCCTTTTCAGCAGCAAACATAACAATAGACCCTGTCGCATTCATGTTCTGGCCTTACTATTATCAGTTGAAGAAAGACATCACTTTGATTGTCCGATAGAATTTCTTTTGTACTCTTTTATAAGTTTTAATTTGTTGAAAGAACTTTCAACAGAAGGTACGGTTGCAGGCTGAGTAAAAATAGCAATAATATAGATAACACATCTAAAAAATCGCTTTATTTCATGATGGCTATCGACGAATTAGTTCTGCGTTCTGTCTGAGGCCCCTTCAAGTCCTAGTGCTCCTGAGCGTTGCTTGTATTGCTTTTACTACCTCCTTGTTACGCGCCAGGGACACATGTAGTCTAACAATTCTTAATATTTGGCATATTTATTATAAAATTGTACCAGAAATGAATTGATGAAATGGTGGTATCAGAAATGATTATGCCAGAATAAATTTTCAAATGACATTTAAAATGTATGATCATTTTGATCTACAGAGCCATTTTAAGATTATCAATTGTTTTGAGGTTCTGCATCATGTGACTTTTGAAAAATATAAAGCATCATTATTACAATACTACGAGTATAAAACATGGTTTTGTGACATTAACTAAATTTAATTATGTGGTGCTATCTTACGATTAATTGCGATTAATTAATTATAATTATCTCGTTTTCGAAATCTGGATTTAGTTTAATCGTCTGCGTCTGGCAGCAGAATTGCACAAAGATTATTCTAAAAACTGCGAAATGTAAAATGGAATTACGTAGAAGTATTCTTCCAGATAAGAAGGATTTTGGAATTAAGCTAAAGCGCAGAGAAATGCAAACTGTAATTGAATTGATAATTATCAGGATTTCTTGATATTTCTTAATATCGTAACTGTTCGATCGCAATGGTCGGAACTGATACAACCCAAAAAAAAATCTGATGTGGGAAGCACAGGACTCTCTCCGCATAATACAATGACTTTGCTTCTTTTACAGCTTAATTACGATGTACAAAATCCACAGCACAATGTGTTTAGCGTCGAATTCTACATGCAAAACTATTTCAAAGTACTCAGTCAGCTTCTATTTTGCGCAAATCTAACTTGACACTTAAAAATATAGCTACTATCCGTTAAGCAATATAGTTCATATATTAAACGATTATAATAATTAAAAACTAATATTTTATTATATAAAAACCGATGTTTCGCTTAGATTCCTAAATTTCAAAGTTACAATTATTTTAATGCTTTTCATATGTCAATATTGTATTTAACATTCCGTTATTTAATATGGAAAAGGTGAATCTCATTATCATGACAACTATCTAATTATCGCTAAACGTGCATTTAAAAAACTAGACGTTAAGTCCATCATACTGATTAAAAGATGATTTAAAGTACTGATTAAAAGAAGATTTACAGTTAATTATACTGATTTAAAGTGTTCAAGCCATGGAGTTAGAAAGAAGGAGATAAAACTCCTATGGATGAAACGTTTGAAAACGCCATAATACATTGATAATTATATCTAGGTGTCGATAATGTTAGTAAAGTAGCCTCTATTGTTAGTTGACCCAACAAAAAGGCGTAGTATTTAGTATATGTATTTTTGATTATTTTTACATGAAGGGTTGGTTCCTTAATTTTGAATATAATAAACAAATATTTTTTCATAGTTGTGGGATAGAGTACAGAATATAGGGAGATAAAAATAAATTGAAAGGTAAAATAATTTTGAATACGTAGGAATATTTTTTTATTGTTTTCGTTCTACTTTGCATTGCGTTAATAATAATTCATTTTTAGAAAATCGACAGTTTAAATACATATTTTAGAACTTTCGCCATAGAAATGCATACAATGCAGAGCTACTTAACTTATCCCAGCTCCACCTGAATGATTGTCTCAAACGATATTGGCGTTTTCTAAATATGAAGTTTTAACTCCTTACTTTTACCTCCATGGTTCAAGGTCCCCGTTCCCATGCTGGTCCAGTGGCTCAATCCAGCCCGGTGGGAGTTTCCATTCAATTAATCTGCCCTTCCTATCTTGCAACCGTTGCGCAGGACATTTGTAACGTCCCCGTACAATTCGCGTCATATGTTGCATCCTGTTTTCAATGTAGTGTAGAGATCTTTTTTTTTATCCACGTGCAGCACATTTACCGCTGACAGGGGCAATTTGGCTCAAGTTCCAGCATTTATCGGTATATAAATGCATTTAAGCGGGAGAGTTGGAAAGTTGCGGTGCTTTCATAAATTGAAAGCCTTGTAAAAAATTATGGAGATCCTGTTGGGTAAACGATCCGTCTTAGTGCTTCTACTCCTGTGTATGTGTGTCTTAGTCACGTGAGTACCATTTTATTATATTATTTCTCAAACTATATGCCTCATACCATGTACCTGTATTTCTTCTCATACTATGTAACTCATACAGTGTACTTGTATTTCTTCTCATATTATATACCTCCTACTATTTACTAGTATTTCTTCACATACTATGTACCTCATACTATGTGCTTGTATTTCTTCTCATGCTATATACATCATATTATGTATTCGTATTTCTTCACATACTATGTACTTCATACCATGTACTCGTATTTCTTCTCATATTTCTATTATTGTGTAAGTGTGCATTAATCCCGTAAATACGATTATATCTCACTTCTTCTCATACTATATACCTCACACTATGTACTCGTATTTCTTCTCATACTTCTGCTACTATGTAAGTGTGTCTTAATCCCGTAATTTCGATTATGTCATATTTGTTCTCATACTGTGTACCTCATACTATATTCCTATTCCTTTTCATACTATATACCTCTTACTAAGTGTGAACGTATTCCTATCATACTTCTGTTATTGTATACGTGTGTCTTAATCACGTAAATACAATTCTATCGTATTTCTTCAAATACTATGTGCCTCATACTTCATACTCGTATTTTTCTCATACTATGTACCTCCTACTTTGTATTCGTACTTCTCATATTATGTACATCGTACTATGTATCACATGCCATGTACTCGTATTACTTCTCATACTATGCACCTCATACTATGTACTTGTATGTCATCTTATGCTTCTAGAAGAAAGGCTTGTACATAATATGAAGTACATAACATAAAAAATATAGTTGCTATGTATGTGTGTCTGTGCCACGTAAAAAACAAGTTTATCGTATTTCTCCTCATTTACTTCTTTTTATTTCTCATACAACTAGAGTTAAACTCAGCACATGACGAGATGCATAGAGCTATGTATAAAATTGCCTCTTATCCCTCCACCTGCAACGCTTGTGCTCCTATTTTTCCTAGACTCACTCGAATCGCTCAACTCTTCCAATCAACACCCTTAATTACTTACTACATGGCCCCTTAACAAAACATGATTACTATACGAGCCTTTAACAAAAGGTATTTTTTATAACCCCTACATTACCTCTACCTCTAACAAAGCATACCTGACTCACTAACTATAATTCGAATCAAGAAAATTAAATAAAGAATTCCTACAAAGTGGCAGGTAATACCGAAGAAATTAAATTTAATTTTTCAGAGATATTGAATTATCGTTGACTTGACAAATTTGAAATAAGCCGCCAAGTCAACTACAATGCGCCAGATAATGGCGATAATGTGCCAAATTTGTCCCCAAATTATCGCCAAGCGTGATGGATAGAAAGGTTACAGATAAAGATGTGGGTCGAAAAATTTCCCGCGGAAATATTTTCCGGAAATGAAAAATTTTCCACTTTTTTAATTTGTTTTAAGTATTTTTTAATTTTTTTTTCTTTTACATTTAGTAATATATTTCTAATATATTTTTATTATTATTATTATTATTAAATACCTAGTTGTAGTAATAAAATAGTAGTCATTCAAGAAAGTGGTAAATTCAGGGCTCATGCTGAGCTAAATTACGTAGTATAGGGCGTAAACATGAGTCTATCCGATTTCCCTTTCAATTATCAGCAGCATGGTTGGCTGATTAAAACCTCATTAGGGACGCGACAGCCCAGTGGTCAGCGCGCGGGGATTGCACTCCGACGACTAGAATTCGATTCTCGCCTGTGCCCAAACTGCCGCCGTGTTCACGCGGAGTATGATCACTTTCAACATGTAGGTCCGTAAGTCCTTCCGAGAGGTTGTTTGTAGTGGAAAGAGGGTACTGTCCCTGTGGATGCCTCCTCCATTGGGTTCCGGTCTAAATTGGGTGACATTTCCCGGCCGTCCAAACATATATCTTACACCTTCGGGTAGGTCAGACGGTCTGGCTCGAAAAAAGAAAGATTAAAACCGCAATGGTCTAAACCATTTTTTTTTAAACCATGGATTGCAATTAAAAAAACAAAATATCCTCCCCCTTTTTTCCCAACTCTAGTCAACCGGCATTTTTTAAACATTGTTAATAAAATATTTAATTATTTATTTTTTAATTATAAAGTAGCTTTTATTTTTTCTTTTAATATTTTTATATCACAATAAATAAAACTGCTGTTTGTGAGAATAAAACTTTCTAATCCTTCCTAAAAGAAAGTAAGCATATGAAAGTAATATATTAAATAATTTATTTTTTACATCTCTGTAATAAACAGTAAATTATTTATGATTCAGAAAGGGTTTAGCAATTTTTATTTATTTTTAATTTATTATTTCTGTTGTGCGTTGTTTTAAATTTATGATTTACAAAAATATTTATTCTATTGTCATAGATAAAATATAATTATTTTATAACTTTTCAAAAGCACAATACTCAATGAAAATATTAAATTACAGCTGCTGACTTCAATATATATGTATTAGAAATTTGTATGCTTTGAATACTTTTATATATTTCTAAATTTAAACCCTTTTTTTAACCATATTATTTAATATATATATATATATATATATATATATATATATATATATATATATATATATATATATAAATGTAGCTGTAATGCAAGAACAAATACTATACTTTTAAAAGTCACTGGCCATATTATTCTAGCTTAAATAAAATACTTTAGAATAAGTACAAAATTTTCCGGGATTTATTTTTCTGATAAATATATATTTTAAGGACTTCAGAAAAAAAACATATTATATAGCTTACTTGACATTATACTTTCTATAGTTTCTAGTAAATTGTTAAAATTATATTAATCTTTGGTACATTAATACACATAAAATACTATTACGAGCAAGAAAAATGTCTTCACTGGAAGCTCTTTTGAGAACCAGAAGGATAAAATACCGTACAGGTAACCATTCCTACCATACATCGCAAAATTCTGCAATTAAGTCATTCTTGAAGAAAGTTCTCTCCCATGTTGGAAGGAGTTGGATTTCACACTGTGGCTACTGGTTGGTCAAGTCGCAGATGCCCATTGAATTGCTCCGGGCACGGCTTTCTAATTGGTTATAGTGGACTGCATCTCCATTGCTGGGACACAGCCGGGGCGTGAAATCCAGGCTTTCAGCCCCTGCCCTTGTAATACATCTAACCATGACGTTCTTCGTCGATGAGGTCTTTAATTGCCTCTTTTACGGACTGGCTGTCGCCACATTTTATGCCCCCTGTCAGTACCCTCTATAAAATATATGGGTATAATGTCTGATCTCCGTGTTACAGTTATTTTAAGTGTGAATGAGTAATTTGCAAGTTATTATCGTTTGCTGAATGGCAAGAACCACTCCATGGAATTCGAGAATACACAATAAATATTTTGAAGTCGAGTCACACAATAAATATTCTGAAGTCGAATCACACACACCTATCGGAACATAATGTGTAAGGCCATGTTTGTTTAAGTCCTTCTTATAACATCATATATCACCATTTATCTCTTTAACTCTATGCATCAAATAATATAACTTTAATAAATAAATAAACATAGCTATTTTAAATGCACGCTAGTAATTTACTCACATTATTGCTTGCGAATGGCAAGAAGCACATAACTAATAATTTTGAAATCGAGTCACATAAGACTAACAGGGCAGACTTTCTATGTTCATTTACATCAACCATAGCCACCTTTATCTAAATCACCATTTTAAACCATTTTAGGTAAAGGTGGCTATGCATCAACATAGAAAACTTTATTGGCTCTGCCATTCGGCAAACGCTAATAAAGTTTGCGTAACGACATGCGTACTTAAGAGAAATATATGTGTAGATAATAAAGAAAAAATGCTTTTAAAAATTAAACAAAATCATGATAATAAAATTAAAAAATAAAATTAAAAATAAATTAAATAAAATAATAAAAATAAAAGATAAAGTTATATGGCTAAAAATAGATATTATATGTTTCTTGCAACATTAGAGATTATCAACTCACGTATAACGTTGAGTCATTCACCACCATTCTTATAGATTTCTAATGTGCATAGATTGTGTATAGACGTGCCTACACTATAAAACAAATGCATATATCGTCACGATAGAAATAAACTTACAGAAACACCTTGAACTGCATATGTGTACTGAATGTGATGCACATGAGTACTGAATGTGAAGCACATGAGTACTGAATGTGATGCACAAGAGTACTGAATGTGAAGCACATGAGTACTGAATGTGATGCACATGAGTACTGATTATATGCACAGCATGTGAGTATTTTACGTAGTTTGTATAATGTATGTTTGTATTTTGAAAATGTTAAATGCATTTATATACCTTAAATGCATTTGGATTTTGTATAAGTCAATGTATCTTCCTTTGGAAGACAAGCGACATATGCAAATTTGCAACATTTTTTAAAGTATCGATTACATACATGCGTGTAACATTTTTATTTTATTTTCAATATCATATATACTCAAGTACTAATTTTGTTCTTATAGCTACGGCAAAGGAGGTAAAATTATTATTAACACAGGTGGAAGAGGGCGTGGATCCAGAGGTAGATACCGTGGCTCTATGTACAGTCGTTCCAACAATAGAGGATCGTCGTCCCGATACAGAAACAGTCAAAGCCATACAAGAAATGTCCATCAATCTGCTTCCCAACAATTTAATCCTGAACCTCGGCCATCAGCGTATGATGATGCAATTAAGAGGCTCGAATACAGTCCTACTTTCAAAGAATTAAATCCAAATCATGAATCTTTACGGTTCCTGTATAACTCTAAGCAAAGAAGCAGATTACACTCCGGGCACCCTCCACCGTATTCTTCTGATGGTGAAACGCAGTCATTTTACAAACCGAAGCAGCCAAATATACCCGTTGAACAGCCTCCTCCTTATAGCTTTCCAGGTAAATTATGCAGAAATAGTTAACAATTTACTTTTGGAAAATTTATAACTGTAGTTTTATTGCCATTGCTTGTTCTCTCAAACTCAAACAGCCAACACTGTGGAAAATATGGAATATACCATCCTGCTAGAAACTGAAATCCAGCTAACCGTTTAAGTTTTCTTAATTAAGTTTGTTATTACTCTCTAAGTTTATTATTACTCTTATTACTTAATAATATTATTACTCTCATTACTTAATAATATTAATACTAGCATTACTTAATAATATTATCACCCTCATTAAGTTTTCTTAATGACAAAGAATTTAACAAGAAAACTTGCTTTCGTCAATGTTTACATCTCTCTGATTTATTGTCTTGGATTTCTGTTATTTACATGCACATAAAGACTAATTTAACAAGAACAAAATGTTCAGAATAGATTCCAAGTAATTAGAGCAGTAATTAATTTCTGCAGGTATGCCTACAGAGATGCATGCATACACAAAGGTCTTCGGCTGCACCAGAAATTTAAACTAGGTTCTAGAGTTGTTATTAACCATGGGCAATGTAGGCAAATACTAAGGAATCCTAAAGCTCTGGAAAACCAATCTTTGTATTTTTTTCTATAATAGTTTTATAGAGAGGCTTAATATTTACTTTTGTCTCAAGGATTTTTGCCTCAAGGCCTCAAGGATTTTTGCCTCAAGGATTAGAGCCGCAGCCCAGTAGGTTGCTATAGATATGAAAGCGAGACCATTTGGTCCAAGTGAGTGTTTCAGCTAGCGGAAAATCTCCTATGTATAAAATGTTTTCCTCTTCTTTTTTTTCCCCCAAAAATTTCTTGTAGAACGTTTTATTTGCTCGGAAATCGATGCGTTTCCAAGAAAAAACTGTTGAATTTCCGCAATTTTCTTTACCAGTAAAGAAATCTCTTTACTGGTAATTCTTTAAAATGCAATATAATCTTATACCAGCTAACTTCTTATAGCATAACCAGGTTAATTATACAAAACATATTTAACATTTTAAACTTCCAATTTTCTACAGTAAAACTCATAAGTGTAGTTTTATTGTCGTCAGTCTGTCTTTCCGAGTTAAATAACAAAAATTTAAATACATTATTGACATATGATGACATTAATTAGAAATTTTGTTTGAAAATTTTAAGAATATATCGATTGGAACTTAAACCATTGATTTCATATAATAAATAAGTCTCTAATGCTTAATATCGTCTACTGTATTGACAATATTGCTTAACGGGCGCTAGCAATAATTCTGATCGTCAATTTAATATTATATGAAATATAAATTAAGTTATTACTTCGAAATAGTTCTACATGTTGTTATCAAAAAAATGTCAAATGTTAATACATAATTCAACGCCAAAAATATTTTGCCGTGGATCTCGATACATCATTATTTCATTGTATGAATTCAGTCATTGCATTATGTAGGAAATGTCCTGTGAAGTCCACATCCAATATTTTTAATTTGCATCTATAAGTTCATTTTTCCCTCACACAAAATATGCATAATAGTTTGATCTTGCATTCTTTTGAAAAATTCAAAATCGTCGGATTTTTTTAGGAGGAAGGATGAATAAGTTTACTTCATGTGAGTTTCTACTTCATGCAGTTTAGATTCTAGGATGTTCATTATAAACGTTTGAAAACATCTCTCAAAATGTTTAAAATTGTTGTTTGGATTTAGAATCCATTTGAATTGTCATTCCGTATATACAAAAGATCTTCAATCTGCAGGTAAAAATATGCTTCTCATTTTATAATTTTGACAAAAACATTGCTTAGAAAAATGGTATTATATATATATATATATATATATATATATATATATATATATATATATATATATATATATATATATATATATATATATATATACTATTTTAACATGCTTTTTACTAACTACTAATGGATATTTATATTATAATAAATAAATTAAAAAATTACTATAGGAATCCGCAGTGTTTGATTATCTTGTGACATATAAAGTGCAATACAGTTGTTCTGTACCACAGTGACATGATAATTGCATTTTGCAATACAGCTCATTCTTATTAAAATGTAACGATAAATATGAATTCAATCGTGCATTTTTTTTTTTTACAATTTTTAAGAAGATTTAGAAATTTGCATTATTAAACTCTATACTCAGTTAGGCATAAATTCCACGTAATATTCATTATCAATCTAATTTTTCATCATCGCGAGCTCAGTGGTACATTTTGGAAATTTTTCAAAATTCTGTGTTGTAGATACTTAATCTACGGAACAGAAATTACTTTCCTTCATGAAATCATTCACGGCCAGAAACTTCAAAAATTATTCTTACGTTTTATATAAAAAAAACAAGATGATTTAAATTACTAGACGTTGCATTTTCAGTAAAAATTACATCACTGCCAAAACACTGCGATATAAATTTAAAATTGAGTTTTCAGTTTCGTAAAATGTCACGTAAACAGAAATTTGAAGCATTTAACTTTTTTCCCAGGTAAAAGTCACCCTTACCCTCAACAACCAGACATGCAGCCACCGCCATATCCAAAAGATTCAGGCCAGCCTTCGTCACACTTGGCACAACCACCTCCACCATATCCAGGGTTATCATCAACTTTCAGACAATCAGGACATTCCAGCCAATATGCTGTATATCCCCTGGCACTTGGTAGTCAGCAATACCTTTCACAACTTAGGGAGCCTCCAGCTCATCGTATCCAATCGGGATATCCAGGAAACCACGCGCAGAAGCTTGGTGGAAGCGCACCATTTTCTACACATTCGGCAACTTATCAAGGACATTCTGCCAGCAGAAGTTCAAGGTGCAAGGATGAAAATTTCTTAAAGAAAGTGATAAATAAGTTTGACTATTGTGACATTGAAACGACTTCGATAACGGGTTACCTTTCAATCGAAAAATGCTGTCAGCTACTTATGTTAAACGGGGTCATTTAGAACAATCGTCTCTGTGTGGTATTGTAATATTATTTTAATTCATTTTCATTGTCACATATAAAACCCATTCATTCATTTTATGAAATGTGTTGTTTTACTTAAAACGATGTTTATCACCTAATCTCCACTCACCTAATGCCCTACAGTACAGCGTGTTCTAAATGGTGATCGTAGGATGGGTTTAACGAATTGATAACTTTTTGACGTAATAACACCTCAAATCACATTGTAATCACATTGTCAACAACTAATCAAACAATTTCCAAAAGGGATAAAATCCAAAAATATCCGTAAATGAGCGTTACCAGGTTATTCACGGTGAAAAGTCAACTGTAGTAGAGGGTTTACAACCTTTTAATAGTGAGATCGGTAGTTAACATACGTTATCACATCCACTAACTCTAACCATTACGGCCAAAGCATAAGTAGAAAAGATATATGTCTCATTTCTTCTTTAATAAAAATGTTAGGGATACGACACCAACCAACCAACCATATATGCGTCTATGGATAAAAATATACACATCTATGGGCTACTTGGCCGCCCAAATAGTTGCTCAAGTCCTCGGACGAGTCGGACGGTCTGGGTCTTTAACATCTATGGGCTAAAGATATACACATCTAAAGGGTAAAGATGACACTAACACACATTTTAATTCCATCTTTAATTGTCTCCAGTTCTAATGAACCAGTTTTAAAATTTCAAGTTGCATATTAACCCGCCTAATATCATTAGGGTCACTTGTGACCCCAATATATTATGCGGAACAATTAAAGCTTGTTTTACTGTAAAATAAGGGCAAACATTTATATTGACTTTACTTGTGACTTTATTAGTTACGTATTAATTAACTGTGGCAATTAATCAAAATAGATCTCTTTGACCCCCCCCAACGATACTATTAAAACGAAAAATTATCATTACGAAGGTTAATCAACTCACATATCGTAAAATTTGAGACCAAAAACTTTTAATTTTACTGAAACCAAGAATAATTGAAGATACAAACATTCAATGGATATTATATCAAAATTTGGCTGTTACGGCAAAATTCAGAAACAGACTTCATCGAAAGTTTCGGGAACGGATAAAAGTACACTTTCTAAGGCGCTATACTTCAAAATTACAATAAACATCCAGCGAAGAACAAAAACACAGCCGAGAACGACCAAAAAGATACACTCAACAGACATTGATAAGCAGAATTATTTCTTTATCATCGCCAACTCGCAGATCCTTGTTCAGGCTATTAATAGACTTATTTTTAATAAAGAACAAACAGTAGCGAAGCGTAAAAGGAATCTGGAGAGACAGTGTCAGCCTAAGCAATCCGCTACTCGAGTACTCAACCGGCTTAATTGGGACCGAGGGTAAGCCTGTTGAGAGAAAATCCTGTTAAACGAGGGTGATTTAAAAAGATCTTAAATCAGTTGCAATTTTTACCACTGTTAAGTGCTGTATAATAAATAACTGAAGTTTGGCTCTGCTCGACTTTCTCATACTAGGATCCAATTTTAAGGATCTTGTAGATTTATTTATTTATTATTTATTTATTTTCAAATTTAACAATAAAAATTCTGAAAAATCTGTATCGTTGGTACAAATGATCACAACTATAGTATGTTACCCTTCATTTTAAAGGGCTTGAAAAAATCTTTCAATTAATATCACTGATGACAATACATCCGCCGGGAAGATAACTTTTCATCCCCCCCCCCCCCCCGAGAAGGGCTAATGATCTCACGAACACAAAAAAATGCATCACGGTCATTTTTCAGTACAGTGATTGAAACTATAAAATTTCGTGGTCATTGAACCATAAATAGTCCACTTCATGTATAATTTTTGTCCTATGCTGCCATGTTAAGAAAATATAAAATTTCGAATGCATTTTGAAGCTTTCGCTCGAATTTCAAAAAGTTATGTCTAATTCTAGATTCTTCAAAGATTCTAGATTTTTTCTAGATAACAAAAACATAATGGCAGCTATCGTGTACGCAAGACATCGACTCTAGACAGACGGACATCACTCTAGAACTAGCCAAAACATATTCAGGGGGGGGGGGGTCCTAAAACACATATGGGTATCAAAATCTCGAAATCGAAAATTTTCATGAAAATAATACCTTCTTTATAGTACATTACATAATATGAAATATTTGTAAAAATTCACAGAAAACTGGGTTTCCTGCCTCTCGAATGCAATTTTTAATAGGTAAATGTCCTGTTACATAATTAATACGGTATCTGTGACACATAATTATATCTTGTGGTATTTTACTCTTTTATATGAGAATTGCACGGAATAGTAGGCAGCTATTATTTTACGCAGGAAGACGGTTTAAAACAGATAATTTCAAGCACTTGTTTACCAGCTATCCGCTGCTTAAAAGGGTTCTTTAAAATGGACCCATTTAGACAGGTAAAGCGCATAAAATGCACTTGGAGGTATAAAAGCGCGTAAAATGAACATTTCATGTTACCTTTTAACCTGACACGGTAACACGGTATAAAACTTGAGCAAACATAACGTAATTCAATATTTTAATCTTTATTCGTCAGTCTTCGTTGATTCATGCTCTAAGAATAAATTTATTGATACTTTTAATACTTTTTCTGAGTTTTATATGAGGAAGTAAACACTGAACATCATAAAGGTATTTAAACAAATTACAAAGTAAGCAAGGTTTTCTTTAAAATTATATTTGGCAAACTAACAAGAAGGTTAATATTAAAAAATGCATACTTAATAGCTTATAATGAAATGTAACAATCTGCATTAATTTTCTATAAAGAATTGAGTACCTTTTCTGTTTTTCAAACTTGAATAGAGGTTTTTTGTTGCAAAGTTTTTTTTTAACATTAAATCTATCACAATGTGGGTTAATTGCTGTTTAACATACCGGAAAACCATTTGAAAAGCATTCAACTGTTAAAAATTCAGCTCATACTATGAGTATGTGAAACTTGTAAGTCCCTTGGTGAATCTACGTCATCTCAATCTTCAGCATCAACATGAGGCACATCAGTGATAGTCCCGATGACAACACTCTTCGTCAGACAGCTTGTTAAAGTTCAAATCATTGTTTGAATTTAAACTATTCTTCTACTACATCTACTTCTGTAATATCACTACATTCTGCCAATAAATTTTTGCAGATCAAGCGACACACATGTAAAAAAAATCTCCCATTGGAAGAGGGCATTTTCAAAAAGGGTCATTCTTAAATTTTACAGATCAAAATGAAGCCAGTTTAAGAGGAGAGAAGGTTAAACAGAGGCCGGTTAAAAGGGGTTCCACTGTAAGTTAATAAAATATATTGTTGCGAACGCGCAATTTTCTGTTTGGCACCTACTTTTTCGTCTGTCTCGAAGGTCAGGCGAAGAAAATACAGTGCATGACGTCAGCATGACGTGAGCCCAGAGTTGCCAGGATTTCCCAGTTAGAAGATGGGTTTACAGATTTGGCGATATATCTCCAATTTTGAGACTTCCGAAATGTTCCAGAACTTCTCGATAGAACGATTATTCTTTGAGATATAGAGATTTCCAGAAGTTTCTATGGAGAGACTACAAAAAAGACTGGCCTCTCCATTGCGTTGGAGTTGACGAATGGGCGTGACACGAGCTATATTAGACTGTGATTTTTGTCAATGTTTTGAGAATAGTAGCTGGTGTTTTGTGAAATTACTTTCGTCAACATTCTGTGAATAATATCGCTTATTCTGTGAAGCTAGTGGAGTATTTAAGTGCTGTTTGATTGTGTATTGTTCCTGTTTACTTTGTGTTTGTGAATAAACGCAAGTTATCCAGAAACTTCCTTTATATTTGTTTCATTTCCTAGCCTTAGGGGCTCTGCTGTTGTTGTTGTTGAGACCCAGGCCGTCCGACCTACCAGAAAGGTGTAAGGTAACTGTTTGGACGGCCTGGAAGTGCCCCCCAATTTAGACCGGAACCCAGTGGGGGAGGTATCCACAGGGACCGTACCCTCCTTCCCCTACCACCAACCTCTCGGAAGGACTTACGGACCCACATGTTTAACGTGATCGTACTCCGCGTGAACACGGCGGCAGTTTTGGCAGCGGCTGGAATCGATTGATTGGCTCTTTCATGTGGACACATAATCCAATACTTGGGGAAATATAAACCCCTCTGTTTCTTCTATTTGTGCCCGTTGACTTCGGGTTTGTCGTTTCTCTTGCACTGACGAAAGTGATTGATCCAACATGTCCTCGAAACAGCTGTATGCTGCATTATTATTTGACTTATGCGTATATGCGTTCCTCAAATTATTCTTATAAATAATACTTTAATTCATATGTATAAAAGACAGATTGTATGAGATTTGTTACATTCAGTCATTTTATACGTAATAGAGATGACCAGGTAAGCAGCCTTAGCCACAACCTAAGCCCAAGTCGGGTCAGACCACATTAAATCCTCAAGTTTTCCTTATAGATAATACTTTAATTAATATATATATAATCGGATAAAGTTTAGAAAACTTCGTGCCGAATGAGTTCTATATTTTGGATAATTTATATTTGGGAGAAAGAGGACAGGGTCGCCGATAAGAGTGTAAAAGGATGTATTACAAAGTAGTTCGGGTCGCATAAACAATTTATTAAAAAAAAGTCAATAGCTTGTAAAATAGAGCGTAGTAGGAGGGGGGGCGTTCATTTTCTGTATATAAACCGAAAAATTTTATCGGTGGCACTGGGAGGTGGAAAGGAGTATATTAACACAGAATGAATAAGTGAATTACTTTACACAAAATATATAAAAATATATTTATTTAAAAGATATAAAAAAAGGCAATAAACGCTTTAGTTTATGATTTTAAAAATATTTGAAAAAACAACGGTTCGATATAACAATTTAACATGTATTTATTGCCTTCCGTGCGCATGTTTTATTCGTTCCTGGTATCGATTCTTACTCATTAGATAATGATCTACAACTTTGTAATTGAGGTTCTCCGTCTATCTCGCTTTGTTGCCGAGTTCGTTCTTCTAACTGTGTTAAATTATCCACTAAAAGCTCTGCAATCCCCTTTATTCGATTTAGCATGGTCACTTTACCATAGATACAAGTACACTTATGGAATTTCCCTTAAAAATTTATTGGGGTTCTTAAGGACTTTCCTGGAGACCCCGTATATAATACTATTTAAAAAACTTTTTGTGACTCTGTGCAAATTATTCTTTACCTTTTTCTACCCAGATCGTCTGTCCTACCCAAAGATGTAAAATGACTGTTTGGATGGCTGGATTAATGACATCACATTTAAACCGAAACCGGGGACGGCCATAGAAATTGTGGACCCCCTACAAACTTTTATACCACCCCCTTTCATATTTTATTTTCTCATTTTGTAAAGATCCTTGCTGCCCCAACCGGGAATCAAACCCTGGATCTCCGAACTGACCAGCCGAAGCTCTACCGTTGAGCTATTGAGGCGAAATTGCAGGCTCTTGTTGTCGAAGTGAACTCTACATTCCCCACTTTCTAATGTCAGATTGGCGTGCAACTGACAATCTGTCTGACCACCTCCTGCTATTTTTAAGGTTAGCAGGGTTAGCCCCCTGCTACTACTATTTTTACCCAGGTTGGTGCCCTGCGTGGACGTTATCCTCTCAATTTGAAATCGGCGCTCAATCTTCCAGAGTCCACTGAATCCATATTAGTCGCTCCTCTCAAAATTTTGTAAATCTCATATCCTTAATCTTTGGCAAAATTATCTTAATGATTATATTTCCACCAGAAATGGTGATCCGGCTAGAATCCTGTCTTACCTCCCTATCGTGAATCCTAATTTACACATTTTTAATAAATACCTCATTTACATTCTTACTGGTCATGGCCCCTTTCTTAATTACCTATACTTTTTCAAAATTAAATCCACCTCTAACTGTATTTGCAATAAATTCGGTGACGTTGATCATTACATTTTCTACTGTCCTTTTTCTAAAAATTTTCATCTCTGCAAACTCTCCCCCTCTAATAAACCTATTTGGTTCTCCAAAGTTCGTTCAAATCCCTCTTCAGTAGATAAAATTAAAAACTGTATTCTTGTTGCCATGGAAATTTCTAATATAGTGACCTAAGCTTATGAGTAGATTCTGCTCTCAAGTAATTTTAATCAATGAATCCCTTTATTTCATTCTTATTAACTTGTATGAACTTACTGTGTTCCCTCCATATTTTCTGTTTATAAAAAAAAAAATCTGATGTGGGCAACACATGACTTTCCTTATATAATGCAATGAATTTACTACTTTTACAGTTTAAAAAAATGTTATTCTTATAGTAGATACTTATATTCTTTCCTAGATACTGAATTTTCTTCAATTAGTTGTCATTTTTATTGATTTAGCGTCATTTTTATCAATTTAGCTAGATTTTTGTTAATTTGGCAACAATTAAAAATGTCGTCCGCCAAATTCGTCGCCAAAATCTCGCCAAGCGTTATAGACGGAGAAGTAAGTTATTCTTACAGCAGATAAATGACTATTGGCGTTCAAATACAAAAGTATTACTCAAAGTATCTTTTTTCATGAATGGAACGAGCTAGATCCACGAGAATGATGTCACCAAATCTATCGCATGGTATTACATATGAAAAGTGAACATGTTTCTCAGTAGGAAATATTTTTTTTAATTTTATATAACATTTTGATGATTTTTTTGAAAAATGTACAATATCTCGAGAACGGTTCGAGTTAGCGTTCTAAAATTTATGTCAATCGTTTTCTAATAAAAAATTACATAAGAAATGTCTATCATCGTAACTTTATTAGCGGTTTTGATTTTTTGACGATCTTTTCAAAATTTCACTCGAAAATTTAGGGGGGTTATGAACATTCGATTGCGTATAAAAACAAAAGACTTCCAGTGTTTACGGATTGTGATTTTTGTACCAAATTTCGTTCGAATCGGTCCATTTGTTCGTCAGTTATCGTTTCCACAGGCTCACTGACACACACACACACACATACTTTCATCCACACATACATACTTTCACCCACACACACATACTTTCACACACACACACACACACACAGACGTCACTTCAAAAATGTTTGATTCGTGATCAGGGATGCATGAAACGTGCTCTCCCGTCGAAAACTCGAATTCGAATTTTGGACCCCGTCACAATACTTTCCTTATACCTTATGTATATAAGGAAAGTAAAAAGATGTTAACTGTTCTTATTTTCTCGGTGTATTTTTTCTAAATTTTCTATTCTAAATTTTATTCTAAATTTCTGTTTTTGTTTTTCATGTTTTATTTTTCAGTTTCTAAATTTTACTTTTAAAATTTTATTATTTTCTTTACTTTTAATATATTTTTCGTTATATTAATATACCTCACTCTAAATTTCATTTTTCAATGATCGTTTTATCTATATTCGCAATAACAACTTTTCCCATTTTTAAATAATGGACGTACTTGTCAAGTTCAAATATAATGTAAAACTGTCTGTTTAACCACAATAATTTTCATCAATTGTTATCTTTTTAGACCTAAATAAATGTTCGTTTGGCGGGATGGTAGACCTTGGGTACCTCCTGAGTGCAGGAGGTATCCTTTCCCGGCCGTGCAGCTAGCTACTCTAAATCCACCATGTGAATCGCACGGTCTGGGGTCTTCAGACCTCTTTGCACTAACATACAGGATTGATTTGTTTGAGGGCCATTGTAGAGATCCTTGCTGACCCAACCAAAAATCGACCCTGTATCTCCAAACTGCCAGCCGACGCTCTGCCGTTGAGCTATTGGGACGAAATTGAAAGCTCTTATTGTTGAAGCAGACTCTACAATTTTTTGTGAACTTTTCATGTATTCTCCATCTCTAAAAAGAAAAGATTGGAGATCCAGCTCCTTTGTGGAGCCTGGAGTCCTCCACTCTAATGGTGTGCACTCCCCTCCCGTATAAGCGCCCCTTCCGGAACCCACTGGGGGTGGCAAGCAGTACGAATTATTCTGGAAAAGACCCAGTTGTATTGAAGATATATGTTCAGAATTATCATAAATTCAACTGCAGTTTCACACATATCTTTTCACAATCTCAACCCTGCATTTTAATTTCAAAATCCTTTTATCTTGAAGAATATTCCTACTTAGTTTCACTTTACATTTCGTAATGTATGGAATAATCTTTGCGTAATCCTACTGCCGGACGCAGACGATTAAAATGAATTCCGATTTTCTAGCCACAATAAATACTTTTCTTAAGTATTATAGAATTTAACTTCTATTCAAAATCGCCTGAAATATGATTAAGCTGCTTAAATGGCTGATAAAACTTGATGAAATATGCAAATTAATGGAATCTATTGCGATGCTAAAAAAATATGGTGTAAAAATTTTCTCAGTTATTTTATATATATTATACATACTGCTATATTTCACAGAATACAAATTTAGTTCTGAATCCAATTTCGATTTTGTCTAATATATGCTTTGGGAGTTTGGGGTAATAAAGAAATGACAAAATCCAGAATAAATGTATATAATAAATCTCTTGAGTAATTTTGATTTTTCCAGACCCTGCAGAAGCCCCTCCCCGAGTGATCTAAAAGGCTAAATATTTGCACACTTATAGTATCGTCTACAGAACAGAGCCTAACGGAGTCATATTTAGAATTTCTCTACCGGAAATGGTCAAAATGGGGATTGGCAAATATTTCCTTATCCCCCCTTCCCGATGAACTGGAAGGCTGTATCTTAGTACTCTTCTAGTATCGGCCACGGAACAGAATCTAACTATGTCAATTTTCGATTAAGACGATTGTTTTCAACTCAAGATCCTTACATTGTTAAACAAAATAAAACGTATTAAAAAAGTTACAATTTATACGATTATTTTCAACGCATTGTTAAACAAAATAAAACGTATTAAAAAAGTTAAAATTTATACGATTATTTTCAACACAATATCCATACATTGTTAAGCAAAATAAAACGTATTAAAAAAGTTACAATTTATACGATTATTTTCAACGCAAGATCCCTACATTGTTAAACAAAATAAAACGTATTAAAAAAGTTAAAATTTATACGATTATTTTCAACACAATATCCATACATTGTTAAACAAAATAAAACGTATTAAAAAAGTTACAATTTATACGATTATTTTCAACACAATATCCATACATTGTTAAGCAAAATAAAACGTATTAAAAAAAGTTACAACTTATTTCTTCAAAAATAGTAATTTCTTTGTCTTTGACGGGTTTGAGAACTACAACTACTATAATTCCTAAAACTCAAACTAATTCCAAATATTTCTATTTTGTCCAATATCTACTTTCTGATTTTTGCTCAATCAAGAACGATAAGATCCAATACAAAACTTATATATATATATATATATATAATTGATGTTTCCAACACATAACATCCCTACGAACAGACAACTCTCAAGTTTGATCTCGAAGCAATAGCAAATATTGGAGTATTCTTATGATTCCCCTCTTTGAAAGTCAATGGATTTATCTTAGTGAACAATAAACAGGGTAAATTTTATGGATATCACCGAGTTCTTTCGAAAGTTATCTAATCGTGCACAGAATATAAAAAGTAAAATTTATAATATATCTAGAACGGCTCGTTATAACAAAGCAGAGGTATCAGTTCAATTCTGGTTAAAACTTCTCATAACACATCTACTGATGTCCTACGTAGTTTACCAATTATCTGCTTAATGCTGATCAAGGACTGGAAGCTAAATGGGTTAAATGAAATGACTCATAGGAGACTCTCGCGTGACTCTCTCGTCGTGATATCGAAGTTTCTCCTGGTAGTGCAATTATTTATTTGTTGCTCTATTTTTATGTACTTTTCACTTATACTTTTGAAAATTTTACATACTACATTTTCACTATATATATATATATGTATATATATATATATATATATATATATATAATTGTAGAAATCATCGAGGGAAGAGACATTATAGTTACAAAATCTGCTTTATTAGGTTGACATTTTAGAACATATCTCGGCACATTGACCAAACTCTTCGTCGGCGTCCATCTCGTTAGAGATCTCAGAGCAATCTGCTTGGTTGTTCACAAGTATAAATTACATTTACTTTTAAGGCAGGGGGAATCTGATGACGACGACATGGGAAACATGCCGTCTTCGTGTTTCTTATGCTTCAAAAATATGATGAGGATGCAGTTTCATATGACAAAGTTTACGTAGAGGTTAAGATTAGTAACCATATGTGGTATGGTAGAAGAAAAGGGGAAATACGGGTAGACTTTGTTAATATTAATAGAGTAGGATAGTTGCAATAGGTGCGTGACATAAAATAGGAATTTGGAATAAGGATTATGAAAGAAAAGGGCGCGATATTGGAAAAAAGCTTAATTTCTGGTCATATATACATACATATATATTATATGTATGAACCTAATTGAACCTTAGACTGCTGCTCGGGTACGTAATACGTCTTGATCCTGGCGGTCGACACATCGAACGCTACGCCTTAACACGCCCTAAATACGACTTTTGTCCTGTGCGGAGATGTATAAGCTCTTTTGATACGCCCTAAATAAACTCATTTGATACACACTAAATAAGTTCTTTTTATATACCTTAAATAAGCTCTTTTGATACACCCTAAATAAGCTCTTTTGATACACCCTAAATAAGCTCTTTTGATACACCATAAATAAGCTCTTTTGATACGCCGTAAACGAACTTGAACCAACGAACTTGAACCAAAATAAATATGTCACTATGCACTAACATCAAATTCAATACAGAATATAAACTTGACTTTTTTAAGATGTTCCCCAAAAATGAAATTGGCTCTGCTACAAAAATGGCGTCCGTTTTGGCCGGCACTCAGCAAAATTAGAAAATCGTTCATTCTTATATATATAACACGTGAATGTTCACTTTATGTATATTTTTATGTAAAAAAATTAATTAGCCGACTTTTAGAATGTTATAACTATCTGTTTTAAAGATATTCTACATTTATAGACATTAAAAAAAATAGTTACACGGACTCGCACTATAACTCGCACCACTTGGCCGGCTGAGAAAACTCTATCTAACTGTCCCAGTTTCGTTCCTTTTCAAGAAGCAGCTTTGTAGCTAAACTGACCGCAGCGAGACTGGTCAAATGTTTGTTTTCCAACTGAACAGTCCCGTTCCCCCTATCACGCCTGTCAACAACGTAATGGTCATTATGGTATTATTACACAGGGCAATTTTTATTGCCGAAGTTCGGCAATTCCGCACGTCAATCATACTTTAGGCTCCTCCTCTTTAACAGGTCCCTTCTCTCTAATGTCGCCGATTTCATTTCAGAAAGCATTCTTTGGTGTGTTTTTCGTATAATTTGAATCTTTTATATCCTAAAGGTGTCTGTAATTTGTTAAAAGTTCTATTATTATTTTTCCATCTCCAGACTTTAGAAATTCCTCCCGGCATTGATACTTTAGGCCCCGCCTTTCTCAAACGCCCCTCCTTTTTAATACCGCCGTGTTCATTCCAAGAAGCATTATTTATTGGGTTTTTTTTTTCGTATAATGTGGATATTTTATATCCCACAGGTATCTGTAATTTGGTAGAAGTTCTATTAATTTTTACAACTCCAGATTCTAACGTAATTGAGTTGCTTCGACGTGTTTGCATTACAGTCGCCATCGCCATCTTGAATGCAAATGAGTAGAGGAAAGGCGGAGCGTAGTGACGTCCAATTTTATCGTCCTCTGATTGGTTCTCTGCTCAGAAATTGAGCAATTTTTATTGCCGATCACGAACGAATTGCGGCAATTCGGCGGCAAGATTTCTTCCCATTGAAATGTATGGTGTTGCTGAAAAATTGCTGGAAGGAATTGCTCCGTGTAATAACACCATAAGTTTGCGCAGCAGGTGTCTGACCCCACTTTGCTTGCACCGCGTGACATGAACCCCTCAGAAAGGGAAAAACAAAATAGGGTGGGTTACAAAATAAGAATTGGATGGATCTTGCTTGGCCAAAATATCATTCTTTTTTTTATAATCCCTTTAGATTTTATAGCTAATTTTTTAATAGCCGTTTTCTCCTTATTTTTTAAGCAAACGCTATTTGAAATTTAAATTGCATGATAAATGTATTTTGATTAATAAAATTTTTATACAACATTTTGTTTCATTTTCCTCTTTCTTATCGTAAAGCATGCAAAGAAAATATTATAAATTTATTTTACAAATCAAATTTGATTTAGCTTTGATTATCATTTATCGAGGTTTAAGAAAATCTTTTATACATTTTCTATATACTCAAATAGAATCTTTTAAAAACTGTTGATTTATTAGAAGGACCGATAATGTATAAGCCAGCAAACTACGAGGTTAATTTTTTTTTTCTGTTTATAAGAATTAAAATAACATTGTTAATGTGCAGCAGCGTAAACTTTTATTCATAAATTATTTTTATTATGAATTTATACTGTTTTAAATTGCACAATTTCAACAAATATTCCTTAATTGCCAATTTTCTAGAAAGAGATAATCGTTTTAAAAAGTTAATGTTTGCATGGTGAGAAAATTTTTGTTTGTGTCTGTTTTCTTACGAATGAATGTGCTAACTGAATGAAAATGTTGGGGATGTTAACTCATTTAAACATATTTAAAATTTCATATTTTTATTATAAATTTATTTGAAAATCAAGCAATATCTTGAGGAAGATCCATTCTAGTGTTCTAAAATAAGTACCATTCGTTTTCTGATGCGAAGTTGCATGCGAGATGCTTGTTTGTTAAACATGTCTAACTCCCATTTTTCAAACATCTTTTTCTTAATATTACGGCCTATAGAGAAACTCTCTTAAAATGATCATAGTGTGTCGTGTCCATTGCAAACAACATTATCCACGTTCATGGACCGTTTTCGCATTTATGTGGTCGTCAGCAGTTAATATTCGATAACTGCAATTTCAGCAAAAAATGTGCTATGTTCCTTAATTCTGTGTGCTTTTACATAATTTTACATCCTTTAATAGCCGGCATAAAGGACTGAGTATGTTGCGGCGTTAATGTTCCACGCAACCGGAGTGAAGCCAGTTGCATGGCTGGATTGAATATGTTGAACATAAAATTATGAAACATACCAAGTCTTCCGACTACTTTTGCAAATATTGACTATTCCATGCTGACGAGAGTAGAATTAACTTTGTCCATAAATAATGTTATTTGCAGTGAGAGCGCGATCCTATATAATATTATGCCCAGTAAATATAGGGCCTTCAGCCAGCAAGAATATAGTATCCATGGCGAACCCCCATAATTAAAGACATATTGCAATGAAGAAAGGAAAAGGTAATTGTTGCCGCCTTTTCAGGTTAATAAAATATTACATGCAAAAACTTTTTTCACAAATATAATGCATTTGCGACAAAGTTTTTTCGGTAGGCTCACTTTTACATATACTTTGATATAAAGATGGAGATTAAAAAATAAGTCCTTGTAACTTGTGTCATTATGTTTCCATGTGTACATTATTTAGGAAGTTTCAAAGGATATTTATCTTTAAAAACGAATTATTTTTAGTGTCTTCTGAGAAAGTGACTATAGGCAAGAAAATTATAGCCTATTCTGTAATCAAAAACTTCTGAATTTCATAAATTGCATTCAATTACTAAATGTTAAATATTCATTTATTTACTCGTATTTATTTATTTAATTAAAATAGGCAAACTACAGGATAAGGTCCCAGAAACATCTTGCAAGATAAAATATAATACAAAATATTAAAAATATATATATAAGAAAACTAAAATACAAAGTATTTGCAACAAATGATTTTTAAAAGTAATTCCAGATGAATGCAAAACATCAAGATCACCAGAGAAGCTGTTGTAAAGTTTATAAAAGTTATTAATTTAACAATAACTACCAATATTAGTACCAAAAATATTTTTAGCAAATAAACTCAGACTTGGGTCAAAATAAAACTAATCGTCTTCTTTGTGAATTATTTGGTCTTTTTAGCACTGAGGAAAGTGATCCAAAGTGTTTTCGAAACAGTGGTAAACTTAAATGCAGATATAAAGTGCGGCCAATAACTCAATAACGAATGTTTGTTTCTCTGAAATCGTATGTGTACATTCATTATCAGAATAATCGAACTAGATTGAATATTTTTATAAATTGTATGATTAGAAGACGAATAATTCGAATTATTATAATGAAGTCTTGAACACGCTTACGCAAGAACAAATGTTGGCTTGCTGTGGAATTCATATAGTATAAATTTACGTAAATTATGTAGAATATGAATATAAGAGAAAGTCGACTCCCACTCTACTCTAGATATTTTGTATTGGGTCTGCTAAGAGATGCATGATATACTATATAATATACATAACATCTAACATGATATACCTGTACATAAGCTTTTAAATATTTAGTGATCAATCTTTGACTATTGTATAGAAACAGGTCGTTCAAAAACGTTCAAGGTTTATACTCTGACTTTTTTGGAAAACTACAATCAGTAATACTGCTTTTGTATGGTTTTCTTTTGTAACCAGTGGTTATCAAATATATAATTTTATCAAAAATTGGTGGAAAACAATATGCTTAGATGCTATACAAAGACGGACTATTTCCAAACAAAAGCAAAATAATATATGACAAATTTCATAACAATTAAAGTTTCTAAACTAAAGTAAAATTCAATAATGTTAATAATAATAATAATTTTAATAATACATTATATGAAGTGTCTCAAACATTTCAAATATATATGAAGTTAAATATTTACAGGCGCAAAATACAGTTAAATATTTTTAACTGGTTGTCTCATGGTAAATGACTATTTTAAATACTATTCAAGATACATGATTATTAAATTGTCTTAGGTCAAAAGTTACACTTTTGAAGCAAAGATTGTATATTTAAGAGAATTATTGGCTATATTCACATACATAGAATCCTTCAAATTTATGTTATTTTGAATATATTTTTGAGTTATTTTTGAGATGTGTTTGCATAAAAAGGACATCCCTCATTTCCTTTCTTTTTTTAGTATTAAACTGTGCTACTGTGGGGGAGCTTGCATGGAATAGAATGAATCCAACAAGTATTTAACCCCCCCCCCCCCCCTTCCCCGCAACCCTCTTGCCCGGAGCGCGCTCCGTGCAGCTGATTACGGAGGATTTTCTATGCCCATTCAACTCTCCAGTCAAGAATCAGTGACTGTATGTCTACAGCACGTCCTTCCCACGATATAACAAAGACCACCTCAAGTGCTTTCACAGACGTCGTTTTATTGCACAATACAAACAAATATTTGGTGCAATTACGACTTGTAGGAAAAAATATTTGTGTGGAATATTAGTCTTCTAGGGTGATTTAATTTTTCTCAAACGGTAACAATTATTAAAAATATATAAATGAACAGTTATGTCCTAGTGTTGAAAATAAATTCAAATAACTCTTTACATGGCAGAATTTGTGTAGTTTTCAGCATAATTGGACGTAATCCATGAGTCGTTGGTTCAATACCCAACTATGAACGAGTATTGTTTGTAAATAAATTTATTACAATTGAACCAAAATACTTGAACCAAAATATTTAATGTTTATAATATATATACATTAAATATATTATTAAATATATAATATATATACATTAAATATATATGCGGTTATAAAATATTTTATGTTTATAACCGCAGGGTGTTGGTGTCCCATTCTAGCATTGTTTAAAAGGGAGAGAATGTATGCTAATTCAAGTAATTTCGTACATGGCACGAGTGGTGTATCTGATAGCACGCATGACCACAATCTACGAGGCTCTGCTTTTATCCTTATTGTATTCGTGAAATTTGAAATTGGTTGCATGGAATGACTAACTTATCAATCATACAGTGGTTCACAAAATATCGGAATATAGCAAGTTCTCTTGCTGCGAATCTAATTATCGTCTACACCATGCTGAAGAGCGGTATAATGGTTTCCGAATGCTGGTTGCTACACTGGAAGCGCGATTCCAAACTTTGGGAATGCGTTTGATTGGTGGGTTTTTAGTTATCAAAGTACTCTCACTCCTGAATGTAGATAACTATTCCTATTCTTCAGAAACACAGGCATGAGTTATTAAGCCGCAGTTGAGTATAGGACAGTATGTAAAACTTAAAATAATTTTGTAAATTACAATTAGTCTTATATATCTTATTTTAAAAGGTATTATAACAACATTTCTTTATATTATTTATTTATAATGGTTCCACTTTACAGTTATAAAATACTTTGCAAATTAAATATGATTTATAAATTATATCATAAGGAAATGACATTTATGCAAATAATGATCACATAATGTGAAACATTTCACTAGGTGATTGTTTCGAAATATTGATTCGATTTTTTTTTTATAAACTACAGTTTTTGTATACCTAATATTTAACCTATTATTAACCTAATATTTAAATCAAAGTTTCATGATCAGATACTTCAATTTGCGATCCCCCTAAACTTACTTTGTATTTTCAACAATTTTGTAATCCAGACAATCTAAAAAATGAGTTTAGCTAAGAATATTAGAATACAAAAAATTATCATTTCCTTGAAAATTCATCATGAAATACATATAATACCAATTGGTTTGATAAATGTGTTTCTTTAAATAACGCTATGTGTAAGATAAACATATAAAATATTTTAAAATGGTGAAATAAAGTGTTCGTTTTTAATTGATTGAAGTTTTCAATTTTAAAAGGTGTGGCTCCAAACAAAAATATTTGAAATATGTGTTTCATATATTTATTAAAGATATTTTTAAAACTTGTATAGCTGCAGTGATACGAGGAATAACATATTACTCTTTATATTCCAAAAACGTTCATTCACAAGAAGAAATATACATTTAAAACATTCATTTCTTTTATTGTGTTAAAATTTAAAATTCCAATTTTCCCTGGAAAACAATATATATTATTGTACATATTTTTACATTCTTATGCTACTGTAAAGAAAAAGTATTGTTATTATGAAAAGAAATCGAGATTTTGTCGGATAAACAAGTTTAAATTCCTTGAAAGCATTTTGAATACCTTTGAAAAAATATCTGTAAGTATATATGTGCATGTCGAGTGTGATCATATGCTTGTCGGGTGTAGTCACAATAACTCAAGAAATAATACCTCTATGAAATTTTAATTTTATATACATTATGTGAAGAATTAAAACTAAAGAATTTTTAGATGTGCAATTATTGGAATTTTAAAATTTCCATAGCATTTTCTTTAAAAACAATGATGATGTCCCTCCCATACTAAGAACTAACTACCTAGTCCTGGAGGGAAATTTATAATTTTGTAAATCGTATTGAAATAGTTTATATTAATACAGCTAAATTAAGTCAATTGTAGAAAACTATTATGAATTGTTAATAAAATAAATTAATCAGATGAAACCGGGAATTTGACAAATATCTATAGTAATTATCCCAATATATAAAATGTATGAAAATGTTAACTTGAATGATTTTTCACAAAATATGTTAGTTTATTTGTATTATTAAAATATCTGATAAGTAATTTATGATTTAAAAAATTTAACTTTTATAATTTAAGAATCCAATTTCAAACATGTCGCGAAAGCTAGCTATTAAATATGAAAATGTCTATTATTATAGTATACTATAAATAGACGTTATAGTACACTATAAAAATTTGTTAGTATGCTGTTAAAATAAATAGTATAAGGTAGTAGATTCCAATATGTTTTACCTAAGATTTGACTGTTTTTTTACCGACTGCAAATTATTTTTCTAAGAAATAATTAAGCTGTTGATTAGAGGATTTAAGAGGGTAATTAAGAAAAAATGCGTTGTTTTTGTGACCGTCACTTAAAAAATGCAATAATCTGCAATATATAACCGAATGAATACCAATCTCAAAGAATTATTTTCCCAGCATTTACTGCTCCTGAAATCGAACGATAGGCATGAAAACGAAACGTTGAGAAAGATGTCCGAGCTTTGTTGGTGGGGAGCAGGCAAGATAAGCGATCTTTGCGTCTCGGTCCTTACAATGACCGGCCATAAATCAGATTCCCAGAACATCCTCTTTTCTTTCCGACATTTGGGGCAATGAAACAGTTGTATTGTAAGAAAACTAGTCTGCCCCTTTAAAGGGGCTGTCGAAGCTGGTGGTCTCACAGAATGTGTCGACGAGTTAACTCGTCTCCGGCCGGCGAACGATGACAATCTTTCAGACGACTTATCTCGTCATAGCCGCTCAACTGGTTAAACAAAAAATTATTATTATTCATATTAGAGTTATTTATGTTATAATATTAAAACTAGCTTTTTCCAAATCAAAATTCGCATTTATAAACTTTTTACAAAAAAAGTTTAAAGGATGGAATATTTCAAAAGCCCACCGAATATCGTCTGAATATCAAGTACCATACTCTGTACGAAGGATAAGAAAAATTTGAGCAGCGTATAAAAACACAAATAATACAATAATGCAGCATACAGCTGCTTCGAGGATAAGCTGGATACCTCCTGGAGCAAGACCTGGAGACCTTTCTTGGTAGAGAACCAAGAAACCCGAAATCCAAAAGAGAAATATATGCAAAAGGAAGAAGCAGGGATATTACAATCCAGGTCTTGATCCAGGAGGGACCCAGCGTATCCTCGAAACAGCTGTATGTTGCATTATTGTATTGTTTGTGCTTTTATACGCTGCTCAAGTTTTTCTTATCGCACTGATATTTTCAGGAAAGACATGGGCTCCCTTTGTCGCATCCTAGAGAAAATATTTCATTCTTTTTCTTAGAGGGTACTGCATATTTTTTAAATGTTTCTAGAAAAATAAACTAGAGTTCTACGGAATTTTCACCCACTTTTGCCGGCCCGCTTTCAAAATTGTAAGGAAAACTGAATATTCCTAATTATTTTAAGTGTGTATTCAATTTATATTGTTACGAAGCATATCCTTTAGCATCGTGGATGTATACGCAGGATACAAGAAGGAGACCAAATTTCTGCATAACTTACGTTTATTCACAAGCACAGAGTAAACAGGAACAGTATACAATCAAACAACACTTAAATGCACTCATTTCACAGGATAAGCGATAATATTCTCAAAATACTGGCGAAAATAATTTTACGAAACAACCGCCACTATTCTCAAAACATTGCGAAAAGTCACAGATCACTGTAGCCCGTATATTACCAACTCATCAACTGAACTGCAACAGAAGGGTGAATCCTTCTTGTAGTCTCTCCATAGAAATTTCTGGAAATATTTCTCAAAGAATAATCATTCTATCGAGAAGTTTCCGGAACATTCCGGAAGTCGCCAAATTGGCAATAAATCGAAAATCTGGCAACCCTTCTTCTGTCTCGAAATTCTGGTAACCATAGAGTGACGTCTGGGAAAGAATGTTCGTACCGCTGTCTTCTGGAGAAAACACTGCGATGACACTGTTTGGTCTGCGATAGAAACGAAAGACAAGACGGGGGGGCGCCAGTGAGAGAATATTACCCGCTCGCAACAATATACATTTTTTTACAGGGAATATTGTTAGCCGATTTTTAAAATGGTAGAACTTACCCTTTTCAATATATTTTAGTTTTCTAGACTTTCTTGTAGTATAATATGCGCAATACAGTATCACTGAAATGTGCTCCAAACATCGTCTTTCCCGCATATGTTAGGACGATACTCGAGAGGATTTTGAAAGATCCCATTACCTTAACTATTTTTCTAATTGTTTGTAAATGTAAAATTTCTCCAAAATAAATAGAATATTGTAAAATAGCTAATTTATTTTCTTGTTTAAAAATATGCATAAAATGAATATTCACATATTATACGTATATAAGAATAATATACAGGGTGAGTCGGACTTGTTTTTACAAAAGCAGAGGGGTGATAGTACCCCCACCAGACGAGCAATAATTACCATGGAACATAGGGTCACATTGCACTCAGAGAGGCAGAAAAGAGTGAAATTAGAATACGAACCTGCACGCAGACCAGTGTTGGGAAAGCGAATGAACGATACCAAACGTTGCACAAACAGGTGTATTGTGCAGCGACAAACTCACAGCAAGTGCTCAAAGTGGCGACCACGCGTGTCGTTGCACCGTTCACACCGGCGAAGGAGTGACTGACGCACCCTCTCGAAGATTCCGGGTGTTGTGTTAATGTGGTCTGCGGCAACAACGATGCGCGCGACGAGATCTTCCGCCGATTCCACAGGCGTCTCATACACTAAAGATTTCGTGCGTGGCCCCAGAAGAAAAAGTCCAGTGGGAATAACTTGCAGCGTTGAAGTTGTGCCAGTTTTTAAAGGGCAACGTGTGCTCTGATTGGCTATCGCCGGAAACTACCAGGAGCCAGTTATGCTGATTCTGCTCCCTGGACATTTGCATACGGTAACTGCGTTCGTGTCTGGCGTAGGAGATACTACGTAGGTAGGTACATAATGACGTCCGAGGCGCTGACTGCGTCATGCTCGAAGCGGTTCGACGTACCTCTTTTCTGCGTCTCAGAGTGCAATGCGACCCTATGTTCCATGGTAATTATTGCTCGTCTGGTGGAGTACTATCACCCCTCTGCTTTTGTAAATACAATTCCGACTCACCCTGAATATAAAGTTAACTAGAAGTTGGTCAAAACAGAAGCCATTTTTGTAGTACAGCCATTTTTTTTCTGAAAACATCTTTAAAAATGATCAACACTAAGACATACGATAGAATGTATTTATAACGATCTGGGAGAAGGACTTGCATGGACACCCATCTATCGCTAACATTTATGAACATTTCGAGCGCCACCGCACAAAGTACTCTATCAATATTTAACGATAGAATATCTGAGGAATTGGTATTTATGATCATGAATATCTAATGTAAATTGATCCTGGATATCTAATGTAAATTTACAATAAAAATGTCTAAATATTTAGTTTGTTTTAAAAAAAGAAAATCCCTTGACTTAAATAAGCTTATTTATAAATTTAGCTATAAATATATAAAAACTCCAGTTAACTTAGTCAAGGGATTTTCTTTTTTTTTTAAACAAACTAAATATTTGGACATTTTTATTGTAAATTTACATTAGAAATCGAAAAAATGATTATTCAGGATCATAAATACCAATTCCTCAGATATTCTATCGTTTAATATATATGATTTATAATCATAGAACATCGCACTTCCAAATGTATCTCCAAGATTTCGCCTATCTGCCACGTCCAGATGTTCACAGCATTTTAATCCGAATGTGACTGGTTCACCCCAGCAGTTAATGATCGTAGATGCTTCTAATTACGTTCTTTTCAACCTGCGTGAGACAGTCTGGATCTGACTTTCGTCTGCCTTCGAAGTATGATTAAAACTGCCGGAAGAACGAAAACGAGGAAAATTGAAATTTTTTCACGACGTGCTTTTGGGAGTAATGGAGGAATGTAGAATGAGATATGTATTTATTACGCTAAGGATGGGAGTCGGTAATTAATATTTCGTGTTTGTTAAAGTTACATCATTAGGTTCGATTGATGAATAATTCTTCAAAAATTTTAAAAGCATTAGAAATCATATATTTACTATAGTAATAGAGCCTGTCAAAGACAGGAAAACTAACCTTTTTAAAAAGTAAGGTTTCAATATTTTTAGTAATTTTCATTTTATTTAACAATGTTGAAAACAGTCATCTTAGTATTGAAAACAGTCATCTTAACCAAAATATGGCTCATTTTCGGTTCTGTTCCTAGGTTGGCATTTCAAGTATGCAAAGTTTCAAATTTCTAGGTCACCGATGGGAGGTCTGGTGACAAAAACCATTTTCTCCGCCCTTGGTGGGGGCAGAAACGAAAATGGGTAGATAGTATGAAATTGCAAAGATTCAACCTTCTAGGTTGCCGTTGCAGGCATCTGGAGTGTTCGCATAGACTTTCCGAACACAAAAATTGTAGCACGACTATTTCTGACAACAATGACAACATGTTCTAAATGGCAGCATGTTATTTTTAACAACATGTTTGCATACTCTTTCCGAAAAGAAAACTCATTTTCCAAGTCACAGATGGAGGTTTCTGGAAAGATTTTTGAAAACACCACGTTTGCTTCACTGCGTGATTTTAGTGTGATCAGTCTTTTAGTGTGATCAAATAAAGACCTTTATTTAATATTTATACAAATTTTCATGTTTCTAAGTGAATAAATAAATAAAAATTTCAACGTCTACCGTCACCTTAATTCATCCAATGGCAATTGCCCATTAGCTTTTATAGCCTTAAATCAAAAAGGAAAATTCTGAATTCACCTTTCCTTCATTGATCTTTCCGCTATCAGTGGAAACTCCCGATCTGAAACCAAAATCAATTTCATTCATCGATGCATATTAGTAAGAGCATCGGCGTTGATTAATTTTATATCAAGATTCTACTTGAGCGCGCTAAGTTCCTTCATACTTTATTTTTTAAAGACAGTCATCAAGTTGATCGACGAGCTGTTTGTACTCAAACAAGAATACGTCTATAGAGAATGTTTTAGAGAATTTTCCTCATAGTTCGTAAATTAAATCGTAAAAACTGAATAATGTATATAAATATCTGAATTAAGAGACTCCATATGGCGTTCTTAAAATAGTATCTGCATATTTTTCAGGTTTTTAAGTTATTTTCAGGTCACAGTGAATATCGTAATTGAAAGTTTCCTAGATTAATTCATTCTATTCCATTGAGAAAGTGCTTTTCGTAATATTTTCGAAATCAAAATTTTGACGTAAAATTACGTTTTAAGACTCATTCTATTGCATAGATAAAATATTATTTGTAAAATTTTCCGAAATTAATGACTTAACATGAAATACCTTTTCAAGACACATTCAAGACAATATTATTTATAAAATTTTCGAAATCAACATTTGATGTAAAATCACGTTTCAAAATTCATTCTATTGCATAGAGAAAGTATTCTTTGTAAAATTTTCAAAATTAACATTTTGACGTAAAATCACGTTTCAAGACTCATTCTATTGCATAGAGAAAGTATTCTTTGTAAAATTTTCAAAATCAACATTTTGACGTAAAATTACGATTTAAGACTCATTCTATTGCATAAGGAATGTATTCTCTGTAAAATTTTCAAAATCAACTTTTTGATCCAAAATCATATTTCAAGACTCATTCTATTGCATAAAGAAAGTATTCTTTGTAAAATTTTCAAAATCAACATTTTGATGTAAAATCACGATTTAAGACTCATTGCATAAGGAATGTATTCTCGGTAAAATTTTCAAAATCAATTTTTTGATCCAAAATCATATTTCAAGACTCATTCTATTGCATAGAGAAAGTATTCTTTGTAAAAATTTCAAAATCAGCATTTTGACCTAAAATCACTTTTCAAGACTCATTCTATTGCATAGTGAAGGTATTGTTTGTAAACTTTTCAAATCAATATTTCGACCTAAAATCCCGTTATAAGATCTTCGGAAAACATTTGAAACAATCTCGGAAACGGTCAGTTTATACCTGTGTGAGTGTGAAATATGTGTGCAATGTATGCTGAAATACCGCCAAGTTGGCAATATATCGCTAGGTTATTCTTCAATTCTCCATATGTATCGTTAAGTGTTACAAACAAACGGAGAAATGCACATTTCTTATATACGCCCGTCATATGACTGAATTAAAAATTTGTAAAAGATTGCCGCCTATTTAGCGCCATGTTTGTCCATTTGGTGACATTTTTATCAATTTAATGACATTTTCGTCAATCTGACAATATTTAAAAAAGTCACCCAGTTTGCGACATACCGCCAAATTTTTCGACAAGCATAACAGACAGACAGCCGGAGAAATGGGTTGTTTTTATAGTCGTTTATTATGTTATTTTCAAGATATTGAATTTTCATCAATTAGTCGTCCTTTCCATTAATAGTCATTTTTATCAATTTGGCAACATTTAAAATAACTCGCCTATTGGAAAAGATATGGGTTGAACATATCAGATATTTGAAACTACAATTTTGAGTAATTTCTTTGATTAGATTTTAATCATACTAAAAATATTTTATGTACAAACCAGCCGGGACTTTTCTTAATTGCATTGTTCTGATATAAATTACAAAGATTAACACCGGAACCCAAGTGTTCTCTCGATACTGACGAAAATCACATAATCCAAATAGCATTTAACGATAATTAGAGCTAAGCGGAACGAATACTACATCCCTTGTTACAGGGATTAGAAACATACGGGCTCGTTTGGAATTAAATGGATATCCTATTCACAATGGAACATTTGTGCCTGTCCATCTTATCAAAAGCCGAAACATGCTTAAATTTACAATAATTAGGATTATTGTCAAGAATATATAATTGAACATATGGTTATGTGATTAGTTATTTTTAGTGATTTTGAAAATACTTTTAATTTTGTATTGCTGTGATTTAAAACAAGGAATTTTTCTAAAAAGGTAGAAAACGATTACTTCACAGTGGATAAAGATAACGAGTATATATTTAAATTGCCACTGATGTTCTTTTTAAAAAGTTGGGATAAGGTTTGATTTGTACTTCAACATACTACTGCAGAAAATGTATTATACACCCAAAGATTTTCAAAAAGACAGACATTTTCTGCTTTGGGGGAAACCCGCTCTTTATCAATAAACAAACACTTCCATGATTTTAGAAAGTAACCTCTCTATGTCAAAAAGACAGACATTTCCTGCTTTAGGGAAATAACCGCTCTTTATCAATAAACAAACACGTCCATGCTTTTAGGAAGTATCTCTCTATGTCAAAAAGACAGACATTTCTTGCTTTGGGGGAATAACCGCTCTTTATCATAAAAACAAACATTATCCTGCTTTTGGGGAGCAACCGCTCTGTGTCAAAAAGACAGAAATTGTGCTACTTTATCTGGATTAACTGTTCTATCTTAATAAGGCGCTCCCACTGCTTTAAAAAGCCTCCATGGACCGTTTCTCGTGCTTATTATGCTCTTGTCAGAGTGGGTTAGCCGATACCTACAATGGCAGCAATAAAACTTGCTGTGCCACAATTTAGCAAAACTCTATGGTTGTTAAAGAAATTTAATGGCGGCTGCGTGGTAGGACTTAACTTGTCAGTCTCCATAGAGATTCTCAAAATTGTGACACATATCAAGCTTTCTTGCTGCCATTGCAGGTATCGGTTATCTCATACGAATGTGCACATAATAAACGGGAAATCATGGACACTGTTATCTGCAATGGAAGCGAAATACAAATTTTCAGAATGGCACAATATGCAAGTAAGCCCTGTATCATTTATCTTGAAGAAAGTGGCTTTTTTATCCCTCCAAAACCCTTTGATACCTGTACTTACTAGTACGTATCGAAAACGATGTATCGATGTATCGATGATTGACCTTACAATACATACGATATCTTATATCGATAAATTCACAATATCTATATAAACAAGAAAGATCAATCATGCATAAGCATTGATTACGAAACACTTTCCAACTGAAATGCAATTTCATTTAAAAATTTCTAAAATGTAATACATTCAGTGGTGATATCTTTTACATTATCACAGTACTACAGTAATTTATTATACTTAAATATTTAAAACTGTATCGAAATATAAATCATCAGATTCTCTATGCAAAATCAATGAATATTTCATTCATATAACTTGTATTCCAGACTCCAGAGCTAAATAATTTTGTTTGAAAAAAATTCAGCAATTCTTATGTAACTCACCTTACAATCGCTTGAGATATTTGCATTCTGCATATGTTAAAATTAGGCTTCGTTGAAGAAATAATAAAAGTTTAGGGATCATTTAAAATCACAACTATTGTAATAGCATAGGCACGGAATTTAGATACACAGATAATACACAGATAATATATATATATGTGTGTGTGTGTGTGTGTGTGCGTGTATGTATTCAAAGTATTGGAATCGTGCCGAAGATCGGAACTCGAATTTTCGAAGGATCTACACGTTTTGGGACTTCTAGAACACGAAAAAACTATTTTTAGGAAGACGTCTGTATGTGTAAGGGTGTATCTGTGTATGTTTCTGTGTGTCTGTGAGGATATTACATCCACTCTAATTGAAAAACTAATAGACCGAATTTCATAAAATTTGGTAGGTACGTTTTTGTGGGAAATACTGATGTTCATTAGATTATAGTTCGATTTGTAATAAAAGAATCTGCCTTCTTTGCGAAATGGCCGGCAGAAGTTGCCTTTATCCACTCTAGCTAAAAACTAATGGAACAAATTTAACAAAATTTGGTGTAGAATATTTCAATAACCTATAAGTGATTTATATACCAAATTTAACAAAATTTGGTATATAAATCATGTGTAGGTTATTCTAGTACGATTCGGGAAAAAGGAACGGGTTATTTTTGTGGAATGGCCCGCAAAAATCGTTAAATATAAAAATAAAAGACTGCGTGTGCTCAATTGTATCAATTAAATTCTTATTTTATACGTGATTTTTGACAACAAAAAGAATAAGACAAACCCCATTACGCTAGGACTTGCCGTTCTTGAGATATTCTAGTTTTTTCGCGTTTTCGATACGCCACTTTTGACAATAAGTCCAGTTATCAGATGAGAACCAAATTTAAGTTTAACGTGCAAATTCAATGTCATTTAAAATACTTATGGCTGTTATTTTGTGCAGATAAACTCAAATTATTATTGAAGAAATAAAGAGAACGTGAATATGAGTCTGCAGAGAAAGACATGTTCTGCCCACATCAGAATTTTTAACAATATTACAACAATGATTTATAGAAGTGAACGGGGATTATTTGCAGGCCATTTCGAAAAAAATGTATGATCTATATTTAAAGATCCACCAAATTTTTGAAGAATAAAATGTTCAACAAAATGTTCAACTGTGTACCAAATTTTAACTCTCTAGGACGTAGGAAAGTGCATTAAAAATGCCATCAAATAAGTATATCATGAAGAGTCATATAAAATTAAAACAAAAATTGAAAAATTGTGATATACCAAATTTATTTTAAAATGTGAAGCCTCTCTCATATACAAAATGATTAAATTCTTGGAAAGATATTTATTATATAATATATCTCTTTGTTACTTTCCCTGCAATACATGGTAATATATTGGAATCATGCCGAAAATCGCAACTCGAGTTTTCGACGGATCTACACGTTTCGAGACCTCTAGAATACGAAAAAACTATTTTAGCGTGACGTCTGTGTGTGTGTCTGTATGTCTGTCTGTCTGTGTGTCTGTCTGTATGTGTGTCTGTGTGTCTGTCTGTCTGTCTGTCTGTCTGTCTGTCTGTGCAGATTTTGTATCCCCTCTAATTAAAAAAGTAATTGACCGAATTTCATAAAATTTGGTAGGTAAGTCACTTGTGAGACTCTCTGGTGCTGATTAGATTTTAGTACGATTCGGAAAAAAATAACCTGCCTTTTTTTTTTTTTTTTTGCAAAATGGCCCGCAAAAATCGTCTAAATCTAAAATAAAAAAAACTACGTATGCTCAAATATATCCATTAAATGCTTATTTAATACGTAATGTTTAACGAAGATAAGAATAAGATCAACCCCATTACACTAAGACTAGCCGTTCTCGAGATATTTTAGTTTTTTCGTATTTTCTCTACGCCACCTTTGAAAATAAGTCCGGTTATCAAATTGAATTAAACTTGAATTAAATTTAATTAAAATAAAGAAAACGTGAATATAAGTCTGCAGGGAAAGTCATGTGCTGCCTACATCAGATTTTTACTTTCTATGCAATACATGGTAATGTATAGGGAAAGTATTGGAATCATGCCGAAAATCGCAACTCCAGTTTTCGACGGATCTACACGTTTCGAGACCTCTAGAATACGAAAAGCTATTTTTAGCGTGACGTCTGTGTGTGTGTCTGTGCAGATATTGTATGCACTCTAACTAAAAAACTAATTGACCGAATTTCATAAAATTTGGTAGGTAAGTCAGTTGTGGGCGAATCTGGTGCTGATTAGTTTTAGGTATGACTCGGAATAAAAGAACCCGCCTTTTTTTGCGAAATGTCCCGCAAAAGCTTGTATCCACTCTAGCTGAAAAACTAATGGGCCGAATTTCACAAAATTCGGTAGATAAGTCGCTTATGGGTCACCCTGATGCTGATTAGATTTTGGTACGATTCGGAAAAAAATAACCTGCCTTTTTTTTGCAAAATGGCCCGCAAAAATTTAAAATAAAAAACTACGTATGCTCAAATATATCCATTAAGGGCTTGTTTAATGCGTAATGTTTAACGAAGAAAAGAATAAGACCAATCCCATTACAATAGGTCTAGCCGTTCTCTAGATATTTTAGTTTTTTCGTATTTTCTCTACGCCGCCTTTGAAAATAAGTCCAGTTATCAAATGAGAACGAAAATTAAATTAAAAGTCAATTAAATTTAATTAAAACAAAGAAAACGTGGATATAAGTCTGCAGGGAAAGTCATGTGCTGCCCACATCAGATTTTTCTTTCAGGAGGATATCCCAAAAGTCAGAATTTAACTGAATTTGTTTTTTTCCCTATATTAGATAATTTTTAATTAATAAACTGCTTAACATATTTTACTGAAATTTTTTTTATATATTTTATGGGATAATATGAACATTTCCTAAAAATTTCGAAGCAATTTGTGGATTTTAAATTTGCTTAAAAAATGTTTGAAAAATTAGGTCCCATAGGGTTCAATGTATTTCATTTTTTCAACCCGCGTTCAATAAAAAACTAATTGGGTGATATTATTTATTTATATTCCCATAGGTCCCACAGACCGTCTGAAAAACACACTAAAATTTCATTTTGATAAAATCATTTTTACAGCAGTTATCGTGCTAACGGACAGACAGACAGACAGAATGAACAAAGTCATAAACACTTTTCAACTATGTTGTAAAGTGTTAATAAAATTGAACATCTATCTGCATGTCTGTCTGTATGTATGTGTGTGCGTGTTTGTCTCATCATCAAGGGAGAACGGCTGTGCCAAATTTCATGGAATTTTGAAAGTAGCAACCCCACATTAAATGTGGCTCATGTTTTGAGTTTCTAGGACCAGAAGTTGTCGAGATATTAATAACAAGAAAGATCAATCATGCTTGAAGCATTGATTATGAAACACTTTCCAACTTCAATGCAATTTTATTTAAACATCTCTAAAATGCAATACATTCCTAAGTAATATTTTAAAACTTATCACATTACTACATTAATTTATTATATTTGAAAACTTAAACCTTCATCGAAAAAAATGAACTTCATTCAAATGACGGCATTGAAATATAAATTGCCTGGTTTAAACATCTCTAAAATGTTATACATTCCTCGGTAATAGTTTTAGAATTGCCATAATACTACGATAATTTATTATATTTAAAAACTTCATCGAAAACAACTGAAATTAATTTAAATGACGTCATAGAAAAAAATAACACGCCTGGATCTCTCTATAAAAACAGGATTTCATTCATAACTTTCTCCCATTCATTTCATTCATCACAATACTATAATAATTTATTTTATTTAAACATTTTGTTTAAGATCATGGAGCTACAAAAAATTAAACTCTATGCTTGAAACTTCATCGAAAAAAATCGTCCTTCTCTTTATGAAATCAATTAATATTTCGTTCATATCAGCCATGCAGACTCCATGGACTAAATTATTTTGTGTTAAAAAAATACAGGAATTCTAATACAACTCATTCTATATATTTTGCTGTTTACATTTTACATAGGTGAAAAATAGGCTTAGTTGTAAAAATAATCAAATTTAGATGAGCATTTAAACTCAAATATATTGTCAATGCGTTGTTTCAGTATGTAGATGCACAGAATTTAAGCAAAAATAAAGTAGTTTTAGGACGGATACAACACTCAATATGAATTAAAAAGAACTTTAAAAAATCACGATTTTGAAACAAGATAGAAAGATGGATGCCATATATCATTTTGAAGTGGGTCATGTGATCGTTTCATATCATGGTCACGTGATCGCTTCATATAAGAGGTGTAATTATTATTTTAATTTTTATTTAAAAAACTACTGAATATATTTCGCTGAATTTTTTTTTATATATTTTATGGAACAATTTGAATATTACCTAAAATTTTCGAAGCAATTTGTGAATTTTAAATCCGCTTAAAAAATGTTTGAAAAATTAGGTCCCATAGGGCTCAATGTATTTCATTTTTTCGACCCGGGTTCAATCCAAAACTAATTGGGTGATATTATTCATTTATATTCCCATAGGTTCTACAGACCGTCTGAAAAACACACTAAAATTTCATTTTGATAAAATCATTTTTACAGCAGTTATCGTGCTAACGGACAGACAGACAGACAGAATGAACAAAGTCATAAACACTTTTCAACTATGTTGTAAAGTGTTAATAAAATTGAACATCTGCATGTCTGTCTGTATGTATGTGTGTGCGTGTTTGTCTCATCATCAAGGGAGAACGGCTGTGCCAAATTTCATGGAATTTTGAAAGTAGCAACCCCACATTAAATGTGGCTCATGTTTTGAGTTTCTAGGACCAGAAGTTGTCGAGATATTAATAACAAGAAAGATCAATCATGCTTGAAGCATTGATTATGAAACACTTTCCAACTTCAATGCAATTTTATTTAAACATCTCTAAAATGCAATACATTCCTAAGTAATATTTTAAAACTTATCACATTACTACATTAATTTATTATATTTGAAAACTTAAACCTTCATCGAAAAAAATGAACTTCATTCAAATGACGGCATTGAAATATAAATTGCCTGGTTTAAACATCTCTAAAATGTTATACATTCCTCGGTAATAGTTTTAGAATTGCCATAATACTACGATAATTTATTATATTTAAAAACTTCATCGAAAACAACTGAAATTAATTTAAATGACGTCATAGAAAAAAATAACACGCCTGGATCTCTCTATAAAAACAGGATTTCATTCATAACTTTCTCCCATTCATTTCATTCATCACAATACTATAATAATTTATTTTATTTAAACATTTTGTTTAAGATCATGGAGCTACAAAAAATTAAACTCTATGCTTGAAACTTCATCGAAAAAAATCGTCCTTCTCTTTATGAAATCAATTAATATTTCGTTCATATCAGCCATGCAGACTCCATGGACTAAATTATTTTGTGTTAAAAAAATACAGGAATTCTAATACAACTCATTCTATATATTTTGCTGTTTACATTTTACATAGGTGAAAAATAGGCTTAGTTGTAAAAATAATCAAATTTAGATGAGCATTTAAACTCAAATATATTGTCAATGCGTTGTTTCAGTATGTAGATGCACAGAATTTAAGCAAAAATAAAGTAGTTTTAGGACGGATACAACACTCAATATGAATTAAAAAGAACTTAAAAAAATCACGATTTTGAAACAAGATAGAAAGATGGATGCCATATATCATTTTGAAGTGGGTCATGTGATCGTTTCATATCATGGTCACGTGATCGCTTCATATAAGAGGTGTAATTATTATTTTAATTTTTATTTAAAAAAATTCTGAATATATTTCGCTGAATTTTTTTTTATATATTTTATGGAACAATTTGAATATTACCTAAAATTTTCGAAGCAATTTGTGAATTTTAAATCCGCTTAAAAAATGTTTGAAAAATTAGGTCCCATAGGGCTCAATGTATTTCATTTTTTCGACCCGGGTTCAATCCAAAACTAATTGGGTGATATTATTCATTTATATTCCCATAGGTTCTACTGACCGTCTGAAAAACACACTAAAATTTCATTTTGATAAAATCATTTTTACAGCAGTTATCGTGCTAACGGACAGACAGACAGACAGAATGAACAAAGTCATAAACACTTTTCAACTATGTTGCAAAGTGTTAATAAAATTGAACATCTATCTGCATGTCTGTCTGTATGTATGTGTGTGCGTGTTTGTCTCATCATCAAGGGAGAACGGCTGTGCCAAATTTCATGGAATTTTGAAAGTAGCAACCCCACATTAAATGTGGCTCATGTTTTGAGTTTCTAGGACCAGAAGTTGTCGAGATATTAATAACAAGAAAGATCAATCATGCTTGAAGCATTGATTATGAAACACTTTCCAACTTCAATGCAATTTTATTTAAACATCTCTAAAATGCAATACATTCCTAAGTAATATTTTAAAACTTATCACATTACTACATTAATTTATTATATTTGAAAACTTAAACCTTCATCGAAAAAAATGAACTTCATTCAAATGACGGCGTTGAAATATAAATTGCCTGGTTTAAACATCTCTAAAATGTTATACATTCCTCGGTAATAGTTTTAGAATTGCCATAATACTACGATAATTTATTATATTTAAAAACTTCATCGAAAACAACTGAAATTAATTTAAATGACGTCATAGAAAAAAATAACACGCCTGGATCTCTCTATAAAAACAGGATTTCATTCATAACTTTCTCCCATTCATTTCATTCATCACAATACTATAATAATTTATTTTATTTAAACATTTTGTTTAAGATCATGGAGCTACAAAAAATTAAACTCTATGCTTGAAACTTCATCGAAAAAAATCGTCCTTCTCTTTATGAAATCAATTAATATTTCGTTCATATCAGCCATGCAGACTCCATGGACTAAATTATTTTGTGTTAAAAAAATACAGGAATTCTAATACAACTCATTCTATATATTTTGCTGTTTACATTTTACATAGGTGAAAAATAGGCTTAGTTGTAAAAATAATCAAATTTAGATGAGCATTTAAACTCAAATATATTGTCAATGCGTTGTTTCAGTATGTAGATGCACAGAATTTAAGCAAAAATAAAGTAGTTTTAGGACGGATACAACACTCAATATGAATTAAAAAGAACTTAAAAAAATCACGATTTTGAAACAAGATAGAAAGATGGATGCCATATATCATTTTGAAGTGGGTCATGTGATCGTTTCATATCATGGTCACGTGATCGCTTCATATAAGAGGTGTAATTATTATTTTAATTTTTATTTAAAAAACTACTGAATATATTTCGCTGAATTTTTTTTTATATATTTTATGGAACAATTTGAATATTACCTAAAATTTTCGAAGCAATTTGTGAATTTTAAATCCGCTTAAAAAATGTTTGAAAAATTAGGTCCCATAGGGCTCAATGTATTTCATTTTTTCGACCCGGGTTCAATCCAAAACTAATTGGGTGATATTATTCATTTATATTCCCATAGGTTCTACAGACCGTCTGAACAACATACTAAAATTTCATTTTGATTAAGTCATTTTTACGGCAGTTGTCGTGCTAACGGACAGACAGACAGACAGACAGACAAACAGAATGAACAAAGTCATAAACACTTTTCAACTTTGTTGTAAAGTGTTAAAAACCCATAATTAAACCTTCCATAGAGATGGCATTAGGACAGTATTTGCTCCGTCAATATTTTTGAAAAAAAATTATATGTCGCTTAGCAACGGATTTAAGTCTAATGTGTTTCTGCAGTAGACGATTTTTATTATATATGAAATAAATTTTATCGAAATAATTTTTTTTTCCTGGATTATATCAATTACGACCTTTAGGTTTAAAGATTACAGAGATGATTGAAATTTTCAATCTATTACGTATCTACTTTATTTTGGCAAAGATTTTTGAAACTCATATATTGTAGTACGGGTAATCTTCTACTAATACACGTGTATATATTCTAATCTATAAAAACGGTACTGGTATATCTTATATTTCACGAGAATATAAGTAGTACGGGTATAGATAGATTCCCATACAATTTTAGCGCTTTCATTTTGGCATATACTGATTCAATTTTATATTTTTTGTAAATTTGTTTACAAACGAGACCAGGATGTTTTATTTTTCAGATCTACCAGTGAAGATAATTTTGTATAGCAAGAACAGAGATTCTTAAACTTCGTTTTAGGAGCATTAATTTAAATATTTTAATAGAATTTTTTCGTATAACAATGTCATTTAGAATTTTATAGGAATCTACACATGATTATGAAGTTTCTTTATAGTGTATAATCCGTACGAAGAACGAGTATACTGCTAGTGTATAAATAAAATCGAAAATTCCTCTGTTTGCTTTATCATCAAGGAAGAACTGTTGTACCGAATTTCATGAAATTTTAATAGGTAACCTTTATAGGATCCCTATTAAAATGTAGGCATTTGTCTATCGTTATGTCTGTTTTCAAGTCCTTCTGACTGCTTTCTCACTTTAAGAATGACACAATCATTATATGAGTCTCCAAACAAACTGGACCCAATCATCGTTTGAGTCTCCTAACTAAAGTGAACTAATCGTTTTTTGAACCTCTCTGCAATAAGTGCAATTCAGAATCCTATAACGTGACCCGATCGTTATTTGTGCCAAAATTATGAACGCTTTAAAAATAATTTCGTTAATTTATAAAATTAACGAAAAGAAAAATAAACATTTTAATCGGCAGACAATATCAAAAGAATAGAAATTTTGTTTCTTTCATTTGCGTCTTTTTTTTTATCGTCTGTCACATATTACTACTATATGAATGTATATTTTAGCAACAGCAAAATTTTAATTATTTGATTTTTACTAAGTGGCAATATTAGATTATTTATTACTACTAACAGTTTCGTTTAAAATATTCTATACATAAAATAGTGAGTTTTTCAACTGACAGCTGCATTTAGAATATTCTGTTCATAAAATAGTGAGTCTATTTACCAACAACTTCGTTTAGAATTTTCTATGCATAAAATAGTGATTTTTATAGCTTCAGAATTACTTTGTTTTTATACGTTTAGATTTTACTGTAATGATGATATATTTTATATGATGAGCATTTTAAAAGGCATTTAATTTCAAATTGTTTCTTTACATTATATGTTCTGTATGATGAATGGGTATATAGCTAGTACTTAAGTATGTATCGTTATAATAGCTTCCGATACATGTTGTATCAATAACTTTCCTCAATTTGTAATTATTCTTACGTTTCAACAATTTTTTTTTATTTTAGAAAATTTTATGTCATGATTTCGTGATAATGATTAAAGTAATTCTACGAATTTTCTTCTTCGCAATAAATATTCCAAAGAACTTGCAGCATGTTCTGGAAACGTTGAAGGTGGTAACAATTTTGAAAATAACTACATGCCAAAAATTGTATGCAAAATACCCTTATTAAATAAAGAGTTTTTACTATAGTAGGGCATTGATTTTTAATAATATAGTAAGTCAGTGAAATAGTGTGTATAGTAGGTCAGTAAAATTTAATTATCTAAGGCAGAATATTTATGACATCGATACGCTGCAGCATCGATGCAATTAAAAAATAAAACCACCTTGTTAATTTTAAGAGCTATCAGATCATAATTGTTGGAAATAATCAATACATCGCGATTCACGTTCCTGTGAACGGGCGTTTATGCAAATTTAATATGAACGACTCTTCCCGTTCACCGGCGTGAACCGTGACGTTTTTCAACATGAGGTTTCATGCAAATCAGTTCTCAATGCGTACGCATCTGATTTGCATATCCGGGGGCGTTTCCGGAACTGTCCATTCTCGGATATATAGGGCAGAGGTTTCTTGAAGCAAATGAGAAGGTCGAAAGGTTCGATCGAGATCAGACGTCTGAAGAAGTCAGACGAGATAGACACTGATGGTCTGATGCAGGCAGACAGAAATGTTTTTTTGACAGAAGCACTGCGGAATATCGTTTGACGACGGTGAATAGTCGAAACGGATGCAGATGTGGTCAGTTTGGACCAGCATGTATTGAACGTTAAATTTACTTACAAACGTTCGGAAGCCGCTTTAAATATTTTCCTGATGTTCTATCCTTTGGTTTCCCTTTGCCAAGTGATGGTGGCTGAAATACACGCAAGTGATAGAGGTAGTATAGTAACTTACTACCAAATGTTTCAAGGAATCTCTGTCTAGTCATTTACAACTAAAAATCTTTTGTACATAGTATATTTTTGAGGTTTTACGGCATGGAAAATTACCAGGTACGTGTAATATGCCGAGTTGTGTTTTTCACCAAATAAAGTGAACGAAGTTTTTCTTTAAAACTGGACTTGTGTACTTTCATAACCCAGCCAACACTTATTGACTCTGACAGTGCGTGCTTTGCTATCTTCAAATTTTAAACGTTTCCAATAATAATTATGGTGCTAACAATAAAAAAAATCTGATGTGGGCAGCACATGACTTTCCTTATATAATGCAATGAATTTACTACTTTTACAGTAAAAAAAAATAGGTTATTCTTATAGTAGATACTTTAGTAGATATTCTTTCCAAGATATTGAATTTTGGTCAATTAGTCTTCATTTTCATTGATTTAGCATCATTTTTATCCATTTGGCGAGATTTTCATTTATTTAAAAGTCGCCAAATTGGCGACATTTAGCCCAATTCGCCGCCAAAATCTCGATAAGCGTTATGGAGAGAAATAAGTTATTCTTATAGCAGATAAATGACCATTGGCGTTTAAATAAAAATGTATTACTCAAATTATCTTTACTCATGAATGGAACGAGCTAGATCCACGAGAATGCTGTTACCAAATTTATCGCATGATATTACATATGAAAAGTGAACATGTTTCTTAACAGTTAATTTTTTTTTTTATTTATGGGATATTTTGATAAATTTATTTGAAAAATGTACAATATCTCGAGAACGGTTCATACTACCGTTTGCGTAACTTTATTCAAGGTTTTGCTTTTTTAATGATTTTTTCAAAATTTCACTCAAAAATTTAAGAGGGTTCTGAACATTCGATTGCGTTTGAAAACAATGGGCTTTCAATATTCACGTATTGTAATTTTTGTACCAAATTTCATTTGAATCGCTCCATTCTTTCATGGGATATCGTCTCCATAGACTCACTGACACACACACACACACAAACAAACAAACACACACACACAGAGAGACATCACCTCAAAAATGTTCGATTCGTGATCAGGGATGCTTGAAACGTGCTCTCCCGTCGAAAATTCGTATTCGAATTTTCGACCCCCTCACAATAGTTTCCTTATACATTATACTATGTATATAAGGAAAGTGATACATTGATGCAATATGAATTTCTGCATAATGGATTTATGAATTTCTGCATTATAAATTTATGAATTTCTGCTAATAAGAGGTATAATTATTATACATTAACAATAATTGTGTAATTTATTGATTATTACATTTCTAAATTCACGAGAATTCTGTCTATTCAGACCATGCCCATTCATTCAGATAAAAGGAATTTCATTATTTTTGTAAAAATCTCATAGTTATGGATTTTTTTCTCAATTACATTTTAAGTATATATATATATATATATATCTTTTAAAATTTGCTTAATTAAAATTTATAAATTTGTTTCAAACTCGTTATTTGTATTTTACAATTTGAAAATAGTAAAATCAGTTCAAATAGGTTCAGAAATTTTAATTATCTAAGCCAGAATATTTACGACATCAATGCGATGCAATATCGTTGCAATTAGAGACGATATTGACGCATTATCAATATATACTCTTACGAACATGTAAAATACCTTCACTGGAGTCTCCTGTGAGAAATAGAAAAGAAAACATCCTTTACAGTCAGCCATTCCTCTGCTGCCATAGTCAGGATTTCCAAATCCAGACCATCGAAACAGCGTTGCCAGATTCGGCGATTTGTCGCCAAGGCGACTTCTTGAATATACTCGAACTTTCTCGAAATAACGAATATGCCAGGCGATACGAACCATTTCTAGAAGTTTCTACGAAGAGTATATAAAATGAGCATTTAATTACTGTTTTACTGTACCTGACAATTGTTTAGTGATCTTGTGAGATAGTTATAGAGCTATATGCTGTACATTGATCCTGTTTACGCTGTGCTTGTAAAAAATGTATTAGTTAGCCACAAATTTGGACTCATTCTTGTATCCTGAGAGTACACTCACAATTCCAAAGGATACGTTGTAACAATATCACTAAGCGATACGTATCGATATAACATATAAATCTGGCTATCTCTTATATTATGGCTATCTCTTACACTGACGAATTAATTTAATATTTTATAAGATTAAATTTTATAAGATTTGTTGGTTATCTAGAAATTTGAACTCATTCCTGTATCCTGAGAGTACACCCACGATTCCAAAGGATACGTCTTAACAATATCACTAAACGATACGCATCGCTACAACTCATAAACTTCTCTATAACTATCTCTTACACTAACGAAATACTTCGTTTTTAATTAATTTAATATTTTATAAGATTTAATTTACAAAAAAAACAGTTTTTCCACTAAATCAAAATTCTGAAAAGCATATATTGATTTTCCTCAAGTAATATATAAGCATTCCCCATAATCCATTAACCAGAATTACAAAATATTAATAAGCTGTTGCATACGAAGAAAAGAGTTCTCATTCTTACAATACATTAAATTCGTTTCAGAAAAAAAATAGCACTTTCTACGAGTAAGTACATAATCAACCATTAATTAAAGCCTACTCGGAAAATTAATTAAATAAGATTTAAAACAACTTCTTTTCTTGATCTTTCTGGAATTTCTTACAATTAGAAAGCAAGTCGTTATTTTATTTGAAAATTTTCATTTTATTAATTCGCAACACGAATTTCTTTTTACCGAAAAGGGTAAAGCTGTTCTTACGCAGACAAAAAATATTATTTAAAGATCTATACATTTTGTGAATGTGTTGATTGCGATAAAACACGTCTTAGATTTTTTTTTCAGTCGATCAGTCGCCACATAAAGGTAACCCCGTTTTCACCGATACTACTATACCAAATGAAACCAAATTTTGAAATAACTAGGCTGCTACTCGAACAAGCAAACAATGTTGAGATCTTTTAATTTTATTTCGGACGAAAGGGGCACAATATGCACATACGTGGTTTTCACGACATTGCAATATATCTCCTGACTACCAAACCGATTGAAACCAAATTCTGTACGAATGTAGCCTGTTATATACATAAGTTTTGCAATGTCGTCCGCAAGCACTTTTTACACAATAAAATTTCGTAACCGATTTTTCTCCAAAATTACTGAACCGACTAAAACCAAGTATGTACAGTGGTGTACAACTGCATGTCTATGAAAACAACGTCTCATTATTTTTCGCATGTAAAGTGCGCTGTTGTGCGCAGAACACGCAAGGAATTTTGCATTTAATTGTAATATTTCCTAAATTAAACTAAATGATACCAAATTTGTCATACAAATCGGCTGTCACGTAACTGTGTTGAATTGTAGTTTTTGAGAGACAGGAAAAGTAGTTTGGATGTGCAGGAAAATCTCAATACAGAGAATCAGCTTTTCCTATGCCGCAAATGCTCAGAGGTTGGCGGGATCACCGTCACTAAATTACGCACAATATAAAAAAAATCTCCTGGAAAGATGTATTTCTTTGCAAGATCAGATAGGTAGATAAGAATTGGGTTCTTTATTTATACAGAGTGTCCCAAAAAAATTGAAACGCGCTATAATTCTGTACATGTTGGAGATAAGTGGGTAATGTAAATTGTAAAAAAATTAAAAGTAAGGTAGGAAATAAGACTACGTTAATGAAATAGTCCTCCCATTAATTTTAAAAAAGGTACACTTTTTAAATTTTATACGACCTCCTTAAACAAATTTATTCAATCAGAAAATTTTTATTTTTAATGCAACAAGATCATTAAAAAACCTCATATTTGTATCTTTAAAATTGAGCGAGTTATATTTAATTGAAAATTGAACATTGTGAATGGGGACCCTATATCAAATTAGAAATGTAAATTTGTGACATATCACAAAAAAAATCTAATGTGGACAACACATGACTTTCCTTATATAATGCAATGAATTTATTACTCTTACAGTTTAAAAAAATGTTATTCTTATAGTAGATACTTATATTCCAAGATATTGAATTTTCGTCAATTTGTCGTCATTTTCATTGATTTAGCGTCATTTTTATCCATTTGGCGAGATTTTCGTTAATTTGGCAACTTTTAAAAAATCGCCAAGTTAGCGACATTCCGCCAAACCAAGCGTTATGGACGAAGAAATAAGTTATTCTTATAGCAGATAAATGACTATTGACGTTCAAATACAAAAATATTACTCAAAGTATCTTTTCTCATAAATGGAAAGAGCTAGATCCACGAGAATGATGTCACCCAATTTATCGCATGATATTACATATGAAAAGTGAACATGTTTCTCAACAGTTAATATATTTTTTTTAATTTATATTTTTTTAATTTATAGGATATTTTGATAAATTTATTTGAAAAATGTGCAATATCTCGAGAGCAGTTCAAGCTAGCTTTCTAAAGTTTATGTCAATCGTTTTCTAAGAAAAAATCACATAAGAAATGTCTATTTGCGTAACTTTTTTAAAGGTTTTGATTTTTTGATGATTTTTTCAAAATTTCACTCGAAAATTTAGGTGGGGTTCTGAACATTCGATTGCGTTTAAAAACAATAGGTTTCCAGTATTCATGGATTATGATTTTTGTACCAAATTTCATTCGAATCGCTCCATTCGTTCATGAGATATCGTCTCCACAAACTCACTGACACACACACATACTTTTATACACACACACACACACATACACAGACATTACCTCAAAAATGTTTCTCCTATCAAAAATCGTAACTAGAGTTTTCGACGGATCTACACGTTTCGGGCACTCTAGAATCCAAAAAAACTATTTTTAGCATGATGTCTATATGTGTGTGTTTGCTTCTGCCTATATAATGTATATATCCACTTTAGCTCAACAAGTAAGTGACCAAAATTCACAAAATTTGGAAGAAAAGTGACTAGTGGGGTGACCTTGGTGTTGAATGGATTTTGATGATTCGGGAAAAAAAAAAATAATCTGCATTTTTTTTTTTTTTTGCTATATGGTCCGCAAAATATCTTTAATTCAAAAACTACTTATGCTCAAATGTATCAATAAAATGTTTGTTTCATACGAAATTTTTTACGACGAAAACAAAAATAAGATCAACCCCATAACTCTAGGACTACACGTTCTCAAGATATCTTAGTTTTTTTTTTCCGATTTTTGAAACGTCGCTTTTGAAAACACGTCTGGTGCAAATTCAGTGTAATTTCAAATAATTATCCGTGTTATTTTGTGCAATTAAACCATCTTTAATGCATTATAAGATAAATAAAAGAAAATGAATTTGAATCTGTAGGAAAAGTAATGTGCTGTGCACATCAGATTTTTTTTTCTACTAGAACACTTCAATCTCCCGCCTCTTTCCTCCAAAATGAACCACCAAAGTAATCCTTCTATAATACTTTGATATGGGCTGTACAGTATTAGACTTAGTGTAATGCGAAAGCGTCATGCTCAAACTGCGCATTTAAAACTACATTTTTACTTTCTCATATGTAGTATTGAGAAAATATTGTTTTCACGAAAATTTTCAATTTCGGGATTTCGATGCCAATATATGTTATATATACAGGGTGTCGTCCAGTGCTATCGGTGCCCAATGGCTATTTCCTCAACCGTTAGTCACAGAGATACACTTCCAATTGCAAAAATGTTTTAAATTTTAAAATCTATTATCTTAGAAAAAGTTTAAATCAATAAATGCATTTCTGAAAGAAATACGAAATATAATTTTTATACAGTCCCCCGATCCTACCAATTATATTTAGGGAAATCATCCTCATACAATTTCATGCAAAATAAAAAAAAAATCATCCTTTTACGACCAAAATTGACCGACTTATAGCTGTTTAAATTTGGAGCACTTTTGCGCTGAGTATCAATACGGTCCCTGATTGGTTGGTTGCCTGAAAAGGGACATTTTTATGCGTGGAAAAGCGACTTAAGTCATAAAGTTTAATGCTTCATAACTCGGTAAATTTTGGTCGTAAAAGGAAGATTTTTTTTTTATTTGAATTAAATTGTATGAAGATGATTTTCCTAAATATAATTGGTAGGACCGGGGGACCGTATAAAAATTAATATTTCGTATTTCTTTCAGAAATGTATTTATCGATTTAAACTGTTTCTAAGATAATAGATTTTAAAATTTAAAACATTTTTGCAATTGGAAGTATATCTCTGTGACTAACGGTTGAGGAAATAGCCATTGGGCACCGATAGCACTCTAGACACCCTGTATAATAAGACTTCCTGAACACGTTTTGACTATTTTTGAAGTGGTTTCCGTCTGTGTGTCTGTGGTCTATTTCTTGTGCGCACAATAGCGGCCACAAATATTAATGGATTTCCACAAAACTTTATATCCGGCTTTGCTATCAAAATATCTAGAACTAGATGTACTTTTTTTTAATTCGAGCGAAAATTTCGTAATTTATTTGAAATTTTATATTTTTTTAGCATGGCAGCATATGACAAATATTGACATAATCAGGAATAAAAAGCAGAAACAACAAGCACACAACTATAATAGAAGGTCTTTTATTTCACTTCTTTAAGACGTACAAAGCTTAAAGAGGCCAAAGCGCTTTCGAGCGTAAATACGCTCTTCATCAGTGGCTACATGGAAATAGGAATGATCGTTCATATATAGACCAGAAAAGGTGACAAATTTGCATAAATACAATTATCAATAAACTTACGTTTATCTAAAGAGAATCCAAAATACAAAACATTTTGCACAGATTCAAAAAATCGAGCACAAATCACGAAAAGAACAGTAAAATTTACAATTTTATTACAGTTTTATTACATATTTTTTACTGTTCTTTTCGTGATTTATGCTCGATTTTTTTAATCTGTGCAAAATGTTTTGTATTTTGGATTCTCCTCAGATAAACTAAGTTTATTGATAATTGTATTTATGCAAATTTGTCACCTTTTTTGGTCTATATATGAACGATCATTCCTATTTCCATGTAGCCACTGATGAAGAGCGCATTTACGCTCGAAAGCGCTCTGGCCTTTTTAAGTTTTGTACGTTTTAAAGAAGTGAAATAAAACACCTTCTATTATAGTTGTGTGCTTGTTGTTTCTGCTAGTTGAAATCAGACGTGATGCCAATTTTATTTATAAGAATAAAAAGGTTTATTTATGGTGCAATGATCGCGAGACTTTATAGTTTCAATCATTGTTGTGAAAAATAGCCGCGGTAATTTTTTTTATTCGTGACGTCATTAACTCCCCTCGGGTGTCAAGTTACCCGCCGCCCCGGGGGGGGAGGGACATTTTCAAGTAAAGTATCAATCGAAAGATTTTTTTGAGACCTATTCGTTTAAAGATTTAAGATTCGTTTAAAATTCGAACTAGTTTTTTTTTAGTATTGATGATTTACGTATCGAAATTAACTTCCTTGACTACGAAGTCGTTTCTTCTTTTGAAATTATATTTCAAATTTTCTCCACTATCCGTTCTAAATTCATCTGTCTTAAAACTTAATTTGCCCCAATTTCCAAGCTTTCGCCTTACAAATCGAGCCTTCCCTACCATCCTAAGATTTTTCCATCTCTGGTTAAGTTTTGTCGCGAATTTAAATTTAAACTGTCCCATTCTGCAGTTAATCTTATGTTTAGTCGTATCCGTACAAGTTTAAAATTATTATCTTAAATCAGACCGTAGAGTATGTTGTCCCCCCCCCCCTCCTTTACCCTCAAAATACTTACAAATTTTATATTGGCAGTACTAAACGTACTATTGACATTATATTATCAGAACATACCCATGATATTAAACATCGTATGGACGAAAATGCTGCTCGAATTTCATTCGACGCAAGGCGGCAAAATCATAGACAAGCGTCTCGCTCACGAAAGTGGGAATTCCAGACGGATGGCGGGCGCTTTCGTAGTAGGATTGAAAATCACGAGTTTGACAAATAGAGATTTGAATTTTGAAATATAAGATTGTAGCAGTTTTTCATACATTTCCTGAAAAAATCTAAAAAAAAAACATTCTATTTAACATTCTAATTAAAATTCTAAAAAAACAATTTTTTAGTTAACAATTAAGACTTTAAACTACCGTAAAGGGTTTTTTTTTTTTTTTTTTTTGTCTCTCCTGCTTTACGGATGGCGTGCTTGGTGAATTGAGTAGTAATGGGTGTTGACTTATCAGAGTCTGACCCTGACAACCTTTAAGCTGTAAACTTTATCATCTTCTGTAGCGCTTCTTTTCTTCGATTTCACTCATTTTCGGTTGGGAATTAATATCTGGATTCACCAGATAAAGAACCCCATCAAAATTAACATACCTTGAGTCTTGAAATCCAAAAAAATAGTACAGTTCCTTCACAAAAGGGACTCAACGTCAAAATATTTAGTGGTGCCATCTCTATTAATCGTTTTAAACTAAACATTTTAATTTAGTTTACAAAAATGAATATAGATGACGCCACTACTCATATTTAAAATTTACTATTGTAATAGGCTTATACATTCTTTTTATACATGGAAATTACAAAAACGGAAATATTTACGAAAAAGAAAAAATGTAACTGACACCCTAAAAGAACACCGAATAGAATGTGAAACATTACAGAATATTTGTAGAATCTACCAGATTTCCGAAATCTGTCACAAACATCACAGTGATTATGCTAGTAAAAACAGTGTTTGTTCTCACCTATCCTTATATTTAACACGCGTCCACAATTTTGTAATTTTTTTTTTTTTTAAGATTATAACTCAATTAATTCCTAAGCAAGGAAAACATATTCTCTAAACACTGATATATGCACATTTCTCTTATCACATAACAGTCATAAGAGAAATAAACACTGTGCTAGGCATCCTTATATGCCTTCTATGGAAAAATTCAGAAATACATTTTTTGGAGAAATTATCGACTTCGGGATTTCTTCCTCGAATTTTTCCAGACTCGTCAAAATAAAGCAACCGTATGACAATTGCCGTAATAACAAGTGATTACGGTATATGTTGCTTTTCAACTAGGGGAGTTTTAAGACAAGGAAAGATATATTCGGGACTCAAAAAACCCGTCAAACGATCCTAATTATAAGGTAATTGCAGAAACACACGGATTGTAGTAAAGCAAAATTATTATCATCACAAAAAATATTTGAATCTTGTGCATCCATGTTTCATAGTGTTTAATTCTACTTGTATGACCAAAAAACAAGCAGATTATTCCTTTAAAATATTTCGCATAAATTCCTTAAAAAAAATTTCCACATTGACAACATTTTAGTGACCCCTGTGACTGCAGATTAGTTGTCTGTGATAATAAAAATTATTTTGTTACCATTAACATTGTAAAGTCCTAACTTTTTTAGAACTTTAACTTTTCAAAGGTTACTTAATTCAAAATCTTTAAACTTATTAAAAGGCAAACATTAAATCGCACTTCTGCCAGGAATGTGCACTAGAACCAATTTCAAATTCAAATAACAAATTTATTAACGTTAACTATTAGGCGTCTTGCCTGAATAACAAAAACTAACATTTCTCACTTGTATTCTATCAAAACACACTCAAACTACACTTAAACACAACTACGATACCGTGGTGCAAATTAGAAACTTATGATATTGATAACCGATCACCCCAAGAGTAAACATAATACAAATTACCCTAATTACTTCCAAGCCGGCTGTCTGGTTCCAATACATAAATCATAAAATCTTGCTCTAGCTATAGATCAACCACCAAAATCACAAATAGGGATCGAATTCTCAAAACGCGGGCGAACAACTGACTTCTTCCCTTTTAGAATCAAGAAGTCAGCCAGGATAGCGACATGATTAGCAACTGCATTTGAAGAGCTAATAGGCTGTCAGTTTACAGTTAAAACCAGTGCCGCTGACAAAACCTCGAGCCTCCTACTTCACCTAATTTTACAAGTTATTAATACTTTTTCATAAATTGTCTATGCAAACCAGCCGCAAAGGCTTTCGTGTTAAGACAAATCTGCAACCAGTAAATGAGCACCCATAAAATCTGACCAACCCGCAGCGAGAGGCCAGAGGTTAATCTCACCCCCAACAGGGGCCAAAACACTTTTATCAAGAACGAACACTTGCTGAATGACTTTAGTGATGTGAGATAGAAAAATATTCACTGGTCCAAAATAAGGGCAAAACATAATTTTAGATGTTGCAAAACAGTAAAAGCGCCCACACAACGGCATCCACCGATGATACGCTAAATCTCAACGATGCCTCAGGGTGACAAAGTTGTAGTGAGTTCTTCAATATCTTCTCCTATATTTTATTCTTCACAATATTCCTTGTCTATTCCCTTGTGACTATCTGAACAACAATCAAGAACGTTGTGTCTTTTAATACTAAATTTGGACGATTAAACATACTTATTTATGTAGTGATTGTGTATATGATTTTGTAAATACTTTAACTTGTAAATAAAAATATTCATTTAAACCAGAAAACAACTGAATTCATGTGAATATTGGAATTTCATCTTTAATTGAATGAATGTTACGTTTGAGAGGCCAACGGGTAGTGAAGTTATCAACACCACAGTAATTAAATGTTTAAGTGAAAAGAAATATTTTAACAAATAATTAAGCAACCAAAAAGTAAAGTTTATCATTTTAAGTAGCTTATTTATTAATATTTATCTTTTAAGACATACGTTTTATAAGTGGACGTTGAATTGCAGAAAAAGGTGGGTTATGTATCGGGCGGAATCTCTTAACTAACATTTTATATATTTCCTTTCACAATGGAAATGTTCATTGCTAACTACACTATCGGTCATAACTTGCTAGGATACTTAATAAAATAAAATAAAATATATTTTCACCACTTTTCTTTAAATTTCATTTCACCACTATAAAAGTTTTATCTTAACTCTGCACCAGCGAAACCCCAACTGAATTGTCATTACTCATTGACAGCCGACTTCACCTACCCCCCCCCCCCCCCCCCCATCATTTTCTTCCCAACCTCCTGCAGTTAATTACACAAAGATATAATATAATATGAAAAACATAGTAAACCATCCAATATACAATTTTACGACATAAAGCCGAAATTCGATTCATTTTATGTCTTCTGCTGGGGAAGTTTTACGATACCGATGTAGTTTTTTTTTTTGTTTTTGTTTTTGTTATACGAGATGTGCGAAAACTTTGCACATTTCATCAAAGACCTACCTACCTTCTCTTGTATAGACGAACAAGGAGGGCGGTCGAAGATGTCCAAACACTTTCATAGACTCGTGTAGTGTACAGTAAATCTGATTTTATGCACATTCCGGTGGCGATTATGACGTCATTGATTTAAGGAGATTGAAGTTAAAATGCACAACGGTTGCTTATTGCCATTTTCAAGTTTAAAAATAATTCAATTAGTGAATATTTTATTTTATCTTGCTATTTGTGGTGCACATTTAAGAAATATTTAGACATACCTCTTTAGACCTTTAGACTTATTATTTTATTAAGATTGTTAGATTGTTTAGGCGTTGATTATTTACTAATACCGCTTTAACCATCATATGAGAATTGTGAAAAGCATAATATTAAATTTAATTATCTAAACATGGCCGTAATATCGTATATATATATATAACTCATTGATCGTTACAACATTAAACATTAAACACATTAGGTTGTGTGCCGCTGATAACCCTCCAATTTTATCTTTAGCGCGAGACCTGGAATAGAATATTAATTAATATAAGACCATTTAACCATTTTAACTTAACATAAATGAACCATTTTACCATTTTAACTTAACATAAAATCATTTATTATTAATATTCTCTGAATTATTAAATTAGTTACAATAATCATTCGTATTAATTGCGGCGGAGAGAGACAATGTGAGATCACGGCAAAAAATTGCCTAAAATGTATTTAAGACCTTCAACAATTATTAATGGGCACATACCTTCACTTTCGTCTTTGGCCATAGACCATAATTCTTGCATCAGCATTGATATGTGATTCCTCACACGTCAGGTATTGACGCTATATAGACCGATCTCGTAAAGTGGAGTAAATAAAGAAATACATAATACCAGTAATTAAAATGAAGAGGCTTAATTTTAAACAATAACAAAGAATTTATTTCATTAAGATAAAACCTTATTTAATAACTATTAACATCTGGTAAATTTCATATACCAACATCTTTAGTGTAGTACATTAAGACAATCAAATCTCCTCATTCTATGATCATAATATGAGCATTACAATTATTAACCTATTAATGTGCATTAACTCACTATTCTTACTAGCCTACGTCTTAATGGCCCAGGTTAACCTTATTTAGGAGGGTCAGAGAGATAATAATAATCAAAGTGCAAAAATATGTGTAGAATTGTCCTACCTCGATCATCACTGCCGATGTCGGACTTTATGACGGCGCGCTCCGGCTCTGTCCCGAGGGCTCGCTCTCTCCGAGATCCGTCGCTCTTGCGACCTCTTCTTTTCACTCACAAAATTCAAGTCCCCGATTTCAAAAACTTAAAGTCCAAAGTTGCTCTCTGTCTCTACCCCCTTAACAAGGCGCCCCTGTCCATAATTGGCTAAGTAAATTAAGGGCTACGCCCTTCAGGCTATATTATTGGTCAAGGCCCCCCCTGAAATATGAGATATGCAGTCTCCAGTTTTAAAATCGTTGAAAGTTCTCACGAGAATTTTCCCAAGGTTCAAGTGATATTAATTGACTCTGGGGTCAAGAAGTTCAACCCCTTCCGTTTGTTGTAACACCTAACGCTGACATGAACTTGAGAAGCACCCTCTCTTTTCGAAATGAATGTCCGGTGCAGCTGCGTTCGAGGGAATGTTACAAAAATTGCCTCACTTCATGAGGGACCGTCTTCTTAGGTCCACTTCCTCTTTCAAAAGAGCAATGTTATATTGGGAATTGAAAATTACAATATAACAATTACCCTTCTTCCCCCACCCCCCAAAATTTTGGTGGGAAAAAAGCCAATTACAAAAGTGCCAGCTCATAGTTGCTGCATGCGTGTCCACTGTGTAGTCCAACAACTCGTCTTTCTCTCATCTGTATCTACTGTAAAAGTGTACTATATACACATATACACAAATCATATTATCATATATATACTCTTATATGCCATCAAAAGAACACGAAAATACTATACAAAATACAATTCTCAATGTGTCTGAAAATGACGATATCTGTGTCGTTCAGTTGTACTTATTATCGATTAAAAGTCTATTCATGTAAGCACAAGTTCGTCTTCAAGGTGTATATCTGTAAAATTGTTCACTTATGATAACCAAAGTCACTTTGACCGTCACTTGGATAATTGTTGGGATCAGGGACTTACGCATATGGTCCCTAATAATATCACTATGTCCCCTTGTAGTTATGGTGGAAAGTGTAAAATATCTTTCCTTTGGAAAAAAAAAACACTGATATCACTGCACACTTGGAAACCGCTGAAATGTAAATCGCTCCACTGCTGGAACTCGTTGCAGAACTGGATCGCTGTCTAACTGGAATTCGCTGAACTGTAAGGCGCTGAACTGCTGGAACTCGCTGAAGGATTGGACCGCTGTCTAACTGGAATTCGCTGAACTGTAAGGCGCTGAACTGCTGGAACTCGCTGAAGGATTGGACCGCTGTCTAACTGGAATTCGCTGAACTGTAAGGCGCTGAACTGCTGGAGTCACTGACCAAATGAGAATCTTTGTGCACCAGGAATCGTTGAGCAATGTGAATCGGTGATCAACAGGAATTGCTGACCATTTGAGAATCGTTAGGCAACCGGATCTGTACGCTGTGTCATGTTTTGTTTAGTACAATCAATACACATAGATTACACTCAAGCTTATTAAAATACTCTCTTCTCTTAAAACTCCCTTAAGTATCATTTTTTTATAAATTCAATTTCTATAATTTTAATTTGTCACCCGGCACACGAACCATTACAAAAAAACTCTCTTTTTTTTTTTTTTTTAAACTCCTTTAAATTTTTTTACATTCTCAAAAATTGCCCCCTTTGAAATTTCTACACTTTATCTACTTTACATCCTTCCATATAATATATACATTTTTTTTTTTTTCTTAAATTTGATACTCTCTTCAAACTTACATTTTTCAAATTCCTTCTTTTTATTTATTTTACATCTCTGCCTTATGTATATATATATATATATATATTTTTTTTACATTATATACACTTCTTATCTAACATCCAATCCATCATGTGTTCTGAACCGGACATGCCATAAATATAACTCATGTACATATTTATAATAAAATACTTAAACAATTACACTATCCTCTCAAATACTATCAAAATAAGACTTATATAACTCCAAAAATTTCCGCAATATACTTTAAAATTTTCCTACAATCTCTGAGATGACAGAAAAACATATATAAATATTTAATTACCATCCTACTTAAATTCTTATAACTCCCCTGCGATTCTATATTACACTATCCATAATTATACATTTTCTTTCACATATCCCCTGATTTAATCCAAATCTTATACTTGGATACGGAATTTCCCGAATTCCTTACATTATTCACTTTCCCACTTAATGAAAACATACTTAAAAAATTTTTTCGTAAATCTTATCACTCACTGAAAATCTCTCAATGCATACATAATTACAAATTTTCTCTCAAATATCCTCTAACTCAATTCATATTCCATACTTGAATACCAAAATGTACGTTTTCTTTTCTTATATCCGCTGTAATTGAATGCAAAGTCTCCTGAATTAATTCACTTCTCCTCTTTCCTTTTTCAATTGCCAAACTTTTGTGTATTTTATTCTAGCATCTAAATTCCCTGTTCAAACAGAAAAATCTGGCCCCCAGAGAAAATCTCGTAGTGGTATACAAGGTCAACATGTCCTTGTGCCATTGTGTCATTTTCCCGGGATAAGCTCCCCTTTCTGGCCTGCGGCTAATACGGGCATTTCTCCGTGTGAGTTCCCATGGCCAATTAGCTGTACAAATTTTTGAAGATGTCGTTTTGGTAAAATGGTACAAATTTTCTCGTCTACGTTTCCGCCATGTTGTGTTCAGTGGCTTATGGATTGTGTGATGTGAAAGTGCTCTACCGAGGCCCCCAAATGGATTAAAAACTCTGGAATTACCCGGATTACCTCTAGGATTATACACTTTCTGGATTAATTAAAGTGCGGTTAGTGTTATTTTGTTCTACCATTGTATTTTATTATTATATCATGTTTATTCCCGCCCCTAGCATCTAAATCGAAAACCTCGCTATTTTAAAATTTTCACTGTGTGACCCTATCAAAATGTATGTAGAAACGCTTTTTTTTTTTTTTTCAAATGCTTTTTATTTAACCAACAATTCGCGTATGTTTATTAAAATTATCTATTCATTTTAAATTATAATTTGCGTATAATTTTCATTACCATTATCTTTTTTTCTTTGAACTGTCATTATGATTTTTAATTAAAATTATCTATCCATTTTAAACTCTAATTTTAATTTTTAATTACCCATTATTTAGTTATTTAAATTACAACTTTTATTTTGAATTACCAATTATTTATTTATTTGAATTACAATTTTTATTTTTAATTATGAATTATTTATTTATTTAAATTCCAATTTTTATTTTTAATTAAGAATTATTTATTTATTTAAGCTAGAAAAAAAATTTGCTTTCTTTAATTTAATCCTTATTTTACACAAAAAAAATTTTTATTCAATATTTTCATTTTTCATTAATTCCAAATATTTTTATTCTCTTCATTAAAATTTAAATTCTGGCATATAACAGGTCTAAAACAGCAAAGTCGCCAGAAGGGTGAAATAATTTTGAATCCAGGTTTGATTGGTCATGATCACCAATATGATAAGGGTGCAATAATTTTGAGTCCAGGTTCGAAACTGGTTTAAACGGCACCAAAATGATATGTGAGCAATAATTTTGAGTCCAGATTCGACTGGTCACGGGCGCCAAAATGATATGTGATTCCTCACACGTCAGGTATTGACGCTATATAGACCGATCTCGTAAAGTGGAGTAAATAAAGAAATACATAATACCAGTAATTAAAATGAAGAGGCTTAATTTTAAACAATAACAAAGAATTTATTTCATTAAGATAAAACCTTATTTAATAACTATTAACATCTGGTAAATTTCATATACCAACATCTTTAGTGTAGTACATTAAGACAATCAAATCTCCTCATTCTATGATCATAATATGAGCATTACAATTATTAACCTATTAATGTGCATTAACTCACTATTCTTACTAGCCTACGTCTTAATGGCCCAGGTTAACCTTATTTAGGAGGGTCAGAGAGATAATAATAATCAAAGTGCAAAAATATGTGTAGAATTGTCCTACCTCGATCATCACTGCCGATGTCGGACTTTATGACGGCGCGCTCCGGCTCTGTCCCGAGGGCTCGCTCTCTCCGAGATCCGTCGCTCTTGCGACCTCTTCTTTTCACTCACAAAATTCAAGTCCCCGATTTCAAAAACTTAAAGTCCAAAGTTGCTCTCTGTCTCTACCCCCTTAACAAGGCGCCCCTGTCCATAATTGGCTAAGTAAATTAAGGGCTACGCCCTTCAGGCTATATTATTGGTCAAGGCCCCCCCTGAAATATGAGATATGCAGTCTCCAGTTTTAAAATCGTTGAAAGTTCTCACGAGAATTTTCCCAAGGTTCAAGTGATATTAATTGACTCTGGGGTCAAGAAGTTCAACCCCTTCCGTTTGTTGTAACACCTAACGCTGACATGAACTTGAGAAGCACCCTCTCTTTTCGAAATGAATGTCCGGTGCAGCTGCGTTCGAGGGAATGTTACAAAAATTGCCTCACTTCATGAGGGACCGTCTTCTTAGGTCCACTTCCTCTTTCAAAAGAGCAATGTTATATTGGGAATTGAAAATTACAATATAACAAGCATATCGTACTGGCCGTAACTGTACGTGTTTGGCTCCAACTCGTACTGCTAAGGGTACTGCAATTGAGCTAGCCATTTCCTTGAAATCTCTACGGAACACTCTGCAACACTTGCGTAACACTTCTCTACTGCATCTCTCTACTGTGCGGTCTGATGGAAATACTCGGGAATCGTCATGGCATTCTGACCTCTTGCTTCGGACTTTACTAACTACTTCATGACTCTTAACTGATATTCTCGTAGAAGTTGTGTAATATTGGTTGCCGCCTCTTTTTTGCCTGAGGTCTGGGGGAAAAAAGGCCACACAAACCAAATACACAAAAACCAACCAAACACACAAAGCAAAAAAGTCCAACAAGCCAAGAGTTACGAATTCACAATGCGACGAAGTCGGGTTACGAAGTCACAAGGTTCGGACAAGAGCGACGAAGAGCAAAAAACCAAGAGTTACGAAGTCACGAACACAACAAAGTCAACTGACGAGATCACAAGGAGCTGCAAGAAGGACGATAAAAGAAAAAGAAAAGAAAACCAGCCCAAAAAAAACGTTCAACAAGCAGAGCCAAGAGTTACGAATTCACAATGGAACGAAGCCGGGTTACGAGGTCACAAGGTACGGACAGGAGTGACGAAGAGTCAAAACAAAAAGCTACGAGGTCACGAACACAACGAAGCCAGAGTCAAAACCAAGAGTTACGAGGTCACGAACACAACGAAGTCAACTAATGGCTTCGTTGTGTTCGTGACCTCGTAACTCTTGGTTTTGACTCTTCGTCACTCCTGTCCGTACCTTGTGACCTCATAACCCGGCTTCGTCGCATTGTGAATTCGTAACTCTTGGCTCTGCTTGTTGAACCTTTTTGTTTGGCTGGTTTTCTTTTCTTTTTCTTTTTTCGTCCTTCTTGCAGCTCCTTGTGATCTCGTCAGTTGACTTTGTTGTGTTCGTGACTTCGTAACTCTACGCAGGGTTCCCACTAAGTCAGGAAAAGAGGGGCAGAATTTCTCTCCTTCCAAAAAATTTTGTGAGAGATTTTCTGGCATAAGGAGAGACACTTAAAATTTCATTTTTTTTTTACCATGCTAATCTAAAAAGTAATAAAAATGAAAGCATTAACTATAACTCATATTCTTCGACATTTAAATTTTTTAATTCTTAAAACTAACATTCTTACTAACATTCTTTTTAAAAATTAAGTAGGAGTCGTTTAAGTATTAAGTAAGCACATTTTTCGTAATTTTATACCTCCCCCCCCCCCCCCCCCCACACACACACTTGTTAGCAAAAATACTCAAATTTCTGACTTCCCCCATGCTTACGTTTTGATTTCATTTGCTGACATAAAAACGTCTACATGGGTTATTTTATGTAAAATGACTCACATGCGAATTTACGATTTTTTTGTCTGTAAACTGCAAAAGTCGAGGGCCGACTGTATTTACTTTATATCTGGATTTTTAAAATCATTTTATGATCAATTTTTATGCAGCAGCAGCAATTAAAAACTTGAACGATTTTTGATCGCCGAAGGCGAATATCGACGAAAACTATTTCACTAGGCAAATAGAATTAGGTAATAATTTTGACTTGATGTTTGAAAATGGATTATTTTTTTTTTTTTGTATTTTTTACAAAACTTGCAGAACATAAGGGTTGCATCGTCTTTTTGTTGAATCTCAAGCCAGTCATGTGATTTTAGCCATTTTGTTTGAAAAGTCTCGACTTTTTTCTTTTTGTTTTCAAAATAGCCCTTTATTTCATAAATAATACTTTTGCAAAATAATTTTTCTGTATAAAACGCGAAACAATTGCAAACACTGTAGTCGATGCAAACAGATTGGAAAAGTTGGAAATATTTTTCAAATTAAACGAGGTATGCCGAGGATAGCGTACAAATGCAGATTTTCGTGATGCTGCTGCAAAATAACCTTTCATTTTATTAATAACTAGCCGCCTTTGGCGACCAGCCTGTTCGCTACCCTTGAAAATTCTGACCGTGGCAAATTCTGATCGTTGCAAACTCGTTGGTGCGAACTACCAGAAAGGTGTAAGGTAACTGTTTGGACGGCCAGGAAGTGCCACCCAATTTAGACCGGAACTCATTGGGGGAGGCATCCACAGGAACCGTACCCTCCTTCCCCTACCACCAACCTCTCGGAATTACTTACGGTCCCACATGTTTAACGTGATCGTACTCCGCGTGAACACGGCGGCAGTTTCGGCAGTGGCGGGAATCGAACCCGGGCCTACCAAGTGCAGTTCCTGCGCGTAACCACTTGGCTACCGTGCCCTCCGCAACAAACTCCATAACCTTCTTTTTATTTACCCAATTTAGACCGGAACCCAGTGTGGAAGGCATCCATAGGGACCGTACCCTCCTTCCCCTACCACAAACCTCTCGGAAGGACTTACGAACGCACATGTTTAACGTGATCGTACTCCGCGTGAACACGGCAGCAGTTTTGACAGTGGGGGGAATGGAACCCGGGCCTACCGAGTGCAATTCCCGCGCGCTAACCACTGGGCTACTGCGTCCTCCGCGACAATCTCCATAACTTTCTTTTTATTCACCCAATTTAGACCGGAACCCAGTGGGGGAGGCATCCACAGGGACCGTACCCTCCTTCCCCTACCACCAACCTCTCGGAAGGACTTACGGACCCACATGTTTAACGTGATCGTATTCCGCCTGAACACGGCGGCTGTTTAGGTAGTGGCGGGAATCGAACCCGGGCCTACTGCTAACTTCCCGCGCTCTAATTTACAATTTAAAATGACCATAAGCTAAGCTCTTAATTCCATCAACCTCATTCCATCGTTCCATCATTTAAAATACCCATAAAATTAAAATATCCATCGTTCCATCATTTAAAATATCCATAAAATTAAAATATCCATTTACAATATCCACAAATTAAAATATCTATTTAAAATATCCATTTAAAAATCCATATCGTTCCATCATTTAAAATATAGATATAATAATTTCTACAATACATATGCTAAGCTCTTAACTCATTTAAAACCGGAAGCACGGGAAACGGAAAACAAACTCTAATTCGGTGTTTTATTGTCCCATCCATCCCTATGCATATTCAGAACCGTGACGTCACCTCCACCTAGACACAAACCGGCGCCATTGAAACGCCTGCTTGGGGGGAAACCGGTGATGGGAAATGGGAACTTCTTTCGCCCGCCGATAAATTTTAAAATCATGACTTCTTTAAAATTCCGATCCAGGGGCCAATTTTAGTTATTTCTTGACCAGATTGGACTTGTAAGAATACCAGATGTTTGGCCTTTCTAAAAATGTAAATTATTAGTCGAAATTATGAGTACTTTTCACGATGCGAGAATTTAAAAACCAAAAATCGTTTTCTTGAGCAAAAAGTGACTTTTGTTTTAAAATCTTTAAAAAATATTAGAAATCAAAATTCAGATTTGAAATTGATATATTTTTACTCGAAATTCTCTGCTCTTTCCGATGGTGTAATTTGTTTTTTTCTACGACGTCTGGATCGTGGAGAAAAAAGGGCAAAAAACGGTCGAAATCGCATAAAACATTAAATAAATAAAAAAATAATTAAAATTTTAAAAATCGGTTTTCACGTGTCCCCTTCCCTCCCCCCCGGGTCTCCGATTGCCAAATTTCGTAGCTCTCCGACGCGCGGTCGCGAAACGTATAGTGTATAAGACAGACAGACATTGCCTTTTATTATATACTAGCCGCCTTTGGCGACCAGCCTGTTCGCTACCCTTGAAAATTTTGACCGTGGCAAACTCGTTGGCGCGACCTACCAGAAAGGTGTAAGGTAACTGCTTGGAAGGCCAGGAAGTGCCACACAATTTAGACCGGAACCCAATGGGGGAGGCATCCAAAGAGACCGTACCCTCCTTTCCCTACCACAAACCTCTCGGAAGGACTTGCAGTCCCACACGTTTAACGTGATCGTACTCCGCGTGAACACGGCTGCAGTTTTGGCAATGGCAGGAATCGAACCCGGGCCTACCGAGTGAAATTCCCGCGCGCTAACCACTGGGCTACCGTGCCATCCGCGACAATCTCCATAACTTTATTTTTATTCGGCAATTTTGGGAATCGAACCCGGGCCTACCCAGTGCAAATCCCGCGCACTAACCACTGGGGTACTTCACCCTCCGCGATATTCTTCATAACTTTCTTTTTATTCACCCAATTTAGACCGGAACCAAGTGGGAGAAGCATCCACAGGGACCGTACCCTTCTTCCCCTACCACCAACCTCTCGGAAGGACTTACAGATCCACATGTTTAACGTGATCGTACTCCGCGTAAACACGGCGGCAATTTTGGGAATCGAACCCGGGCCTACCGAGTGCAATTTCCGCGCGCTAACCATTGGGCTACTTTGCCCTACGCGACAATCTCCATAACTTTCTTTTTATTCATCCAATTTAGACCGTACCCTCCTTCCCCTACCACCAACTTCTCGGAAGGACTCACGGACCCACATGTTTAACGTGCTCGTACTCCGCGTAAACACGGCGGCAATTTTGGGAATCGAACCCCGGCCTGGTAACTGGTTGGACGGCCAGGATGTGCCACCCAATTTAGACCGGAACCCAGTGGGGGAGGCATCCACAGGGAACGTACCCTCCTTCCCCTACCACCAACCTCTCGGAAAAACATACGGACCCATATGTTTAACGTGATCGTACTCCATGTCAGTGGCGGAAATCGAACCCGGGCCTACCGCGTGCAATTCCCGCGCGCTAACCACTGGGCTACTTCGCCCTCCGCGACAATCTCCATAACTTTCTTTTTATTCACCCAATTTAGACCGTACCCTCCTTCCCCTACCACCAACCTCTCGGAAGGACTCACGAACCCACATGTTTAACGTGATCGTACTCTGCGTGAACGTGGCGTAAGTTTTGGCAGTGGCGGGAATCGAACCCGGGCCTACTGAGTGCAATTCCCGCGTGCTAACCACTGGGCTGCCGCGCCCTCCGCGACAATCTCCATAACTTTCTGCATATTCACCCAATTTAGACGGGAACCCAGTGGGGGAGGCATCCACAGGGGCCGTATCCTCCTTCCCCTACCACCAACCTCTCGGAAGGAATTACGGACCCACATATTTAACGTGATCGTATTCCACGTAAACACGGCGGCAGTTTTGGCAGTGGCGGGAATCGAACCCGGGCCTACCGCTAACTTCCCGCGCGCTAATTTGCAATTTAAAATGACCATATGCTTAATTCCATCATCCTCATTCCATTGTTTCATTGTTCCATCATTTAAAATATCCATAAAATTAAAATATCCATAAAATTAAAATATCCATTTAAAATATCCAAAAGTTAAAATATACATTTAAAAAATCCAGATCGTCCCATCATTTAAAATATAAATATAATAATTTATAGGAGCTCTATTCAGAACCGTGACGTCACCTCCACCTTGACGTCCCCACCCACCACCTTCCCTGCTTCAGCGGGGGAGAAACGAACGGAACGCCGAGAAATTTAAAATCATGACGTCTTTAAAATTGCGATCCTGAAGGCAATTTTCATTATTTCTTGACCAGATTAGACTTGTAAGAATGCCAGATATTTCAGCTTTCTAAAAATGTAAATTATTAGTCGAAATTATGAGTACTTTTTACTATGCGAGAATTTAAAAACCAAAAATCGTTTTTTTGAGCCAAAAGTGACTTTTGTTTTAAAATCTTTAAAAAATATTAGAAATCAAAATGGAGATTTGAAATTGATATATTTTTACTCGCAATTGTCTGCTCTTTCCGATGATGTGAGTTGTTTTTTTCTACGACGTCTGGATCGTGGAGAAAAAAGGGCAAAAAGGGCAAAAAAAGGTCGAAATCCCATAAAACATTAAATAAATAAAAAAATAATTAGAATTTTGAAAATCGGTTTTCACGTGTCCCCTTCCCTCCCCCCCAGGTCTCCGATTGCCAAATTTCGTAGCTCTCCGACGCGCGGTCGCGAAACGTATAGTGTATAAGACAGACAGACACACACACACACACACACACAGACATTGCCTTTTATTATTTAAGAAGACTAACCGCCTTTGGCGACCAGCCTGTTCGCAACCCTTGAAAATGCTGATCGTGGCAAATTCCAACCGTGGCACACTCGTTGGCGCGACCTACCAGAAAGGTGTAAGGTAACTGGTTGGACGGCCAGGATGTGCCACCCAATTTAGACCGGAACCCAGTGGGGGAGGCATCCACAGGGAACGTACCCTCCTTCCCCTACCACCAAACTCTCGGAAAAACATACGGACCCATATGTTTAACGTGATCGTACTCCGTGTCAGTGGCGGAAATCGAACCCGAGCCTACCGCGTGCAATTCCCGCGCGCTAACCACTGGGCTACTTCGCCCTCCGCGACAATCTCATAACTTTCTTTTTATTCACCCAATTTTGACCGTACCCTCCTTCCCCTACCACCAACTTCTCGGAAGGACTCACGGACCCACATGTTTAACGTGATTGGACTCTGCGTGAACATGGCGGCAGTTTGGGCAGTGGCGGGAATCGAACCCGGGCCTACTGAGTGCAATTCCCGCACGCTAACCACTGGGCTTCTTCGCCCCCAGCGACTATCTCCATAACATTCTTTTTATTTACCCAATTTAGAACGGAACCCAGTGGGAGAGGCATCCACAGGGACCCTCCTTCCCCTACCACCAACCTCTCGGAAGGACTTACGGGCCCACATGTTTAACGTGATCGTATTCCGCGTGAACACTTCGGCAGTTTTGGCAGTGGCGGGAATCGTACCCGGGCCTACCGCTAACTTCCCGCGCGCTAATTTACAATTTAAAATGACCATATGCTCTCTAAGCTCTTAATTCCATCATCCTCATTCCATTGTTCCATCATTTAAAATATCCATAAAATTAAAATATCCATCGTTCCATCATTTAAAATATCCATAAAATTAAAATATCCATCGTTCCATCATTAAAATATAAATATAATAATTTCTACAGTGCATATGTTAAGCTCTTATTTCATTTAAAATCAGTCTTATTTCATTTAAATTCAGGAAGTGCCACACAATTTAGACCGGAACCCAATGGGGGAGGCATCCAAAGAGACCGTACCCTCCTTCCCCTACCACAAACCTCTCGGAAGGACTTGCAGTCCCACACGTTTAACGTAATCGTACTCCGCGTGAACACGGCTGCAGTTTTGGCAATGGCGGGAATCGAACCCGGGCCTACCGAGTGAAATTCCCGCGCGCTAACCACTGGGCTACCGTGCCATCAGCGACAATCTCCATAACTTTATTTTTATTCGGCAATTTTGGGAATCGAACCCGGGCCTACCAAGTGCAAATCCCGCGCACTAACCACTGGGGTACTTCACCCTCCGCGATATTCTTCATAACTTTCTTTTTATTCACCCAATTTAGACCGGAACCAAGTGGGAGAAGCATCCACAGGGACCGTACCCTTCTTCCCCTACCACCAACCTCTCGGAAGGACTTACAGACCCACATGTTTAACGTGATCGTACTCCGCGTAAACACGGCGGCAATTTTGGGAATCGAACCCGGGCCTACCGAGTGCAATTTCCGCGTGCTAACCATTGGGCTACTTTGCCCTACGCGACAATCTCCATAACTTTCTTTTTATTCATCCAATTTAGACCGTACCCTCCTTCCAATACCACCAACTTCTCGGAAGGACTCACGGACCCACATGTTTAACGTGCTCGTACTCCGCGTAAACACGGCGGCAATTTTGGGAATCGAACCCGGGCCTGGTAACTGGTTGGACGGCCAGGATGTGCCACCCAATTTAGACCGGAACCCAGTGGGGGAGGCATCCACAGGGAACGTACCCTCCTTCCCCTACCACCAACCTCTCGGAAAAACATACGGACCCATATGTTTAACGTGATCGTACTCCATGTCAGTGGCGGAAATCGAACCCGGGCCTACCGCGTGCAATTCCCGCGCGCTAACCACTGGGCTACTTCGCCCTCCGCGACAATCTCCATAACTTTCTTTTTATTCACCCAATTTAGACCGTATCCTCCTTCCCCTACCACCAACCTCTCGGAAGGACTCACGAACCCACATGTTTAACGTGATCGTACTCTGCGTGAACGTGGCGTAAGTTTTGGCAGTGGCGGGAATCGAACCCGGGCCTACTGAGTGCAATTCCCGCGCGCTAACCACTGGGCTGCCGCGCCCTCCGCGACAATCTCCATAACTTTCTACATATTCACCCAATTTAGACGGGAACCCAGTGGGGGAGGCATCCACAGGGGCCGTATCCTCCTTCCCCCTACCACCAACCTCTCGGAAGGACTTACGGACCCACATATTTAACGTGATCGTATTCCGCGTAAACACGGCGGCAGTTTTGGCAGTGGCGGGAATCGAACCCGGGCCTACCGCTAACTTCCCGCGCGCTAATTTGCAATTTAAAATGACCATATGCTTAATTCCATCATCCTCATTCCATTGTTTCATTGTTCCATCATTTAAAATATCCATAAAATTAAAATATCCATTTAAAATATCCAAAAGTTAAAATATACATTTAAAAAATCCAGATCGTCCCATCATTTAAAATATAAATATAATAATTTATATAGAGCAAAGGCGCTCTATTTAGAACCGTGACGTCACCTCCACCTTGACGTCCCCACCCACCACCTTCCCTGCTTCAGCGAGGGAGAAACGAACGGAACGCCGAGCGGAACGGCGAGAAATTTAAAATCATGACGTCTTTAAAATTGCGATTCTGAAGGCAATTTTCATTATTTCTGGACCAGATTAGACTTGTAAGAATGCCAGATGTTTGACCTTTCTGAAAATGTAAATTATTAGTCGAAATTATGAGTACTTTTCACGATGCGAGAATTTAAAAACCAAAAATCGTTTTCTTGAGCCAAAAGTGACTTTTGTTTTAAAATCTTTAAAAAATATTAGAAATCGAAATGGAGATTTGAAATTGATATATTTTTACTCGCAATTGTCTGCTCTTTCCGATGGTGTGAGTTGTTTTTTTCTACGACGTCTGGATCGTGGAGAAAAAAGGGCAAAAAAAGGTCGAAATCGCATAAAACATTAAATAAATAAAAAAATAATTAGAATTTTGAAAATCGGTTTTCACGTGTCCCCTTCCCTCCCCCCCGGGTCTCCGATTGCCAAATTTCGTAGCTCTCCGACGCGCGGTCGCGAAACGTATAGTGTATAAGACAGACAGACACACACACACACACACACACAGACATTGCCTTTTATTATTTAAGAAGATACGGTAGAAAAATGGTTTGGTTTTTATTATTTGTATATTAAACGACATAATTATAAAAAAATTCAGTCGATGCAAATATATTGTGAAAACGGCAAAAAGATATTCATTGGTCATCTCTCCTCAGAAAATGTGGGAATCGCCGTATGCGAAAGCTAGTGAACAGCTAGTGAAAACCTTTCACAGCTAGTGAAAACCTTCGGATCAGTCGTGTGGTCTGGGTTTTTCACATCGGCCACTCTTATAGCTGCTGTACGCCTCTGGGTCAGTCGAATGATCCGGGTCTTCAACACCTCTTTGGCTTTCTCGTAGGTCGGACGGTCTGGGTCTCAACAACAACATCTCTTTGGCTAGGGCGCAGTGGTTAGCGCGCAGGAATTGCACTCGGTAGGCCCGGGTTCGATTCCCACCACTACTAAAACTGCCACCGTGTTCACGCGGAGTACGATCACGTTAAACATGTGGGTCTATAAGTCCTTCCGAGAAGTTGGTGGTAGGGGAAGGAGGGTCCTATCCCTGTGGATGCCTCCCTCCCAATGGGTTCCGGTCTAAATTGAGTGACACTTCCCAGCCATCCAAACAGTTACCTTACACCTTTCTGGTATCTGCATGCTGCCACAACTGCCGCCGTGTTCATGCGGAGTACGATCACGTTAAACATGTGGGTCCGTAAGTCCTTCCGAGAGGTTGGTGGTAGGGGAAGGAGGGTACGGTCCCTGTGGATGCCTCCCCCACTGGGTTCCGGTCTAAATTGGGTGGCACTTCCCGCCCGTCCAAACGGTTACCTTACACCATTCTGGTAGGTCGGACGGTCTGGGTCTCAACAGCAACACCTTTCTGGTAGGTCGGACGGTCTGGGTCTCAGCAACAACAACACCTCTTTGGCTGGCACCGGTCGTCCAAATGGATGCTCTATGTCTTCGGATGAGTCGGACAATTTGGGTCTTCAACATCTCTTTGGCTGGCACCCGGCCGTCGAAATTGCTGCTCATGTCCCAGGCCGAGTCAGACGGTCTGGACTTTCGACACCTCTTTGGCTCTAATTGATCGACTTTAGGGCACTGTACCCGGACATCTTGCCATTGGTAAACATCTTTACCCACTCTCGTGGCTATATGTAGCCTTTATAGTCTAATTGACCTCTCGGGTCAAAGTGTTGTAAAAACTGGCGTCGTTCCGTCTGAAGCGCTGTTGGCAATTGCAGCCATAAATATTGAACATGAAACTGTCTCACCTAAATCTGGTATGAACTCAATTCCTGGTCTTACACTATTGTACAGAGAACCCCCCCCCCCCCCAAATTTTCAAATTTCGATGGGGAAACCTGTTTTAGACCCTTTAAATACATTCTGACCCTAAGCCAGTTACGAAGTATAATTAAATCATTTGTGCAGACATAAAACCGCAGAGACTAAAATTAGCAAAAAAGAAGTTTAATACTGTATTTTAACAAGGTAACTAATAAAATAAAATATAGTAACTGAATTAGCATGAAAATAAATTAATGACATTTCACAATTTTGTCATTACAGTTTAACCTCAGTTTAATTTTTCCCTGTGAAACGGATTCAAAAACGTCATGTGCGGGAAAACGCAATGCACCGGGAAAATCAATTTTAACTAGTCTGTAAAAACGACGAAAACAAGTAAGAAAATAAATATAATACTAGCCAAGCTTTGCTTTTTCACTTATTAAGAGTTTAATTTATGATTCAGATAGAAAAATTCCGCAACAAAATGACTAAAGCCCCATAATTTAGCGATTCTCTAAATCAAACTTGCTATTAATTTTTTAAATGACTCTCTAGAGTCCTTAGACAATCAACATTACGTTTGATTCTCTAAATAAATCCAATAATTAATTAATTAATTAATCTAATCTTAACAAGCGGTTATGACCCCCTCCTTATGTTTATGACCCATGCATTGTCGGATTGGACATTTTAATAAAATAAGGATTTGATCCAGACTTCAAAAACAACGAATTGCGGACTACCACAGAAGAGACCCCTTTGGAACAGAAACGGGAGACCTCCTAGAGTGTAACATATTCACTGCCGAAGATGTTTCGTTGCCCGCACGAGCGTAGGAATCCGGAAAATCCCAAGCACAGGTGGAATGCCTGCAGCAGATTTTCCATCTCCGTTCTGTAAAAAAGGGAATTCTTGTGGAAGTTCTCTCGTGGATGTTTCAAGAAACTCAACATACCTGCCCGAATCGTAAACATTAGCGACAAGCCAAATATAATTCATAAAAAGGAGCAGTCAGCTTCATACTCTGTGGTAATCAGCGTAATGAGTGTTTGTCCAAAAATAGAAACAGCAGTCCCGAACATCTAAACATCATCTTAAACAATCTCGATGGAGTAAATCGTGCAGAACACGAGGTATAAAAAAGCCTCATTTCTGAATTCAGTACAATCTTCTCGGCTGCTTCAAAAGACATGGGACGCATCGGATTAACGAATCGACAGCGGTTACCAGTTTCCGATTAAACAAGCTCCAATGGACAAGGATGGACAAAACTCAAACTATTCCTCTTCATCCTCAATCGGACGGCGTGGTAGAGAGATTCAACAGAACGATACTTAATCATCTCTCCATATTCGTATCCAGAAACCAGCAAGACTGGGACCGTCGCCTACATTTGTTTCTGCTGGCTTACAGAAGTGCTGTCCACGAATCGACGGGACATTCTTCATCGAAAATGTTGTTTGGCTGAGATCTGTATCTACCACGTGACCTGTTGTTTGGACGACCATGGTCCTTCATCGCCTGATGAATGTGTGCAAGATCTGCAGGCACGGTTGGAGGAGATGCGTCGTTTGGCTCGTAAAAGGATCAGCATTGCTACCGGTAGAATGAAATCCCGGTACGGTGTTACAAATAATAAAGGACGATTCCAGAAAGGCGGCCAAGTGTGGCTGTTCAATCCTCGGCGACGACCAGAATTTTCGCCGAAACTACAGCAAGACTGGGAAGGACTCTAGGCCATAATGAAAAAAATAAAGTGTCGTTTATCGAATTCAGAAATCGTCTTCAGCCAAGCATAAAGTCATACAAGTCGACAGATTGGCCCCATATTTTGGACCACAGTAGGGTGATACTGCCCGGAACGTGCAATCTTAAGGAAAGGACAGTGTTACGAACGGGAAAAGTACCTTCCTTCATTGGAAGCTCTTTTGAGAGCCAGAACGCAAAAACCCGTAAATGCAGCCATTTCTATAACGTGGATTTAGGTTTGCCTAAGGTTCCTCTATATACGAGCTGACTTATCAAGCATATTGATGCCCGCCATAGCTGGAAGCGCTATCCATTAGCATTAGCTCTATTCGTATTTTCACTTTAGGAAGTTTAATTGAAATAATTATGGGTGGTTGTTCTGCGCCGAACTGCTCTAATCATTCTAGAAAGGGTTTTAGCTTATTTCGCTTTCCTAGAAACGAAGAAAGAATAAAACAATGGCTAATAAATAATTGCATACCCGGTACTGGAGCATACTTGTGCGAGCTAAGTTCTACAACATTCTAATTGAAACTTCTTTTTTTATATAATGCATTTATTTTAAACACTTATTTTATAATTTCTATAACTGTAGTATGGAACCCTATGGGCTTCAATATGCTTGATAAATCAGCCTGTAGTAGAGGAGCTCTAGGTTTGCCATAACAGGACGACCAGATTAGTGTTGCCAGATTTGGTAATTTATTGCCGATTTAGTGACATTTCGAATGTTTGAGAATCATCTCGTTATAACGAATATTCTACAAGATACGGGCTCATTCTTGAAGTTTCTACAGAGAGTATATAAAAAGAATCATCACTCAGTTGGAGAGCAGCTGACATGATACGAGCTACATTGAATTGTGAGATACGCCAAAGTTTTGAGAATAGTATCGACTGATTTGCGAAATAGCAGAGCATTTAACTACTGTTATTCTGTACCCGACAGTTGTGTATTGATCTTGTCAGATAATTATCGAGCTATTTGCTGTATATTGTTCCTGGTTAAACTATACTTGTAAATAAACGTGTTAGTTATCCAGAAATTTGGACTCATACCTTTATCCTGAACGTACATTCCGCAGGATACGTCGTAACAATAATATTTACAAATGATAGAGATAACTTTATCTATATACGCAATAACATTTTTTTTAATTTATTAATATTATTATTATTATATATACAAACTATATATAGTGGTTAAACTATTACTTGATTAAAACACTCTTTGAAGGCTTTAACTGGAATTTGATATGCATAGCTAATTTTATAGATAAATTTATTTAAGTCAAGGGATAAAGACTTGCAGATAGATCATGTTTAAAAATAGTAGGTAAACATAAGTGATCTCAGTCTATCACAATCAATAATATCTAGATTTCCTGTAATAATATGCCCATGGTATAAATATACATATTCTTTGTATTTATCTAAATGGCAATGGTAGTAAAACTCTATCCAATTCATAACTTTTATTAATATCGATTGATTTGGCTATTTGATTATAATTGAACATATAACATCCTAGTGGTTTATTATACAGTCCAACCTGCCTTAAACTGAATTTAAGGGGACCGGAGGAATTTTCCGTCTTTTGAAAAAGTTTCAATTTCATGCAGGTTGTAAGGATTAACAATTTCTATTCTCGACTTTTTATTTTTCAAGCAGTGTCTTCCTCGGGGAAAGAAGAGTCTAAATTTAAATTACAGACGCGCAGATTGCGGACGATAGGAGGTACTGGCAACCAGATTATAAAAAGGCGAAGTGAGAAGCACGAGAGAGAGGAGATGGTAGGAGTTAGTACAGGTACATGTAGCGTGGCGTGTTGTTGTTGTTGAGACCCAGCCCGTCCGACCTACCAGAAAGGTGTAATGTAACTGTTTGATCGGCCGGGAAGAGCCACCTAATTTAGACAGGAACCCAGGGGGAGGAGGCATACACAGGGACAGTAGCTTATTCTCCTACCACCAACCTCTCGGAAAGCCTTACGGACCCACATGTTTAACGTGATCGTACTCCGCATGAACACGGCGGCAGTTTTGGCATCGGGGGGAATCGAACTCGGGCCTATCGAATGCAATTCCCGCGCACGAGTGTAGCGTGGCGTGTGTGGATGCAGACAATGGTAGGAAGGATGGACCATGTACATTCTGATTTATTATTGTAAATTACGTTAATGGAGTTTATTTTATGATTTCTACAGTTTAAGAGTAAAACTTGTTGCTTTTATCAGATGCCTGCGTGTTTATTCCAACACCTTTACAAGGTTATTTTAGGAAAAGCTAAGTGTAAAGTTTAGCTGGAAATGCAGATAGTCTATATGTAATTGTTTAGCTATAAGTGACTTTAAAAATTCTGAAAAGTTTATTTAGATGCACTTAATTAATACTATATTATGCCATAATAGCTTACTGAATTATTCTAAATATGTATATACGTACATTTTTGCATACTGCAATCACAGGAGTATATGTAAATATATAAATAGAGTATAACCCATGCCCTTGACTATTAGCTTATTACAATACCTTAAAAAACATAAATTTGCTTGCCGGAAAAATATTACTGCTTACCATGAAACAATTAAATAACCAAAATAAATAAACACTGTTTTTATTGAGATGAGCTTTTAAAATAATCCAGTGTGGTTTTTTGGACATATGTCTTACTAATGATGTCTTACTAATTCATTTAAAAATCGTACATTGATTAATATTTCCGACATTTAAGAATCTCCCTAATTAACTGAAAATTCTTGAAGTTCTGAAACAGCTTTCAGGAGATCGCTACATGATTTAATAGAAAGTTCCTTTTTAGTAGCATCGTATTCATTTACGAGTGACACTTCATCATTCTCTTGGAAATAAATGGCTGAAATAGTTGGATAATTTTTCCGTTCTTAGTTCGTTTCAACAGGTGCTTTATTGACACATTTCTTTGAAATGGCCGCCCGTTTCCGCGTTGTGCGGTTTCCATTTCACACAGGGGAAATAACATAAATTTCCTATATTTTTGGACAGGGCTAATCATGTTTTCCGCTTATGACAAGTGCTCCGTTTCCCGCAAGTTCCGTTTCAAACAGATTTGATTGTATTTTGTTAAATAAGTAATTTGAGTTAATTTTTTTAATTTATTTCTTACATGTAGGAGGAGTTAGTTGATCCACAATAATTTTTTAAACATTCTAGAATTGTTAAAACATTCTAAAATTAGTTTTTCTGTAGCAGTGACATTGAAACATATGAAATTCAAATACTTTTCAAATACAAAATACAAAACAGAAATATAAAATATATATTTTGTATTTTACTATTCACCACGTTTTCAAAGTATTTTGTATTTCCTTATATTTGCAAAAGCAATTTAAAAAAAAAAAGCATATACAAAAGAAAATACAGTAAAACCTCTGGCATAAATACCTCATTTGATATTCTGTTAAATAAGTAATTTGAATTCAAAATAAAATTTATTTCTTACACGTAAGATAATTTGATCTATAAAAATAGTTATAAAATTCTAAAATTAGTTTTTCTTTTGCACTGACATAAAATATATATTTTGTATTTTACTACTCATCACGTTTTCAAAAGTGTTTTGCATTTTCTTAAATTCACAAAAGCATCTTAAGAGAATTTAAAAAAAATCTGATGTGGGCAGAACATGGTTTCTCTGCAGACTCATATTCATGTTCTATTTATTTCTTCAATAATTCATTAAATTGAGTTTAATTGCACAAAATAATATTCATAACTATTTTAAATTATACAAAATTTGCACTTTTAATTCATTTAGGTAACTGGACTTATTTTGAAAGGTGGCGTAGCAAAACTGCGAAAAAACTAAAGTATCTCGAGAATGACTAGTCCTAGTGTAATGGGGTACGTTGGTCTTATTCTTTCTTTTCATCGTTAAACATTACGTATAAAACAAGCATTTAATGGATATATTTGAGCATACGTAGTTTTTATTTTAGATTTTGACGATTTTTGCGGACCATTTCGCAAGAAATGGCAGGTTCTTTTTCTCCGAATCGTATTAAAAACTAATCAGCACCAGGGTAACCCAAAAGTGACTTATCTACCAAATTTTACAAAATTTGATCTATGTATTTTTGAGTTAAAGTGGATACATGCTTTGCACAGACAGACACACACACAGACGTCACGCTAAAAATAGTTTTTTCGTGTTTTAGAGGTCCCAAAACGTGTAGATCCGTCGAAAACTCGAGTTGCGATTTTCGGTATGACTCCAATACGTTTCCTATACATTACCATGTATTGCAGGGAAAGTTAAAAACATATATCAAAAGAAAATGCAGTAAAAACTCTGGCATAAACACATTATTTGATATTTTATTAAATAAGAAATTTGAATCTAAAATAAAATTGACTTCTTACACGTAATATGGATTAATCTATAAAAATTGTTATAATATTCTAAAATTGGTTTTTTGTTTCACTGACATTGAAACCTACCAATCATCACAAGAAAGCGGTGGCTTTCTGTTCTATGTTTTCACCCTCACAATGCATTAGTGATACTTTTCTAGAAATGTTGGCTCTTATGAAGTGATATTTTTTTTCCCCCTAAATTTCATTTCCCTGGCTTCTTGAAAGACAACTTTTGAAATATTGCTTTACGAATTTTCCACTACATTGTACTAATAAACGTACCATTCACAACAAATCGGAGCTCAATAAAAAAAAATCTGATGTGAGCAGCTCAAGACTTTCCCTGCAGACACAAATTCATTTTCTCTTTATTTCATTAATAATTCATTAAATTGAGTTTTATTGCACTAAATAGCAAGTACACTAATTTTAAATTACACTGAATTGACACTTTTTATTCAGTTTTTGTTTTCATTTGATAACTGGACTTATTCTCAAAACCGGTTTAGCAAAAAGGCGAAGAAACTAATATATCTCGAGAAGGGTCCTAGTATAATGGGGTTGGTCTTATTATTTTCCTCGTCAAAAATTACGTATAAAACAATCATTTTATTGATACACTTGAGCATACATAGTCTTTTATTTTAAATGTTGGCAATTTTTGAGGGTGAAAAAGGCAGGTTCTTTTTTTCCGAATCGTACCAAAAGATAATCAGCACCAGGGTATCCCACAAGTGACTTATCTACCAAATTTTGAGAAATTTGGTCAATTAGTTCTTTAGCTAGAGTGGATACATGAGATTTTTTAGGGTCATTTCGCAATAAAAGGCGAGTTCCATTATCCCGAATCGTACCAAAATCTAATCAGTACCAGGATCACCCACAAGGGACTTACCTACCGAATTTTATGAAATTTGGTCTATTAGTTTTAGAGTTAGAGTGGGTACATAAGTTGCACAGACAGATACACACACAGACGTCATACTATTAATAGTTTTTTTCGTGTAGATCCGTCGAAACCTCGATTTGCGATTTTCGACACGATTCCAATACTTTTCTATACATTACCATATATTGCAGGGAAAGTAAAAGACATTTACCCAGTAATGAACGAAAAACATTTGAAGCAGAAATGCTTATGTTTATGTTTATTTAAAGTCTAAATATAAACCCATAAATTATAACATTATTATATATTATATTAAATATGAACTGAAACAATAAAGAATATTCCTGCGTATTCATAATTATTTTACCTTTCAATATGTTTTTATCTCCCTATATTTTATACTCTATCCTATGAAAAAATACAGATTAATTATAGTTTTCATAATTAGGGAATCATTAATTTTAAAATAATCAAAAATACATCTACTAAATACCACGCCTTTATATTCTGTCAATTAACAATAGCGACTACTTTACTAATTTAAGGGCACCTAGATACCATTCTCAAAGAATTATGCATTTTCAAGCGCTTCGCCCATAGGAGTTTGATCTCCTTCTTTCTAACACCATGGAATAAACCCTTTTATCCAAATTCCATTAGCTGCAGACTGATAATGTGACAAATGAGAAAAAATGCAACACACATGAGAAGAAGTGCAACACACATTCTTCTTCATTAATGCAATGAAAGAATGAGTTTTTAAAACCTAGTGGTTTAAACAGTGGAGAGTCTATTAAAACCAGTGAATGTCTTAATTAGAATTTTTCGAGTGTTTACGGACATAAACTGTCGTAAACATCACCTTAATTAAAATAGTCATATGTGTGTTTAAGTCGTACGTGTGTTACACTTAAGACATTCTTTATAAAAAATTAAAAATATATGTTGTAGGTATCATAATATTTTCTCTACATAATGTAATGACTTTACATTTTTTTTTTCTGGATGGCAACGTTTTGCATATTTCAATCCAGAAAATCATCACTCAATTGGCCTTCTTTTTTTTACTTCCATAGTTTCTGAGACGGAAGTGCTAATATCCCAATTTTGCCATTAGGTCCGCTGTAGGCAATCTCATCTGCTAGCACTTGACCACTTTACTTTACCAATTTCTCACTGGTACAGCTCTAGCTGCGATCGTTCAAAACTAATTATGCTGATTTACAACTTTTCTTGTAATGCTGTATATAGTTATTGATTTATGTGTTTTTATATAGTATCTATTTTAAACGTTCCTTCTTTCTAACTCTATGGAATGATGTGCTACCCTGCTTTCAATTTCGATGAATTTCAAAAAATTGGTCAAAACAAAGGTGTCAGTTTGAAGAAATAAAAACTAAGCCTCCCTGAAAATTTGCAATATTATCTCATTAAACTATCATTTTGATTTAATATTTTGAAAAGTCCACTACTTTTATGAAAAAAAAACGACTCAGTAACAAAAACATGTAACTAAATACCCTTCTTCGCTTCAGCTACGGGTCGCGAGAGATAGCCTAGTGTATTTGTCTCGAACATCAATTTTAAAAGTATTTAGTACTTTTGCATCTTGTTAAAAGTACAGATCGTCCCGAAATTATCATTACAACTTTAATCTGTAAAAAAAAATTAAAACAATGAGTTGAGCTACTTCTTGCATACGAAAGAGAGAAAGCAACTCACAAAGATATTTTTTCCCAAGTTGCTTTGTAAAGTTTTTTTTTTTCAAGTTGTGCGCAATTAATTGAGCGTACCCCCTCAAGACGATAAATAGCAATTTCCTGCCATGTTTGTTGTGGCATTTCTGTATTAACTGTCATGATGGCTGCAATAATTTTTTGTTTCAAGTCTTCAATATTGCTAACCTTCTTTCGGTACACCATATTCTTCACATATAAAAGTAAATTTTGAAACAAACTTTGCGAGTTACTCTTTTGTGTGCAGAAAGCTGCATCTCAACTCATTGTTTTTTTACTTTCCTTATATACATAATGTATAAGGAAAATATTGTGACGGGGTCGAAAATTCGAATTCGAGTTTTCGACGGGAGAGCACGTTTCAAGCATCCCTGATCACGAATCAAACATTTTATTAGTGATGTCTGTGTGTATGTCAGTGAGTCTGTGGAGACGATAACTGACGAACAAATGGATCGATTCGAACGAAATTTGGTACAAAAATCACAATCCGTAAACACTGGAAGCCTATTGTTTTTATGTGCATTCGTATGTTCAGAACCCCCCTAAATTTTCGAATGAAATTTTGAAAAAATCGTCAAAAAATCAAAACCACTAATGAAGTTGCGCAAATAGACATTTCTTATGTAATTTTTCATTAGAAAACGATTGACATAAATTTTAGAACGCTAACATGAACCTTTCTCGAGATATTGTACATTTTTTAAAAAAATTATCAAAAAGTCATATAAAATAAAAGAAAAGGTCTTATTGAGAAACATGTTCACTTTTCATATGTAATACCATGCGATAAATTGGGTGACATCATTCTCGTGGATCTAGCTCGTTCCATTCATGAAAAAAGATACTTTGAATAATACTTTTGTATTTGAACGCCAATAGTCATTTATCTGCTGTAAGAATAACTTATTTCTTAATACATAACGCTTGGCGAGATTTTGGCGACGAATTTGGCGGAATGTCGCCAACTAGGTGACTTTTTGAAATGTTGCCAAACTAGCGAAAATCTGGCCAAATGGATATAAATGACGCTAAATCAATGAAAATGACGACTCATTGTCGAAAATTCAATATCTTGGAAAGAATATTAATATCTACTATAAGAAAAACCTATTTTTTTACTGTAAAAGTAGTAAAATCATTACAGTATATAAGGAAAGTCATGTCTTGCCCACATCAGATTTTTTTATTATAGCTTAAAATTGGAAAAATAATTTTGGGATACCCTGTATATTCTTCGAAGTCTTTCAGTGTTCTCGTGTAAATGCTACTGCACACTATACCTCGATCTGCGTTTTTTTCACTAGTTCATATAATATGTCATTTAGAGATGCGATTCCTTAATCACAGCTTATCCGCGCTTAATTAGTAATTACGTCACTGTACTTAAGTGCAGAACAATCAGAAAGAAGCAAACTAGTAATGGAAATAACAGCATTTTGAATTTTGTGCGCTTTGAGCTCATTGCATGTATATAACATATTCTACACGGGAGAAGTTCCATCAGAAATATCAAAATCCTTCAATGCATCCTCAAATAAAGATGATCTTCTATCATAGCCCTTGTGATCATCTTTCGACACAATAGCAATTTTGTCCAGCAACTGGGCGAAATCAACGTCTGTCATCGTCTTTTGCAGCCTGGTCAGAAAGAACCAGTCGCAATATTTCATTCTATAACACAAAGACTTGAGAACTGACTGCTCAGCAAGGTATGCTGACGATCTGGTCGTAAATAACCTCACTGCAGGTATCAGAAGGACGATCCTGTACACAAGAACAATTCCGCACAGGATTGCAAGAAAGATATACCATGCATGAAGGAAGAGAAACATCTTCATAAAAAGTCGATTCAGTGGCAATTCACACATTGCATTGACTTTCGTCACTTTTCCTGATGCAGAAAAATTCACTAAATCGCAAACTGCACTGGGTGGAAAGTAGAAATTCCGAAACTCAGCCCACGTTCCAAGTTGGAAAGACAGAAAATCCGGCACTCCTGTAACTTCGAAGAAATGAACTAACCACACAGTCTGTGCAAGACAAATGACATAATTACACGCCTCAAACAAAATGTACATCGAAGTGTACATTTTGTGTTTCCCCTGGGTTGTGAGAACATACTTTGCAAGGTAACACAACTCCAAACCACGTTTTTCTTCTTTATCAAAGAACTTTTGGATTCCAATAGTCAGTTTATACATGTATCCACCTTCGTACGTCTTCCATAGTAGATGTGGTAGGTACAAATTAAATGCATGGACGAGGAACAACAAATTAACCCACGAATAATACGATTGATACCGTCGGGACTGTTCGATAAACGGGTCAGCGAGAGGGGGTCCATCCTTCCGGATTATCAATTTCGCAGGAAAGGTGTAGGTGGCATCAGCGTAGCATTTCGCGTTTATGTAGTCCTCTGACATGTTATCACCATCGGTGATGCATGAAAAAGAATGACCCAGCACCAGTCTGCAAGTTACGACAAAACTGAAAACAACAAGTAGCAAAACTGTCCATCGGTAACACAGCTGAAATACGAAGTTATCCAAAGATGGAGAGGCAATAACACACTTCAACTTATTGAGAAGAGAGAAACCCATTTTTTGCAAAGAAGAAATGCTGTTCTTTGATCAAAACAAGAAGTAGCGTGCGTGCTTTGATTTAAAGGAGAAGTGATGTTTCTTCACGCTGTTATCTTTTTTTTTTTTTTTTTCTGCAGAGACAGGAACTATTCTTTTTCCGCTCTCCTATGAAGGAAGTTGAATGTGAAAAGTGCGACAACCACCAAACAGTTTTCATATCTTCGCCAAACATTTCACGACTGCAGGAAATTGGTTTGGGGACATGCATCTGGGATAAAAAAAAAAATCTGGTGAGAGCAACAGATGACTTTCCCTGCAGACCCATATTCACGTTCGCTTTATTTCTTCAATAATTCATTATATTGAGTTTAATTGCACAAAATAACAGCCATAATTATTTTAAATGACACTGAATTTGCACTTTTAATTCAATTTTCGTTTTCATTTGGTAACTGGACTTATTTTCAAAGGTGGCGTAGAGAAAATGGAAAAAAAACTAAAATATCTCAAGAACGGCTAACCCTAGAGTAATGAGGTTGGTCTTATTCTTTTTGTCGGCAAAAATTGCCTATAAAATAAGCATTTAATTGATATATTTGAGCATACGTAGTCTTATTTTTAGATTTAAAGATTTTTGAGGGCCATTTCACAAAAAAGGCAAGTTCTTTTTTTTCCGAATCGTACTAAAATTTAATCAGCACCAGGTTAACCTACAAGTGATTTGTCTACCAAATTTTGTGAGATTTGGTCTATTAGTTTCTCAGTTAGAGTGGATACAGGCAACTTTTGTTAGCCATTTCGCAAAAGAAAAAAAAATAAATAGAAACATATTCTTTTATCCCGAATCGTACTAAAATCTAAACAGCCCCAAGATCACCCACAAGGACTTACCTACCAAATTTTATGAAATTCGGTCAATTAGTTTTTCAGTTAGAGTGGATACAAAATCTGCACAGACAACCACACAGACAAACGTCACGCTAAAAATAGTTTTCTTTCTTTTTTTTTCGTATTCTAAAGGTCCCAAAACGTGTAGATCCGTCGAAAACTCGATTTTCGATTTTCGGCACGATTCCAATACTTTCTCTACACATTATCATGTGTCGCAGGGAAAGTAAAAAACGATGGCCAAAGTTGCTTGAAACTGAAAACATAGAAATGGGGTTAATAAACGACAGACATGAGCGTTTACAGGATTTTTCCAGTGTGTTCAAAAAATGATTGCATTCAATTGATTGCATTTAAAATTTAGAGATTACTATCAACCTGGAAATATGCATTGTTGCAAAGTAAATTACAATAGGTGGTACATATGAGCATCTCATTTTAAAAATGAGTGTGCATAGCACTTTTAAAAATGAGTATGCACCCATTTTTAAAAGTCAGTGTGTACCAACTTTAAAAAATATTCCCCCTTTCATAACATGATTCTAACCTTCCTCGAGACAGAGCAACTAAACTAACAAATTCGACATTCATAAACATACCAAATGCAGTAATCCAAAATTTTCCATTTAGGTATAAGTTTGAATTGCTTATATTAATATATACGTGGGAGAAAATACACAGTTGTAGTTGAATGTTCTGATTCCAAAAAACATTTTTCTTATTTTTTCTATCTCAACTTGGCTTTTAATTAAATTAACAAGTTTCTACAGGGGGGGCTTTTAGCACCCCCCCCCTCTCCTTCCTTTCTAAATACGAACATGACGACAGCACATGACTTCAATTTCATTTCTTCTACAATGAAGATAATACTGCAGATAGTAGGATGGGAGGGAATTGTGTTTAACTAAAGCATAAATAATAAGACGAAAAACATTATTTTTCGGGCTAAACTTTCCCTGCAATACATAGTATATGGAAAGGGTTTAGTATATATAAAGAGCATATATACCGTTATGAGGTATGTATAGAATTTTGAAGAATCTACACGTTTGGAGCATCCCTGAATACGAATCTATTATTTTTTTTTCAATGGCGTCTGCGTGTCTGTGACCAAGATAATTTTTATATAAATTGGGAAAATCGAGTGAAATTAGATACGAATATTTCACTCAATAAAAGCCAGAGACCTATTGGGTTACAGAGGTAAATCTTCAGCTTTTCGAACTTTTTCTTTCCGAAAATCGAAAGAAAATTACAGAAAAAAATTTTATGTGTTAAAAATCTTACGACATTAGTCATTTCTTATGTACTTTGCAAATGCCATACTTTTCGAAACGTTAACATGTGCTGTTCTCGAGATATTTGAAAATTTGGTGGTTTTCACATAGAACGCTATGTCTCTCGAATAAATTTACAAATCTGATGACATTTGAAATGGTTATACCAATAGGTAAATATTAGAGGATTAATAATTTGAGGGGGAGACCCTGACTATATTAAATCCTTTAATTTTTCGAACATATGTTTCCGAAAAGAAAATTTTTAAATAAATATGATAAAATCTGCTGCAAAGAAAGCTTTAATTGTGTAATTCAGAAAAGAATAAAATAATTTACAAAGCGGTAATGTGCGTCTTTTTCGAGATACTATACGGGTCTTTTTGTTCTTTTTTTTTTTTTTTATGTAAAATAAGAAAATATAAAAAAAAATTAAAAATGCTTATTAATATCACACTGTTATCGCTATACAATACTTTTGAGCTATAAGCAAAGTAGGCACATCCTGGGAGTCCGCAAAGCTCTGAGGGCCCCTCTTCCGTGCTCAATGTATTTTGTTATTACTATAAATGTTTTATGGGGAACATAGAATCTACCGAGGGCTATATTTTGGCGAGGGACCCCAGCAAGAGTTAAGACAAGTCTGCTCCTAGATATGGGCGCCTATAGAACTTTTTTTACGGGGCAAAATCAAGAGTATGACGCAAAGAACATCGACTAGTGTTACATAGTGTTTTACAAAAATATGTAACATTGCTAAAGAGTGGAGAGGATGGCGACCTACAAAAGATGGCCCCTGGCTTTTCACGCAATAGGTATAAGGTTCCCTCCTGGCCACCCGCAAAGGGAAGGGTCAGTGGAGCTTGGACTGCATGTGGGTGGTCCAGCACAAGATGAAGGAAGACGCATCCGGGGGGTAAGCGGTCGTTGGGGGCGCAGTTAAGCCCGGGGGTTCACGCAGGAGCGTGGGATCCCAGCCAGCAATAATTCAGGGGACTGACCAAGCCCTGCTGTCACGGACTGGCCACTGAGAGTGGAAGCCAAGTGTCCACCAGTAATATTTAGGGGGCTTAAATCCGGTCAGCAAATAATATTTGAGAGGGAGGAGACTTCAAATTACAAGTTTTTGGAGAGAGTTTTTTTGCAAAAAGAGAAATCGAGAGTGCCTTTTGAAATTTTGTGGAGTGAGGTTGGTTTTTGAATAGATGACGGAGCAAAAAGATGCTCCTTCCGAACTCCAAGATAGCATCGCTGCCGAGCCCTTGCTGACCCAGAGCCGAAGGTAGGCCTATGGAATTTCATGCATGACTCTGATGTTGAAATCGCTCTCTCTCTCTCCTCTCTTTTTAATATTTGCTTAAGGGAAAATATGTTTTCGACAAATTGATGATTTATGAAGTGTGTAGAATATTCGAATAGAATTTATTTTAAGAGGTTTTATGATGTTTTTTGATACTTGGCTATGTCTTCATACTTTAAGGGAGTAACTTTCAAGCTCATGTGTTTTGAGCAAAACTTCTTCATGTTTTTATTTTTAAATGTTAATTTTGTAAATAAACTGGTTTTTTTCTTATTCATAAAATCTAATCCGTGTCCTCATTCCAATCTTATTAATTACTTCTTAATTTTCAGTTTTAAACCACTTATGATCTTACACGGCAATATCAAAATGTTCCTGGAACATTTTTAAGTATTTTAGCGTTCAAATCGAACGTGAGGTGAAGCACCTCGTAACATTAATGGTGCCGTGACCAGGATACGAAATAAAAATAATTAATAGAATTACTGAAAATTTTTTTTTTTGTGAGTAGGCTAAATTTTACGTTAGGAAAATTTTAAATAAAGTATTTTTTTTTCGGAAATGAGGATTGTAAAGGAAGAAAAAAAAAATTCATGTTTTTCAATTCTTTTCTTCAAATTGTTATGCCATGGTATAAGGGGATATATGTATTATTTTAGGGAAACACGGGATCAAAATTCGAAAATTTGAGGAAATTAGAAATTTTTTGTATGCATATTAGGAGTGTATTTTATATTGTGAAAGAATTTTATGTACCAGAATGGTAATGTTAGGAGTGTATATATGTTGCATGAAAATTTGTTTTTATTATATGGGTTAGGATTTTGGTAATAGGGGATAATTGCACTTAGGATATAGAATTTTGGTTAGGAAATCGCAGAATTTTTTGTCCACATTTCAGTCATGGCAGAAGAACGGAACGAAGTCCCAGTAGCTCACGTCAGCAAAATTCCGGGTATTACACATTTGTTAGGGGAATTAAATGGGGAAGACATGGAAGAAACGAAATTGTTTTTCGAACACTTCAGCGCTATATCAGAACTGGGAAATTGGAACGATGCAGAAAAACTGGTTATAATCAAGTCGCGATTACGGGATAATGCTAGGAAATTTTATATGAGTTCTCGGGAGTTGAGGAGCGAAACCTCATTTGAAGCTTTCAAGCAGAGATTTTTAGATTTTTTCACAGACAAACCCCATATCACCGCCAACCAAGTAATTTTTTCATCAATTAAACAAAACCAAGGTGAAACTATAAAACAATTATCACACAGGATTAGAACACTAACGTTGGAGTACATAGGAGAGGCTCAGATAAACGATGACACTCAACACATTATTGATAAATTAAGCCTTAGTAAATTTATAGAAGCAATTAGACCAGAATTCCAAATTGAAGTGATTAAAGGTAATCCCAAAACATTCATAGAAGCAGTAAAAATAGCACAAAATTTAGAGTCGGCTAATTTAGCGGCAATGGTAGTAGCGGTAAATAATGTGTCACAAAAAAATGACATACAGGAACTGCGCAAAGAACAAGAACAATTTAATGCACAATTATTGGAGAATGTAACTAAAGAGATTAATAATTTAAAAATCAAAGAAAGCGCAGAGGTAGAGAAAATACAAAACACTTTTTTGTGTCATTTTTGTGGCAAATCTGGACATTTTATGAGGGAATGCAGAATGTATTTACGTCAAAATAATAATGAGAGGCAAGTCAGATATGGGCAAGAGAATAGGAATTTTGCATCGTTTAACGGGGAAGATAATTATGTGCACAACAGAAGGTCGAACCAGTGGAATTCAGGCAACGAGAGATACAGAAATTCCGGAGCGCGGGACAGAAACGAATTTAACATGAGAGGACAAGGGAATTTTCGAAATTGGGACAGAAATCCTGCATCTTATGTAGATGAGAGAAATTATGCAAATACTAGAGAGGAGCGCAGATACGTTCGAGGGAGAGATAATAATAAAAACTATAGGCCTTTAAACTAGTGTGGGGGACTGAAGGAGAATTTATGCAAAATTCACAAAGACACAGGGATTGGTCTCCCTTATATAAATATGAAAAAAAGCCTGTGAGGTATAATTTGAGAAGAGAAAATAACACACGGAGAGATACACTAAACTTTGGAAGAAATTATAATAAAACGAAGGAAGGAAATGTTAGGAATAAATTTAAAGGAGAAATTTATACGCAGAGGAATAGACGAGATTTCGGGGAAAGACGCAATGAATCGAATGAACGAAACTTTAGAAATGAATTTAGGAGAGGAAATACTACACATAGAGATGCGTTAAATGTTGGAAGAAATTATAATGAATCTGAGAAAAGAGATTTTAGGAATGAATGTAGAGATAAAATGTATACACAGAGGAATAGACGAGTTTTTAGGGAAATACACAAGAAACCAGAGAAAATAGATTTTAGGAATGACTTTAGAGATGAAATTCGCACGCAGAGAGGTAGACAAAATTTTGAAAAAAAATACAATAGGTTGGAGGAGAGGAATTTTAGAGAAAATAATTTAGAAAGAGAAAGAAGGAATCCTAGAGAAAACAATTCGGGAAATGATCTTAGGGACAATACACAAGAGTGTGATAGGCAAATTAATACACGGAACGGTACGCGAAGACCTACAGAAAACGAGGATAGGGGAAGACCTGAAACAAAAATAGCAATGGATAGAGAGAAAGTTAGAGATAAGGCTGAATTAATAGCTTCTGTCACAGAGGATAACATGACAAAATTACCGACGGTACGAGCAAAATTCCACGAGAAGGAAACTGACATTTTATTAGATACGGGCGCTTCAATTTCGGTGTTAGCAGACGAGGTTTTTCAAAAAATTAAAGAGAATGTTGCAGTTAAATATATATCAAGATCGGTGACTATTACCACGTTAACGGGACACAACATAAATTACACGAAAACGGTAGAAATAAATTTTAAAATTGACAACCAAAAATTCAAACATATTTTTTTCATAACGCGAGCAAATTTCCCACAATCATACCAGGGCATCTTCGGTTATGATTTCATTAGAAGATTTAAAGGCGTAATTGACACGCAAAATAACATTTTAAAAATTGGAAACTTAGAGATACAACTTAGAAACCAAAATCAAACATCGCGAGATACACATGTACACAGTTTAATAGAAAAACCCAACGTTTCCAGAATTAACAGGAAAATCAGATTTTTGCCGAATGAATCCAAACAGATTTTGATCATACCCGAGAATGAAGTACAGGAAGGCACGGATATGTTATTTGAACCGGTACAGAAAAACTATATAAGCATGAATTATGGAATTTATAAAATGGCAGAGAAGGGAATCTGGGTAAGAGTGCAAAATAACACAGAATCGGAATTTACTTTAAATAAACATATGATTTTGGGACAGGTATCAGAAAATTTTGAAATTAAACCAGAGAAAAATAAGCCAGAGGAGGAGGAAAACTATATTTGTAAAGAAATGATAAATTTGATTCAGGCGACACCCGAAGTGATAGAACAGAGGAAAAAAGATTTGGAACCGACAGATTTTAAACTAGAACATATGAGCGCAGAGAGGAGGAAAGATTTTGAACAATTTGTATTACAGTACGCGGACATTTTTTCAAAAAACATTTCGACCATAGGGGCTACGGACTTAATCCAACCCAAAATCGAATTAGCTCACAATCACGCAATCAAATCTAGGCCATATGATATACCATACTCGCTACAAAACACTGCGAAAGCGCAATTAAAAGACTTGGAGCAGGCAGGAATTATTTCTAAAACCAACTCAAATTATGCGTGTCCAATGATTTTAGTACGCAAGAAGGACGGAGAACACAGACTTTGTTTAGATTTAAGACTGATAAATAACATCTCCACCATATTCCCATATAATATTCCGAAAATCAATGAAATTATCACCAAATTAGCAGGGTTTAAATATTTTTCAAAATTAGATTTCAACAGTGCATTCAGCCAAGTGGTCTTAAGTCCAGAAGCACAGAATATTTTTTCGTTTGTAACTCCCTTCGGCAATTTTAAATATAATAGGATGGTTTTTGGACACGTTAGCTCAGCGCCCATTTTCCAAAATATTATTGATACGATTTTAGCGGACTTACAAGACCAAAACATCTTAGCGTACATTGATGATGTGATTGTCCCAGCAGACTCTTACGAGGAAATGAAATACAAATTACAATTAGTTTTTAACAAATTTAGAGAGAATAATTTAACGTTAAGCCCGAGCAAATGCGATTTTTTCTTACCAAAAATAAATTATTTAGGATTCGAGATTACCGATAAAGGAATAAGTCCAATGGACAATAATATAAACAAAATTACATCTTTTCCGGTGCCAAAGACCTTGAGAAAACTTAAAAGATTTTTAGGAGTATGCAATTTTTATCGGAATTCAATAAAAGATTACGCGCAAATTACGGCGGTGCTTTCAGACCTAACGCAGAAGGACGCAAAATTTAAATGGACTCCAGAGTGCGAGAAGGCTTTCCAGACATTACAAAATTGTTTTTTTGAAAAACCTATTCTAATTCAGCCAAATTTTGACGAAAAATTCTACCTTAACACAGATGCATCTTTATTATCTGTGTCGGCATGCCTTTTACAATTGAGAGATGGCATTCTTAAGCCAATTGCATATTTTAGCCGCAAGTTAAGTCCACAAGAGAAAAAATACCCCGCAGTAAAGATTGAGTTACTTGCAATACATCAAGGAATACAGTTTTTTAGGAATTTTTTGTACGGACGAGAATTTTTTTTGCTCTCAGACCACAAATCGTTAGGTGATAATTTAAAGATTAATAATCCACCCACACTAATGCAGCGTTGGTTAATCGACATATCAGAATATAAATTTAAATTCATTCACATCCCGGGAAAACAAAACGTACTGGCAGATTTTTTAAGTCGCGAAGAGTTTGCGAACCACTCAGAACAAGAAGTAAACAAAACACCCTCCCCTCTCCATACTTTCCAAGAGAGCGCTCCAGATACGGAGCAAGACAGAAAAGAAACGAATCAGGGAGCTTCAGGGGAACCGGTCGACAAACGATCGCAGGAAGAAGGCCACGGTCAAAATGAAAATAAACAAACGGGGGAGCTTTCAGTGAATGGTATAATTCACGCAGAGCAGGAAGACGCGAATGGGTATGTAAATGTGGATAATATTTATATTAGAAATGTAGAAGAGTTAACGGAAATACCGACGATAGAAGAAATATTGAAGGAGCAGAATAAAGACCCAAAAATTACAGAACTAAAGAAAAATTTAAAAAACGAAAAGCACAAACACAGTAGAAACAATGAGACATTTTATATAGATGAGGAGACGGGACTAGTAATGCATATTGGTAGATGGAAAGATCGACCGTGGCGGGAGAATTTTAAGAGGACAATAGTAATTCCACGCATTTTACAGAAAAACATTTTAGCTATGGCTCATGTCACTCATGCAGGGGTTGATAAGACGTTTAAATTAATAGAAGATAGATATTATTGGGGAGGTATGTATTCAGACACACATAATTATGTCCTTTCTTGTGAAAAGTGTAAAAGTCGGAAAGGAAAGCTGCTGATAACAAATATGGGTAGAGTCCCCATTCCTGAAGGCCCTTTACATAGCATTTCAATAGATTTATGTGGCCCTTTTAGAGTTAGTGTCAACAACAACAGATACGTGCTAACTATGATTTGCCAATTTACTAAATATTTAACAGTTTTCCCTATACCGGACATACGTGCAGAAACCGTGGCGGAAAAGTTATTACAGTCGTTTGTCTCCAGCGGATTACCATTTTCCATAACTTGTGACAGGGGGTCTCAATTTACTTCAAAAGTTTACAAATGTATGACGGAGAAATTACAAATAGTAGCTAAATTAACGCCTGTTCGATCACCTTGGTGCAATGGGGCCATCGAAAAATGCCATCATGCTCTTAAAAATACACTTTATACTCTCACTGATAATTCACCTTTTTGGGATACTGCAGTTCAAATACACGTCATGACATATAACGCAACCGTTCACTCATCAACAGGCGAAACACCCAATTTTCTTTATTACGGACGTGACATTCCAATTTTTTTTGAGACACAAACACAAAATGAGCAACAACAGGATACATCATATGGGGGGTACATAGCTAATAAAATAACCACAATGCAAAAAGCTTTCAAGGCGGCAAACCAAAATATAGAACGCTCAAAACTAAGACAAGAAGAACAACAGTTTTCAAAATCGAAAATGCAAAATTTAGAAATAGGAAACAAGGTATTTTTAGAGGGACAAAATGCATTTGGAACCGCTAACTTTTCAGGACCGTACAGGGTGGTAAAGAAAATAAACAGATTCTTATACGATATTCAAAAAGTTGGGAAACCTTTCGAAAAAACACAGAGGGTACATATTAATAGATTGAGACAATTATTGGAAAGGAAAGAACACCTAAAATTTACGCGCGACATAGAAAAAGACATTAAATACACATCCCCACTTCTTCCAACACCGGTTGTAAACAGAGAAAACAGAAAACAAAACGAGGCAGGGCAGTCTTTTCCTTTTTCACAGGAAGAGGAACAAATTATTTTTTCCAACGTAAACAGGGCTATTCAAACGACACAAGGGAATCAACACAATAAAACTCCTTCCGAAAGTTTTCAGTCCACAGCTAATAGCACAGAAATTGATACGCAATCGCCTACTCTTTCGGACCTCCCAGAGAGACATCCATCAAACAGTGTCAAAATTCAACAAGTTCCCCTCCCCGAACGCCAAGAGGGCGAAAGTAATATGGGGGAGTCAACATTGCAGGAGCAACCGAATACTTTTGTAAAGGAATCTCAACACGGAGCTGTCACCCGATCGCACCAATATTCACTTAGGAGCAGAATCAATCGGATCTGAATTACAATGAAATCGGTAGTTAATTGAAAGGATTGTGTAGAATATGGGATTGTATATAATATTTGAAAATATGTTAAGAGATGAATTTGGGAGAATGTAAATATAATTATAAATTGAAATTTGAGTTGTTGAAAAGCAAAACGTTATTTCTGGGAATATAGATTTTGGGAGAGCAAATATAATTTGAAATTGAAATCTGAATGGAATAGAGTGTAAATATAAATATGAATTGGTATTTGAATTGAATTTAGAAAAAGAGGGTAAATATAATTGAGTATTTAAATTGTCTAAATGGAAAATTGAGATATTTAATATGAATTAACTAAAAATGCTTGAAATTTAATGGATAGAAATTTTGTGAATTAACGAGAATACGGGTTTATAATGTTTAGAAAATATTTGAGAAGTGGTGGATAAAGGTTTAGTGAATTTACGAGAGTAAGGGTATATAATGTGTAGAAAATACTTGAGGTTAAATGGATATACAAATCTGAAAAACAATTTAGAGAAGAAATTGAATCTGAATTTAAAGGTTTTCTTAAAAATATATACGTATGTTGAAATATGAGAAGGAAGTTTTAAAGGGAGAAGAGATTGACTGGCAAATTTGAGAAAAAATTTAGAGAACGACTTTAATATCGGTAAATTCGAAAAAGAAGAGGAAAAGGAGAAAAAAATGGTTTTACAGAAGGAATATGGAATTTAATCTTTCGAGAATAGTGGAGAAATCGAATTAATAGGGAAGTTATAAAGTAGGTAACAGTCAGGTTAGAAATACACAGAGAATTTCTTTTGTTGGAAGGGAGAAAAGTTTTAGAAAAGAAAAGAAAAAAATGTTTAGATAAGCATTTTCGTGGATTTGAACCAGGGAACATGGGTAATACAGCATTAACAAACACTTAGATTTAATACAGGGGAAAAGATTGAGTGGGGTGATAATGAGATAATATTTTTAGTAATAGAAAGGTTAAGAAATAGAAATAAGATAAAATTAAAAAAATAATATAAAATTCAATTTAAATCGTACAGCAGATAAGAGTGGGTAACATGTTGAAAAACTGGGTAATTACTAAACAGAAAAGTTATTTCTCTTTTGAAACTAATGTAAATTTAAAATAAATAAATAAATAAATAAAATTTAGTGTAATTGACTATAGGGGACACGCCAGTTTAAAATCTAAAAGTGGGCCTGATCAACCGGCTTTTGGGTACTTAAGCAGCGGACAGCCGAAGGATAATACAGTGAATTCTTTTTAGACAAGGGGAAAACTTGCACAACACACAACTTTACTACATCACAGTTAGCCAGTGACAAGAGGGACGTAAAACAAGGGGAATCCAATAAAGGGGGGGGTGTCAAACACATAAAATCTTATGGCCACGCAGCAACACTCACAGAGGGGAAGAAAGAAAATACTTTATTTTATTGCAGGGCACTTTTCGCTTGTCAAGAAAGTTATGGGAGGTATATGGTTCCACAGTTCATGGGGACAGCCAGTCTGATAACTTGTAGGGGTGTGGCAATCTTAACAAGTGCATCTTGCTTCGGGCAAGTTTGAGGGGTTGTATCTCGTTTCCCACCTCGGGTTTTGGTAAGATAGAGAAAGGAGAGACTTCTTTGTTTTTTTTTCTTTCCGTGACATACGCTTTTTCTTTTCTTTCCTCCCTCTTTCCTTTTACAGAGGGACGGTGATAATTCGGGGGATTTCGAAACACTTTATCTGACCGGTGCAGGGGCGCAAATGAGAAACTTCAAAAGGTATACGCAGAATTGGGAGTTTTGAAAGGCATAATTTGGATTTAGAAGAGAAATTAAAGGTGTCCGATTAAAGAAATTTTGATAAATCGTTCGGTATACTGCAAAAGGTTTGATGAATGACATTCCATTTTTGGGTGTATAGGAATTCGAAAAAAAAAAAAAAAAAAAAGTTTTTTTTTCTCCTTTTCGGGTTTTTAACGGGGATATTAGATAAAATTTTTGTATAGGTGTAATAAGATACAGAAAATGAATATTTGATAATACATGGCATGGCAATTCGGAGGGAAGATTAAATTTTAAGAATAGAAATTTTTTACATTTGGTTTGTAAGAAAATAAAGATTAAGATGAATTGGTAGAAAAGGTATACATATATTAAAACGAAAGGAAAGGAAATTTACGTTTGGGTTGAATGAAAATAAAGATTAGGATGATTTTGTAGAGAATGTATATAGATATAAAAAAAAAGTATTTCGGGGATAGTTAAAGAAGTAAGCAATGTTTTAATAAGGTTATGACGAGGTGTAAATAAATTTTTTCATGATAGGTATTTTTGTAATCGTTTAATGGTAATGTAATTTTTTCTGAGAGAGAGAGATTTTTCAATTTTTGAGTGTCTGTATGTATGTTCTTTGGCCTGTGTGTAAACTTATCTCCAGCAGTACGTCTGGAAAGATACGGACAACGAGGAGCAGTGACATCTCTACAGCTGACTTACGAGAAGCGACACCCTATGCCAGATCCTGAGGTGCGATTGCAACCCACCGAAGCAGGGGCGTGCCAGATACACCAGACTTGGTGTACTGGACATCACACGGTACTCCGAGCTCATCCAGTGGCGTTAGGCCATATTTGGGACCATTTACACTATATAATATGATGAAGTACAACTAACTTTCCATCTGTGTTACAACAACGTGTTTTTCCTGTTTGAGGAGTACAAACTTTGCTAACTACAGTGTGTACGTAAAGTTCAATGACATTTTCTCAGACTTTAAACGTGGGAACGCGAACTATGAACTTGCTAGAAAACATGTGCTGGAGTTTTGGTGTTAACAGAATGAACTGGACACAATAAAACTTTTGACGTTCAACAAAACATTTAGAAAAAAACTGTTACATGATTTTGCAATCCGTATTTCAGAAATTATTATTATTATTATTACTTTGGTTTTTATTGTATGGCTAATATGTATGCTTTTTTGAAGTGGATGTTTCAATGGTATATGTTGTTTTTATAGTTACAGTCTTTCTTTTGATACAGTTGTTTTTTTTTTCCAAAAAAAAAAAAAAGAAAACATAGGAAAGGAGAGTGAATGTTACATAGTGTTTTACAAAAATATGTAACATTGCTAAAGAGTGGAGAGGATGGCGACCTACAAAAGATGGCCCCTGGCTTTTCACGCAATAGGTATAAGGTTCCCTCCTGGCCACCCGCAAAGGGAAGGGTCAGTGGAGCTTGGACTGCATGTGGGTGGTCCAGCACAAGATGAAGGAAGACGCATCCGGGGGGTAAGCGGTCGTTGGGGGCGCAGTTAAGCCCGGGGGTTCACGCAGGAGCGTGGGATCCCAGCCAGCAATAATTCAGGGGACTGACCAAGTCCTGCTGTCACGGACTGGCCACTGAGAGTGGAAGCCAAGTGTCCACCAGTAATATTTAGGGGGCTTAAATCCGGTCAGCAAATAATATTTGAGAGGGAGGAGACTTCAAATTACAAGTTTTTGGAGAGAGTTTTTTTGCAAAAAGAGAAATCGAGAGTGCCTTTTGAAATTTTGTGGAGTGAGGTTGGTTTTTGAATAGATGACGGAGCAAAAAGATGCTCCTTCCGAACTCCAAGATAGCATCGCTGCCGAGCCCTTGCTGACCCAGAGCCGAAGGTAGGCCTATGGAATTTCATGCATGACTCTGATGTTGAAATCGCTCTCTCTCTCTCTCTCCTCTCTTTTTAATATTTGCTTAAGGGAAAATATGTTTTACGACAAATTGATGATTTATGAAGTGTGTAGAATATTCGAATAGAATTTATTTTAAGAGGTTTTATGATGTTTTTTGATACTTGGCTATGTCTTCATACTTTAAGGGAGTAACTTTCAAGCTCATGTGTTTTGAGCAAAACTTCTTCATGTTTTTATTTTTAAATGTTAATTTTGTAAATAAACTGGTTTTTTTCTTATTCATAAAATCTAATCCGTGTCCTCATTCCAATCTTATTAATTACTTCTTAATTTTCAGTTTTAAACCACTTATGATCTTACACGGCAATATCAAAATGTTCCTGGAACATTTTTAAGTATTTTAGCGTTCAAATCGAACGTGAGGTGAAGCACCTTGTAACATTTGCAAATGCCATACTTTTCGAAACGTTAACATGTGCTGTTCTCGAGATATTTGAAAATTTGGTGGTTTTCACATAGTCTCTATGTCTCTCGAATAAATTTACAAATCTGATGACATTTGAAATGGTTATACCAATAGGTAAATATTAGAGGATTAATAATTTGAGGGGGAGACCCTGACTATATTAAATCCTTTAATTTTTCGAACATATGTTTCCGAAAAGAAAATTTTTAAATAAATATGATAAAATCTGCTGCAAAGAAAGCTTTAATTGTGTAATTCAGAAAAGAATAAAATAATTTACAAAGCGGTAATGTGCGTCTTTTTCGAGATACTATACGGGTCTTTTTGTTCTTTTTTTTTTTTTTATGTAAAATAAGAAAATATAAAAAAAAATTAAAAATGCTTATTAATATCACACTGTTATCGCTATACAATACTTTTGAGCTATAAGCAAAGTAGGCACATCCTGGGAGTCCGCAAAGCTCTGAGGGCCCCTCTTCCGTGCTCAATGTATTTTGTTATTACTATAAATGTTTTATGGGGAACATAGAATCTACCGAGGGCTATATTTTGGCGAGGGACCCCAGCAAGAGTTAAGACAAGTCTGCTCCTAGATATGGGCGCCTATAGAACTTTTTTTACGGGGCAAAATCAAGAGTATGACGCAAAGAACATCGACTAGTTTGATGTCCGTCCTTGTGACCTCGACCGTCCAAGGGACGGCAAATGCCTTGCCCTCTCCTATGGGAGACCAAGGGGCTACCTGGCCTCAGGAATACAATAGTTAACGATCAGTCAGGGTTCATAATATAGCCATATGAAGTGATACCTAAGAAAAGACTTGAAGAATCCCCGGCTTCGGCCCAAACCACCTCAACTCAGAGTTGAGGTGGTAGTGCTTCGGCCCGTACTGTGCCTAAGGGGGCATTGTCAAAGTTTTGTATAGCTCTCCACGCTTCATGCAATAGCCTATAACTGCATTGGCAGCGAAAAAACTTAGAATGTGCCATACGACACAGATGCTAAGTCATTAAACTGGGGGACAAGATTCGAAGCTTTAAGAATAACGCCTATTTATGACTTCTGACGTCATAGTAAACTTAATCATTGAAGCTACGTGCAATCTGAGCTCAACATCTTTAATTTTTAAACCGACTATGTGGTATAACTGACTCGGTCATTTAAGGCTTGCAAAATTGTGGCTATATAGTTTTTTATTGCTACAGCAGTTACCCGCTATTCCGTGCTGAAGGGAGTTAAACGGGTCAACAGATGTTGGTCGCTGCTATCATTCCAAATTATTTACATCTTTACTTCACACACTATGTTTTTAGCTACAACTAACTTTGTTGTCTCCAGATAATAATGCCGTTATCTTAAAACTCTCAGTGACAGAGAGGAAGTGCATCGCGTCTCCACTTCCGTAAACAACCAGACTGGAAAAATGGCAATTCAAAAATCAAGGGTGTACTGGAATCGACATATCGGCAACTTTTACTGGCCTTGGTAAAATAGGGTGTCATAGAAGAATTGTCACCATTTTGCATTTAAATAATTTTTAAATAAAATAATGTCTCTCTATCTCTCTTTGTATACAAATATATATATATATATACATATATATATATATATATATATACATATATATATATATATATATATATATATATATATATATATATATATATATATATATATACATATATTAAAATAATAAAAACGAAAGTGCAGGAGCGCAAATCAGTTAACACAACATATCAAACCGCGGGCAATATAATGACGTGTATTTAATTGCAGAAAGTAAAAAGTAACGAGGAAGGGCTGGAAAAGTAGAGCGCGAAAAGGCCAGGACAAGGAAAATAAATCAATGAATAGTATATCTGCCAGAAACGTCTTCAGGGGCATATTCCAGACAGATATACTAAAATCTGTTGTTTCTATGATTGCATAAAAACACGTGGTTAAAATTTTATGCAATCTGTGCTCAACAACGGAATAAACAAGATTAACAGAAAAATGATCAAAGAGGACAAAATTCAACTTAAAAACATGAAATACCACATAATCATGAAAAATATACCGCACAAATGCACAAACATGTAGAAAAAGGACGACTCACAAGTCTGAAGGCCACCAGCGTGAATAATCTTCATGAGAGTCCACCACGTGATCTAGCTTGAATGCTTACCACGCGAAAAACCACGATGGAATGGACCAGACCAGAGGGAGTGGAAGTAGTTGTACATATTTTCGGTGAGACAAACCCAGAAATTCAGAAACTAATCAAGAACTGACCACTAAGATCGAAAACATTTAAAGTATGGATAACATACTGTTTTTTGGAGCCGTAGCCTGTTTTTGTTTTATTTACTTTTTAGATATCCACCTTAATGGTTTTATTAGTGTTTTAAACTGTTTTCTTTACCCGCCGAGGCGGTTTTTCTTTAATTTTGCACGTTTTTGTGTAACCGAAATTTCTGTTTTTGTAATATTTGCACATTTTTATTTTTTGCCCGCCGGCCAGTGTTTATTTTATAGTGTTCCACTACTATTGAGAATCGTAGTTATATTGCGATCTACAAATAAGATGGGAAAATTGTACATATAGCATAGACTTTTGAGACGATTACTATGTGATAATGTACATTTATTACTATCCAGGTGTTAGATGCGGAGCAAATAGCTAATGATTACATTTTTAAAAACTTGGTTACTAAGGCAAGAAGAATAATGAGGGAAGAATTTTACATTAAATTTAAATTGATGTCTCTTATCATAAATAATAGTATGGAATGAGTTACTTTGTATATAAATGGTGATATCAAGATAATTTACAGATTTGAAAGGGTGGAATTCATTAGGTACTAACATTAGGTATGATTGGATACTAGATTGGATGGATAATATATATATATATATATATATATAGCTCTAATGAAATGTGCTCTAATGAAATGTGTGTGTGGTTGCTCTAATGAAATGTGTTTCAAGGTATTTATGTTTCCTTTATTGTTCCAATCTATATGCTTGTCGTCCATATAACACAAGTTTATAGATAAAATCTATCTTGTGTTTCAGAAACAAGCATTTTTGTGTTCATTTCGAAGGGATATATGGACCCGAAGAGAATTTTTTCGAAATGAACTTATCGTAAGCCTAAATCTCTTCCATGTGCAAGCTTTTTTGCTTGATTTTTTGTTTTCTTATTTGCATTCCTCATTTTTGAAATTTGTTGATTATCTTTGTCTTTATGACCTGCATTACGCTTTATTATTTCCTCTTTATGTCTTAATTTCTTTTATTTCTTTGTATTTTGTAGAAAATTTTGGAATAGTGTATTATGAGTTACTACATACATTCTAACTTTGGATTTACTAATTTATATATATATATATATATATATATATATATATATATATATATATATATATACCCATATTTGGAAACAAAAAATAAAGTTTTACTAAGAAAGAGTGGCAACAAGAAGATGGCATTTTAGTAAATGGTAAATCCTCCCCTGGCAGCTATACAGACCGATATTCGGTGCGGCATAGAGTCAATTAGGTTGTTTATGTCCCTCTGCGAAAGAGTCTGCCACATAGATTGCCACTAGTCAGATAATTATTATTAAATGTATCTTGTTCAAGTTATCTCCTATTAGTGCTTATATTAAAACGTTAGTTATCCAAAAATTCGAACTCATTCTTATATTCTGAGAATGCGCACACAATTACAGAGGATGTCGTAACAATACTTTTTATCGCAAATCCATTGATACCATTTTACACTGTTTTATTTGGGTTGCTTTCTCTGTTTGCTTGGGTCAAATATTGAAATACATTTTTAATCCACTTCTACCGAGCTGATTTTCTTGAAATCTAAATTGGGTGGCGGTCTAAATTAGGTGGCACTTCCCGGTCGTCCAAACGGTTACCTTACACCTTTCTGGTAGGTCGGACGGTCTGGGTCTCAACAACCACAACAGATACGTATTTGAGATGACGCTACAGCATTGCATCAAATGTGAGTTGATCTCCTTCCCAGATTCTGGACCCCAGAATCATACCCAAAATGGCCCGTGAAAATCTCATTGTTTTAAGCAATGTAAATAAGCATTTTATGAGTAAGATTTTGTCATAATTACTGTAATTTCTCTTTTTGCACTACAAATTATATATTATTTGATCTAAAGTTAATTTAATTTAAATAAGTCTATGGTTTTGAATGAAGACTCACACTCCAGAAATTGAGCAAGTAAGTCATCAACAGATACTGAGCATTAAAAGACAGAGCGCAAATTCTCTGCATGGTCCCAGCTAGCATAAAATTAAAGAATGGAGGAACAAATTATAATTAATGATAAGTACTTAATAAAGTATGGTTAACATTACGATCTACTATAACATTCCTTTGTGATTAGAAAATATCCCACCAATTTGACTGCTGCTTCGGAACACTTACTTACCTTAGCTGTAAAGTAAATTTTGCAAGTAAGTAGTTCATTAAATACTCAATATTTAGTTAACCTTTTATTATTAAAACATCACTATTATTTACAGTACTTGCATTATTCACAAGGAGAGAGTCAATTTCCTATCCAAAAAATGAAGGCCAAATCAATTCTGCTCATTAAATTTAATTAATCACCATCATCAACCTCAAACAATTTAATAATTTGAGTAGGTACCTAATATCTTATTTGACACTATTTAACACTCAATAGCTGGCCGGTCCGCAGCATGTCGATAATTTATGCGCCGTTCGGCCACCGTCTCTGACAGCAACAGTTGCCGTCATCATACGGTTAAAAAAACATATAGAGTTATACATCAAGGCTGAAGAAGCTCACCAAATCATGGACGTTTTTCTTGTTCTCACACCATTGCAAAAAGCACTTCGTACTCCTTCAGTAGTGCCATTGAAGTCAGATTGTTTCGACCCCACAGCTCAGAGTTCTTTTACTTGAGTCAAGAGCCAAGACGATACCTTACGGGGCTCCTGTGCCAAAGGCACTCATCTCCACATCGCATTATTTGTGAATGTCCAATTATATAAAGTTCTTATAACTGAATATTAGCTTGGCATTTCTGTGCTGGATGCTATCTTTTGATCTTTGGATGATGTTACGAAGGTTCGTGCTGTCTTGGTATTAGCCGACTGCTTAGCTAAAAGGGGCGGGACGAAGGGAAAACTCGGACTAGGTAGGATATACCATTAGTCAAAAAAGTAACTTAGAATTTACAAAAAGGCGACGAGAAAGCATAAGAATATAATATATATATATATATATATATATATATATATATATATATAATTAAAGGAATAAACAATTTATAGTGGATTACAAACGGGCTGGTGTCAATTTCGTCTAGCTAAAGAGATTTTGCTTGAGGGATATGAAAACTCCGCTCCAACATCTGATAGGACAAATATCTAATTGACAAGCTCCAACATCTGATTGATTAAAATTTTGATCTCGTGTAAACTTGTCAACTGATTGTACTAGATAGTGATACTCAAAAAAGTCAAAATAAAATGAAGCAATAAAGTTGCTCGCCCTTTACTGATATATTTATTGTTCGACGATAACTCGTATACAATTTTTGCCAATAAAAAATTTCTGAAATTTGGATATGTTGTACAAATTAACGTTCTACTGGCTGAGAATTTTTTTTTTTTTTTTTTTTTTTTTTTTTTTTTATGAACGTGATGGAACAATTGAGCGCGTGCTGCGCTTCCTTTACTGAAGTGCGCATTATTCCACCACACATTCTGTAAAACCTAACCGATTTTTACTTTACCATGTCTGATATTGAAAAAGTATTGCTTTCACGAAAATTTTCGATTTCGAGAATTTGATGTCATTATATGTTTTAGGACCTCCTAAACACGTTCTGACTATATTTAGAGTGATGTGCGTCTGTATCTGGTCGATTTCTCCTGTATACGATAGCTGTCACAAATATTAAGGGATTTTCACGAAATTTTTTATTCTGCTCTGTTAAGAATAAATCTAAAACTAGATGGATTTTATTGAAATTCGAGTTTTATTATAATTTAGATATGTGGTGAAGATAAATGTTTAATAGACCGAGTTCGTTACTGCGCGTGTCGGACAAAAATTGAGCGTGATGCGCCCATTCTCCTTTACTGATTTATATTGTTTAAACATAACCTCTCTAAAACTTGCTGAATTTTCTGAAACTTGCATATATGGCACAAATTATAGTTTTACAGGCCAAGTTCATTAATGAACGCACTCGAATATTTATTGCTCGTATTACTCTCCTTTTACTGAGGTGCGCATTGTCTGAGCATAAATTTTCTAAAACGATTTTTTCTTCTCATTTGGAAATGTTGGTAAAAATGAGTGTTTTGCAGCACGAATTCATTTCTAAACGTGGTCGGATAAAAACTGCACGTGCTACGACCCCGATACTGATATATTTTTTTCTCCTATAAAATTTAATCGCATTTTTAACACTTTCCTACATAGTTGAAAAGTGTTTATGACTTTGTTCATTCTGTCTGTCTGTCTGCCTGTCTGTCCGTTCGCATGATAACTGCTGTAAAAATGACTTTATCAAAATTAAATTTTAACATGTTGTTCAGACGATCTATGGGACCTATGGGAATATAAATGAATAATAACACCCAATTAGTTCTGGACTGAACCCGGGTTGAAAAAATGAAATGCATTGAACTCTATGGGACATAATTTTTCAAACATTTTTTAAGGGAATTTAAAATTCACAAATTGCTTCGAAAGTTTTGGAAAATATTCTCATTATCCCATAAAAAGATATGAAAAAAATTTCAGCAAAATATATTCGGTAGTTTTTTCATTAAAAATTAAAATAATAATTACATCCATATTATATGAAGAGATCGGCGTGACCCGCACTTCAAAATAAAATCCATCTTGTGTCAGAATTATGATTTCTAACGTGCTTTTTAATGTATATTTAATGTTGTATCCGTCTTAAAACCGCTTTATTTTTGCTTAATTTCTGTGCATCTATATTCTGAAACAACGCAATTACAATATATTTCAATTTAAATGATCATCCAACTATAATTATTTCTACAACGAAGCCTAATTTTCACTTATGGAGAATGTAAACACATTAAAATGCAGGATGAGTTGCATAAGACTTGCTGAATTTCTTTAAAGTAAGATTATTTAGCTCTGGAGTCTGCAATATAGCTGATATGAATGAAACATTCTTTGATTTTACAGACAATTTTATAGCAGACCTTTTCGATGAAGTTTTACGCATAGAGTTAAATTAATTTTAGCTCCATGATTTTAAGTTTTTAAGTAAAATAAATTATTGTAGTACTGTGGTGAATGAAATAAAAATGTATGAATGAAATATTTACTGCTTTTACATCATATGATCATCAAACTTTGATTATTTCTACAACGAATCCTAATTTTAAAATGGATGCAGAATGTAAACAAGTGATTGCAAGATGAGTTGTATAAGAATTGCTGAATTTATTTTCACTCAAAATTATTTAGCTCTGGAGTCTAGAATACAAGTAATATGAATGAAATATTCATTACTTTTACATAGAGAGCCAGACGATTTATATTTCAATGACGCCATTTGAATAAAGTTCACTTTTTTCGATGAAGTTTGAAGTTTTCAAATATAATAAATTATTGTAGTGTTGTGATAATTTTAAAAATATTACCGCTGAATGTATCGCATTTTAGAGATGTTTAAATAAAATTGCATTGCAGTTGGAAAGTATTTCATAATCAATGCTTTATGCATGATTGATCTTTCTTGTTTTATAAATTTAGAAAGGTTGTACAAACAATTTGTTATGTAATTGGCAAATATGATATATTTAAATTTTTATCTATGCCAAAGAGAGCAGTGACCAAAATATTTATTTTGGGGTCGGTTTGGTCTGTCTGGTATGTCCGGTGATGGCTCATCTTAAACATAAACGATTTTTCTGAAATGTATAGTGCAGATAAAACTCGCACTATAGATAAATTTTACAGAAATTGCAAAAGGACAAAATGACTCATTAACTGTTGCATTATTGTTACGATAACTCCACGAATTCTAACGTATTGTACAGGAGAATTTTGAATTGCATTCAGTTTATTCGAATTCTATGAAAAATATTTTTTTAATAAAATTTAAATACCTAGTATAGTATAGCATATTTTGCATTTCTAATACGTATTCGATATTTTATCCTACATAATAAAAGAAGATGTTTGTCTGCCTATGTGTCTTCGTCGTTGTTTGTATAGCAGAAAATCAAAGCGATGGACAGCTGTGCAATTTGCTACAGAAGTGCTTCACGTCCTCTTAATATGTACCTCGGCGAGAATTTCTTTTCATTCGAATTAATTTAAAATTTACGAACATTTAAAGTCGAAAATCACTATTTTTCTACATTTTGTCAAATCAAACCTATTCATTCATTGCTTCCGCAGACGATATTCGAGAGCAAATGTTTTAATTAATTTTGTTTGGACAAAAAGCAGCTGTTTCCATACTAACCGCATTTAATTTATGACTTTTCTAATTTTGCAAATTTAAAAGATTTCGTGCCATTTTTTTTCAATTTGGTGTTTTATCATCATTATGAGTAGTGTGTAAGTTTAGCTTAAATTGGAAGAAAATTCGCTGAGACAGCAATAATTCTTTAAATTTCACTTCGGGGTTAAAGGAACTTTTTTTTATTTTTTACGACTTCAAGTATTTTCATTTTGTCGTTCTGCCAACGATCGACGATCCAGCACGTATTTAAGGCGTATCAACAGAACATATTTAAGGCGTATTACGCCCGCGTTGTATAATTGTCATACTTGCTCATGAAAATGGCGGAGCGCGGAAACGATTTTAGTTCAAAATAAGCAATTTGAAAATTGAGTGGTGTTATCGGTATTTGTATTATAACGGGAGCCTATTTAGGACCCGGGCAACGTCGTGTAATTTATTCAAGTATGATTATAAAATGCCATTTAATTGTACTGTCCCATTGATGAAATTACAACTCAAGTTTTATAACTTTTATTTCTTAGTGGGGTGGGGGAGGGGCTTATAAATAGCATAGATTAGAACTTTCGCGACTTTAAATACGACCCTGCATGTTTAACAGAAATTGTGACTGTTCTTATATTAGACACTGCAAATAATTGTCACAATACTCATCATATCGAAAAATTATGTGACCAATATATTTAATGATAATTATGGATAAGTATCAATATTGAACACTTTGCTCCTGATATCGGTCTACTACCCATGGGCGGATAAAGTTGTAAATCCGCCCCTGTGCATAATAGATGACAAAAAGGACAGCTCACTAGTACTAATGTCTATTTTATTCTTGAGCGAGCTTGGCTGTGGATTTCTTCTCTGACAGTTGCTGTCTGAAAAAGAGAAAAGTGAATTAAAATCTAGCTACTGATATAAATCTACATTTCAATTAAAATTACAAAATAAACTTTATTAGAAGAAATTACAAAAATGTAGCACCATTTGAGAGAACATCAAAATTATGTTGAAAAACTAGTTGATACATATTCTATGATGATTTCAGCTATCGTTTGCAACAAAAATCAGCACAAAAATCGTGAATCTTAATATTCCCAAATCTCGGAGACAATAAATTTACGCGCATTTAACAATCACCACTTCGCGTGTTCTCTTTCAGCTTACCAGCATATTACGTTCAGCTTACCAGAATATACGTCCAGCTTACCAGCATATTACGTTCAGCTTACCAGCATATACGGAAAACGGCGACTCGGAAGACCAAATCACTCTCTGCTGTTGACCCTCCGTCCAGTAAAGGCGATGCAAACCTCTTTTTTCACGAAGCTGACGCCAACATTAACTTTCGCTTACTTTTATACGAACCGTAGACTTGGGGAAAATCCCATGTCTCTACTCCTCGTAAACACCAGCAGAAATTTGCTATCAACATCTGGGCAGGTATTCTTGGTAGCACAGAATACTATTTGGTAGAACCTTACCTTTTGCCAGAACGCCTAGTGGACACCATGTATAGTGTGTTCCTGGAGCATGTAAGCATGTGCCCCCTAGTGTCGAAAACCCAGACCACTCGACTGACCCGAGGGCTTACAGTAGCAGTTTAAGTAGCCAGGAACGGCGATACCTAGTGTGTACAATGTATTCCTGGAGCATGATAGGACCCCGGCACACATTTCCACCGGCATCCGACACTTTTTTTAACACAATGTATCCCCAGCGGTAGGTTGGGCATGGTAGACTTGTGACTTAGCCTCCACGCTCCCTTGACATGTATCCACTGGACTTCTTTTGAGGACACATGAAAGAATTGACGTACGAGACACTTGTGGCAGCCGTCAAGGATCTCGTCTCGCGAATCTCTGTTGCTACGGCTAAGCTCAACACCACACCAGGGGTCTTTGAAAGGGGCGAGAATCCTTCCTTCGCCGTTGTCGGCTGTCTAACAAAGCCCACGGATGCCACTTTGAACTAGTTTGAACAGCTCCTTTAAGTAATTATCTGGTGCGAATGGCATTGTGCCATGCATCTGTTATTTGAGTCTACTTTTTTTCTTCTCTCAAGGATCAACGTAGACAAGTCACGTTTCTTTTTCCTGCCACTATGAGTGGATTGCGACCCTAGGTAAATATTGTTCGTCTTGCTGTGTACTATCAATCCTTTTACTTTCCCTGCAATACATGGTAATGTATAGGGAAAGTATTGGAATCATGTCGAAAATCGCAACTCGAGTTTTCGACGGATCTACACGTTTCGAGACCTCTAGAATACGAAAAAGCCATTTTTAGCGTGACGTCTGTGTGTGTGTCTGTGTGTCTGTCTGTCTGTGCAGATTTTGTATCCACTCTAACTAAAAAACTAATGGACCGAATTTCACAAAATTTTGTAGGTAAGTCACTTGTGGGCGGGGCTGGTGCTGATTAGTTTTGGGTACGATTCGGAATAAAAGAACCCGCCTTTTTTTGCGAAATGACCCGCAAAAGCTTGTATCCACTGTAGCTAAAAAACTAATGGACCGAATTTCGCAAAATTCGGTAGATGAGTCACGTATAGGTCACCCTGATGCTGATTAGATTTTGGTACGATTCAGAAAAAAATAACCTGCCTTTTTTTGTAGAATGGCCGGCAAAAATTGCCAAAATCTAAACTAAAAAGCTACATATGCTCAAATATATCCATTAAATGCTTGTTTAATGCGTAATTTTTAACGAAGAAAAGAATAAGACCAACCCCATTACTCTAGGCCTAGCCGTTCTCGAGATATATTAGTTTTTCGTACTTTCCCTACGCCACCTTTGAAAATAAGCCCGGTTACCGAATGAGAACGAAAATTGAATTAAAAGTGAAATAAATTTAATTAAAATAAAGAGAACGTGGATATAAGTCTGCAGGGAAAGTCATGTGCTGCTCACATCAGATTTTTTACTTTCCCTGCAATACATGCTAATGTATAGGGAAAGTATTGGAATCATGCCGAAAATCGCAACTCGAGTTTTCGACGGATCTACACGTTTCGAGACCTCTAGAATACGAAAAAGCCATTTTTAGCGTGACGTCTGTGTGTGTGTCTGTGTGTCTGTCTGTCTGTGTGTCTGTCTGTCTGTGCAGATTTTGTATCCACTCTAACTAAAAAACTAATGGACCGAATTTCACAAAATTTTGTAGGTAAGTCACTTGTGGGCGGGGCTGGTGCTGATTAGTTTTGGGTACGATTCGGAATAAAAGAACCCGCCTTTTTTGTGAAATGGCCCGCAAAAGCTTGTATCCACTGTAGCTGAAAAACTAATAGACCGAATTTCAAAAAATTCGGTAGATGAGTCACGTATTGGTCACCCTGGTGCTGATTAGATTTTGGTACGATTCAGAAAAAAATAACCTGCCTTTTTTTGCAAAATGGCCCGCAAAAATTGCCAATATCTAAAATAAAAAACTGGGTATACTCAAATATATCCATTAAATGCTGATTTAATGCGTAATTTTTAACGATGAAAAGAATAAGACCAACCCCATTACACTAGGGCTAGCCGTTCTCGAGATATTTTAGTTTTTCGTACTTTCCCTACGCCACCTTTGAAAATAAGCCCGGTTACCGAATGAGAACGGAAATTGAATTAAAAGTGAAATAAATTTAATTAAAATAAAGAGAACGTTAATATAAGTCTGCAGGGAAAGTCATGTGCTGCTCACATCAGATTTTTTACTTTCCCTGCAATACATGGTAATGTATAGGGAAAGTATTGGAATCATGCCGAAAATCACAACTCGAGTTTTCGACGGATCTACACGTTTCGAGACCTCTAGAATACGAAAAAACTATTTTTAGCGTGACGTCTGTGTGTGTGTCTGTGTGTCTGTCTGTGTGTCTGTCTGTGCAGATTTTGTATCCACTCTAACTAAAAAACTAATGAACCGAATTTCACAAAATTTGGCAGGTAAGTCACTTGTGGGCGGTACTGGTGCTGATTACTTTTGGGTACGATTCGGAATAAAAGAACCCGCCTTTTTTTGCGAAATGGCCCGCAAAAGCTTTTATCCACTCTAACTAAAAAACTGAAGGACCGAATTTCATAAAATTCGGTAGATGAGTCACTTGTGGGTTACCTTGGTGCTGATTAGATTTTGGTACGATTCGGAAAAAAATGACCTGCCTTTTTTTGCAAAATGGCCCGCAAAAATCGTTTAAATCTAAACTAAAGAACTGGGTATACTCAAATATATCCATTAAATGCTGATTTAATACGTAATTTTTAACGACGAAAAGAATAAGACCGACCGCATTACACTAGGACTAGCCGTTCTCGAGATATTTTAGTTTTTCATACTTTCCCTACGCCACCTTTGAATATAAGCCCGGTTACCGAATGAAAACGAAAATTGAATTAAAAGTGAAATAAATTTAGTTAAAATAAAGAGAACGTTAATATAAGTCTGCAGGGAAAGTCATGTGCTGCCCACATCAAATTTTTTACTTTCCCTCCAATACATGGTAATGTATAGGGAAAGTATTGGAATCATGCCGAAAATCTCAACTCGAGTTTTCGACGGATCTACACGTTTCGAGACCTCTAGAATACGAAAAAACCATTTTTAGCGTGACGTCTGTGTGTGTGTCTGTCTGTCTGTGTGTCTGTCTGTCTGTGTGTCTGTGTGTCTGTCTGTGCAGATTTTGTATCCACTCTAACTAAAAAACTAATGGACCGAATTTCACAAAATTTTGTAGGTAAGTCACTTGTGGGCGAGGCTGGTGCTGATTAGTTTTGGGTACGATTCGGAGTAAAAGAACCCGCCTTTTTTGTGAAATGGCCCGCAAGAGCTTGTATCCACTGTAGCTGAAGAACTAATGGACCGAATTTCACAAAATTCGGTAGATAAGTCACGTATAGGTCACCCTGGTGCTGATTAGATTTTAGTACGATTCAGAAAAAAATAACCTGCCTTTTTTTGCAGAATGGCCCGCAAAAATCGTCCAAATCTAAACTAAAGAACTACGTATGCTCAAATATATCCATTAAATACTTGTTTATTACGTAATTTTTAGCGAAAAAAGGAATAAGACCAACCCCATTACATTAGGACTAGCCGTTCTCGAGATATTTTAGTTTTTCGTATTTTCTCTACGCCACCTTTGAAAATAAGTCCGGTTACCGAATGAGAACGAAAATTGAATTAAAAGTGAAATAAATTTAATTAAAATAAAGAGAACATGGATATAAGTCTGCAGGGAAAGTCATGTGCTGCCCACATCAGATTTTTTCTGTTGCAAGAGTTCACAGGCACCCTGTATCATTATTTCATGCAGTTTGTTGCTAGTTCGTCAAGATACAGGTCGGGCTCTGTGTTCACTCACAGTTTTGCAGCTTCTACGAATATGAAAGATTCAAGGCTACTATATATACTGCTTATATAGGAGCTCTGGTCAGATTGATACCTACCGAATTCGATCGCCCCTGGCAGTAGTCGTCCGCTGTCTACCGTTGTTGCATCCAGTCGCGATGGAACCAGTGTCCTTTACTCGTAGTGTCTGGAGAAAACTCTAACAGTAGACTTGTTTAAACGCAGTCCCCTAACAATTTACCGCATAACTAATACATTTCGTTGTTTCTGAAAAATCATCTAACGTAACTGACATCATATATGATTTTTTGCCATTTTTTTTTTCATTTTGAACAACGCAAGGACTGCACCACCAAATACATCATACTGCCCTTGTTTGCATATTATCAATGGTGCAAGAATCAAGGAGGCAAAGCTTCCCATGTCCAGCCCAGCAACGGCTGCAACTCGTTAATCTATTTCATCCGAGTTTTGGCAGAAATAATGATTCCAGGTATATATCGAGATGTATGTTTACTTGTCATTATACCGACTTTTTTTTTCAACATATTTCCTTACAAACGCAAACGAATCCTCCTTTCTTTTCATATATAACAGCTTAGGCGCATTAGGTGCACGTAAATGCACATGTTTTGTTGGAAGGTGGTAGAAAACTAAAACACATTTCACTTTATTATGGTAGAAAGATGTAATATAATTTTTAAAAATATTTACATTTTCTTAAATTCAGCATAATTTACTTCTTCAAGATTTTTACTTTAAATATATGAATATATATATATATATATATATATATATATATATATATATATATATATATATATATATATATATATATATATATAATATAAATATATAGAAATTGAAAAATCGGAAATAAAGATGTTTTAGTAACTTTTGCGCAAGGCAGCAGAGGGTACCAAACACTATATATATAGAAAAATAGAAATATACAAAGTGAAAAAAACATGTAAAAAGGAAGGAAGGCTCGGCAAAAAGCTTACATTATGGCGGTAAGGGGTTGTGACCTTACGTCTGTAAGTGCGTGAGTAAGGTCACAACCCCTTACCGCCATAATGTAAGCTTTTTGCCGAGCCTTCCTTCCTTTTTACATGTTTTTTTCACTTTGTATATTTCTATTTTTCTATATATATATATATATATATATATATATATATATATTGTTTTTTTTTTACTTCCCTTCAGCTCTTAGTGTGTTCTAAAGCGGAAAACTTACGTTGTACAATCTATATAAATAAAAATGAAAATCTGTCTGTCTGTCTGTCTGTCTGTCTGTCTGTCTGTCTGTCTGTTTGTCACACCATCACGGGAGAACGGCTGAACCGAATTTGATGAAATTTTGTGGGTAGCCCAGAAATAGCCCCACTTAAAATTATATCCGTGTTTTGAGTTTCTACGACCAGTGGTTCTCGAGATATTAGTAAAAAACGAAATTTTCGTTTGTCTCATCATCACGAAAAAACGGCGGAACCGAATTTAATGAAATTTGGTGAATAGCCTTGAAATATCCCCCCATAAATTTTGTCCAAGTTTCGAGTTTCTAAGACCTGGGGTTGTCGAGATATTAATGAAAAACGGAACTTTTTCCTAGGAGTTCTACTCCCTAACTCCGTGGTTTATCCAAACGAAAAGCTTGAAAATCGTTTGAAAGTGAATTAAAATTTAATCTCTGAGTTTGATGGGAGATTTTTTGCGTTAATTAGTCACTTTCTGAAAACATGAATTGTTTGAAACATGATTTAAAGGGGAAATCTATCTCCATGGTTCATGGTTTATTTAAAACACGCTTTTACGGAACAATGAGAAGTATAGAGAAATCAAAATCGTTATTTAATTTCGCAGTTTATGTTATAAGACATGACATATTTAACATGTTATAAGATTCTATCTTATATCATGTTACTCAGAAACGCAATTAAATTAAATCTGTCTGTTAATTTTAATAATTATTTTTTCGATTTGAATAATAAATAAATGGATATAAAAATATATTTTAGAAAAGAACGATTTGATTTTTCTTATAGCATTTTTGACTGGATAATATCAATTACGGTCTTCAGGTTTAAAAATTATTATTATTTATATTTTCGGGGATTATTGATTCAAGGATTATTGATATTTTCAAGTTATTATGCAATTATTTTATTATGACAAAAATTGTTTAAACTCATATATTGTATGTTGTACGAATCTTCTACAAATACACGTGTATATCTTTTAATCTACGAGAATATAAGTAGTACAGGTATATTGACATATGTTTTGATATATATCGGCATATATTGGAATCAATTACGACCTTCTGGTATAAAGAGTACGGATATTATTGATGTTTTCAATTTATTACGTCATCTCTTTTATTTTGGCAAATATTTTTGAGACGCATATTGTAATACGGGTAATCTTCTACTAACACATTGGCATATTTTCTGATCTGCGACAATATAATTAGTACGGGGTTGCATATATTCATTCAATTCCTATTTTTTCTTCTGTAAATTTGCTTACAAAAGGGGGCAGGATGTTTTATTCTTCAGATCTGATCGTGAAGATAATTTTGCATAGTGAGAACATATATTCTTAAACTTCTCTTTAGGAGCAATAAATTTAATATTTTAACAGAATTTGCACATGATTGCGAACTTTAAGTTTCTTTAAATTATACACTCCGTACGAATAACGGGTGTGCTGTTAGTGGTTAATAAATTTTAACATTTTAGGAGGATATATCATGTTGCTCGGCATCGCAATTAAATTAAATGTGTTTGTTAATGTTTTTATTATTTTTTTTCGATTTAAATAATAAATAAATGGATAAATGGATATAAAAGTATATCTTATGAATGGACGGTTTGATTTTTCTTTTAATTATATTAATTGCTGACTGCGTACATCAATTTCATTTATTTTGGCAAAGAGTTTTCAAGCTTATATCGTATTTAGCTACTAAACTCATATATTGTGTTTAGCCAATAAATTCATATAGCCGATTGTTGAAACAGAAAAAGAGTAGAGCGGGTATATCTTCTAATACAATTGTAGTGTTTTCATTTAGTATATTGAAACGGGATAAGAATGTTTCATTCAGATCTGCAAATTCAAAGCTACGAATTTGGAGGGATATCGCTAATTTGACAACTTTTCTTAAACTTTGCCAAATTGACGGAAATGTTGATATAAACGACAAATTGATATAAACGACACACAAACAGCTGCCATAAACCTTCGGGTTGGTCGTGTGGCTTGGGTCTTCTACATATCAATGAAATTTTTTTTTGTTTTGTTAGAAGAGAGTACTGAAATGATGTTTGGTTAGCATTTATCTGTCAGACCAACCATCCTACTTAGTAATACATTTAGCGAATTTTTAAAATGTCACCAAATTGATAAAAATGTTTTCAAATCTATAAAAATATCTTGAAATTGATAAAATTGCGCTACATAAATGATATTAATTGTTTTTTGTTAGGGGATAGTATTGTGATGATATTTCGTCAATTTGTCGCAAAGTGGAACTGTCAGTTCTACAGTCCCACTTGGCGATAAATTTGGCGATTTTTTAAAATGTCGCTAATTTGACGAAACTGTCGCCAAATGTTCCATAGAAATATAACTATTTAGACGATATTTTTTCTACCAATTTATTTGAAGCAAATGATATCATGTCGCTTAGCAACGGATTTAAATCCAATGTGTTTATGCGGCAGACGATTTTTATTAAATCCTTTCCGATTTGAATAATGAAGATATGTATATAAAATAAATTTCATTGCCATTTCATTTTGGACTGGATAATATCAATTATACTCTTCAGGTTTAAACATTATTATTATTGATATTTTCCGGAATTATTGATTCAGGGATTATTGATATTTTTAAGTTATTACGCCATTGTTTTATTGCGGCAAAAATTGCTGATACACGCATATTGTACGTTGTACGAGTAATCTTCTAGGAATGCACGGGTATATCTTCTAACCTACGAGAATATAAGTAGTACAGGTATATTGGCATATATTTTGACATATATTGGCATATATATTGGAATCAAGTACAGTCTTCTGGTATGAAGATTAAGGGGATTAACTATATATTCAATTTATTACGTCGTCTGTTGTATTTTACCAAAAAACATTTGAGACTCATATTGCAATATGTGGGTAATCTTCTACTAATAATCGGACATTATAAGTAGTACGTGTATATCTTCCCATATAATTTTAGCACTTTAATTTTGACATATATTGGAATAAATGACTGTCTTCAGATTTAAAGATTACGGGTTTATTGGTATTTTCAATTTATACATGTAATCTACTAATACAGGTTATATTTTCTAATATTCGCGTATATAATTAGTACGCGTCCCATACAATTTTAACGCTTTTATTTTGCATATATTGATTCAATTCCATATTTTTTTTTATATTTGCTTACATAAGGGGGTCCAAGATGTTTTATTCTTCAGATATGTCCATGAAGATAATTTTATATAGCGAGAACAGAGATTCTTAAACTTCTTTTTAGGAGCATTATATTAAATATTTTAACAGAATATTTTGATTAAACATGTCATTTAGTATACTATAAGAATTTGGGCATGATTATGAATTTCAAGTTTCTTTATATTATATACTCCGTACGAAGAACGGGTATGCTGCTAGTCTATATAAATAAAAATGAAAATCTGTCTGTCTGTCTGTCTGTCTGTCTGTCTGTCTGTCTGTCTGTTTGTCACACCATCACGGGAGAACGGCTGAACCGAATTTGATGAAATTTTGTGGGTAGCCCAGAAATAGCCCCACTTAAAATTATATCCGTGTTTTGAGTTTCTACGACCAGTGGTTCTCGAGATATTAGTAAAAAACGAAATTTTCGTTTGTCTCATCATCACGAAAAAACGGCTGAACCGAATTTAATGAAATTTTGTGAATAGCCTTGAAATATCCCCCCCATAAATTTTGTCCAAGTTTCGAGTTTCTAAGACCTGGGGTTGTCGAGATATTAATGAAAAACGGAACTTTTTCCTAGGAGTTCTACTCCCTAACTCCGTGGTTTATCCAAACGAAAAGCTTGAAAATCGTTTGAAAGTGAATTAAAATTTAATCTCTGAGTTTGATGGGAGATTTTTTGCGTTAATTAGTCACTTTCTGAAAACATGAATTGTTTGAAACATGATTTAAAGGGGAAATCTATCTCCATGGTTCATGGTTTATTTAAAACAAGCTTTTACGGAACAATAAGAAGTATAGAGAAATCAAAATCGTTATTTAATTTCGCAGTTTATGTTATAAGACATGACATATTTAACATGTTATAAGATTCTATCTTATATCATGTTACTCAGAAACGCAATTAAATTAAATCTGTCTGTTAATTTTAATAATTATTTTTTCGATTTGAATAATAAATAAATGGATATAAAAATATATTTTAGAAAAGAACGATTTGATTTTTCTTATAGCATTTTTGACTGGATAATATCAATTACGGTCTTCAGGTTTAAACATTATTATTATTTATATTTTCGGGGATTATTGATTCAAGGACTATTGATATTTTCAAGTTATTATGCAATTATTTTATTATGACAAAAATTGTTTAAACTCATATATTGTATGTTGTACGAATCTTCTACAAATACACGTGTATATCTTTTAATCTACGAGAATATAAGTAGTACAGGTATATTGACATATGTTTTGATATATATTGGCATATATTGGAATCAATTACGACCTTCTGGTATAAAGAGTACGGATATTATTGATGTTTTCAATTTATTACATCATCTCTTTTATTTTGGCAAATATTTTTGAGACGCATATTGTAATACGGGTAATCTTCTACTAACACATTGGCATATTTTCTGATCTGCGACAATATAATTAGTACGGGGTTGCATATATTCATTCAATTCCTATTTTTTCTTCTGTAACTTTGCTTACAAAAGGGGGCAGGATGTTTTATTCTTCATATCTGATCGTGAAGATAATTTTGCATAGTGAGAACATATATTCTTAAACTTCTCTTTAGGAGCAATAAATTTAATATTTTAACAGAATTTGCACATGATTGCGAACTTTAAGTTTCTTTAAATTATACACTCCGTACGAATAACGGGTGTGCTGTTAGTGGTTAATAAATTTTAACATTTTAGGAGGATATATCATGTTGCTCGGCATCGCAATTAAATTAAATGTGTTTGTTAATGTTTTTATTATTTTTTTTCGATTAAAATAATAAATAAATGGATAAATGGATATAAAAGTATATCTTATGAATGGACGGTTTGATTTTTCTTTTAATTATATTAATTGCTGACTGCGTACATCAATTTCATTTATTTTGGCAAAGAGTTTTCAAGCTTATATCGTATTTAGCTACTAAACTCATATATTGTGTTTAGCCAATAAATTCATATAGCCGATTGTTGAAACAGAAAAAGAGTAGAGCGGGTATATCTTCTAATACAATTGTAGTGTTTTCATTTAGTATATTGAAACGGGATAAGAATGTTTCATTCAGATCTGCAAATTCAAAGCTACGAATTTGGAGGGATATCGCTAATTTGACAACTTTTCTTAAACTTTGCCAAATTGATGGAAATGTCGCCAAATTGATATAAACGACACACAAACAGCTGCCATAAACCTTCGGGTTGGTCGTGTGGCTTGGGTCTTCTACATATCAATGAAATTTTTTTTTGTTTTGTTAGAAGAGAGTACTGAAATGATGTTTGGTTAGCATTTATCTGTCAGACTAACCATCCTACTTAGTAATACATTTAGCGAATTTTTAAATTGTCACCAAATTGATAAAAATGTTTTCAAATCTATAAAAATATCTTGAAATTGATAAAATTGCGCTACATAAATGATATTAATTGTTTTTTGTTAGGGGATAGTATTGTGATGATATTTCGTCAATTTGTCGCAAAGTGGAACTGTCAGTTCTACAATCCCACTTGGCGATAAATTTGGCGATTTTTTAAAATGTCGCTAATTTGACGAAACTGTCGCCAAATGTTCCATAGAAATATAACTATTTAGACGATATTTTTTCTACCAATTTATTTGAAGCAAATGATATCATGTCGCTTAGCAACGGATTTAAATCCAATGTGTTTATGCGGCAGACGATTTTTATTAAATCCTTTCCGATTTGAATAATGAAGATATGTATATAAAATAAATTTCATTGCCATTTCATTTGGAACTGGATAATATCAATTACGCTCTTCAGGTTCAAACATTATTATTATTGATATTTTCCGGAATTATTGATTCAGGGATTATTGATATTTTTAAGTTATTACGCCATTGTTTTATTGCGGCAAAAATTGCTGACACACGCATATTGTACGTTGTACGAGTAATCTTCTAGGAATGCACGGGTATATCTTCTAACCTACGAGAATATAAGTAGTACAGGTATATTGGCATATATTTTGACATATATTGGCATATATATTGGAATCAAGTACAGTCTTCTGGTATGAAGATTAAGGGGATTAATTATATATTCAATTTATTACGTCGTCTGTTGTATTTTACCAAAAAACATTTGTGACTCATATTGCAAAACGGGTAATCTTCTACTAATAATCGGACATTATAAGTAGTACGTGTATATCTTCCCATATAATTTTAGCACTTTAATTTTGACATATATTGGAATAAATGACTGTCTTCAGATTTAAAGATTACGGGTTTATTGGTATTTTCAATTTATACATGTAATCTACTAATACAGGTTATATTTTCTAATATTCGCGTATATAATTAGTACGGGTCCCATACAATTTTAACGCTTTTATTTTGCATATATTGATTCAATTCCATATTTTTTTTTTTATATTTGCTTACATAAGGGGTCCAAGATGTTTTATTCTTCAGATATGTCCATGAAGATAATTTTATATAGCGAGAACAGAGATTCTTAGACTTCTTTTTAGGAGCATTATATTAAATATTTTAACAGAATATTTTGATTAAACATGTCATTTAGTATACTATAAGAATTTGGGCATGATTATGAATTTCAAGTTTCTTTATATTATATACTCCGTACGAAGAACGGGTATGCTGCTAGTAATAGTATATGCTTAAAATATATTATATTACTTCTGTATCATAGATATAGAAAACCCAACGAAGAAAAGGAGCAAAAGATATATTTCTAAACGGCCGATTTCTTGCAAAGATTGACTTCTGAACAGCAAACCCTTTATATACACCGCAAAAGCTATTTTAAAGATTGACTTAATTATTTCTATTATGCAGAAATTAATCCAATTTTTTTACATCCTCTACATACATAGTATACTGTATAGGGAAAGTATTGTGATGGAGTTAAACATTAGAATTCGAGTTTTAGACTAAAGAGCACGTTTTACAAGCGCCTCTGAACTCTAATGGAACATTTTTGAGGTAATGTTAGCATGTTTTTATGTTAGTGTGCATGTACAGTATGTTAGTATGTGTGTACCCATGAGTTTGTGAATGCAATATATCGTGAACTGATAAAGCATTTCAAATATAATTTAGTACAATTAATACAATCAGTGAATACTGGAACCCTATTGATTTTAAACGCGATCAAATGTTCAGAAGACCCCACAAATTTTTTGAAGAAAAATTAAAAAAAAATTCATTTGAAAATCAAAACCTTCCATAATGTTACATAAGCATCGCCAATCTTTCTGTGACAAGTGAAGGTTGCGCTTCTTGTGTGCCCTGACGAAGAAGGCTGTTTCTGCCTTCGAAACCGGTTGATACCATTAATTTTATAGCGTATGCTATTTTTAATGCAGTTATTTTAATTTTACTTACAGACAGTGACATAGCGGAAAATGCCAAAATCGTCTCTGGTTTACTGCTGAATAAGGTGACGAAAATGATCGAGCAGAGTCAGTTCGGAGCACAAGAGATGCTTTTGAAGTCGTTAGTATAACAGACAAATTTCATGAGGTAAAAGTACATATCCTAAAGTGCTTGCGAGTGTTGCAGTAGTAGAAGACAACATTAACAAACTTTACAAAACTAAAAAAAATTACTGATTTTTGTTCATAAAATTTAGTACGCATAGAGTTTTTTATTGTCATATTTAAACATATGATTTCTTGTTGTATTACTCTGTATTTTTCCCAAAAACGTGATAGATGTTAAAAAAAATCTGACGTGGGCAGCACATGACTTTCCCTGCAGACTTATATCCACATTATCTTTATTTTAATTAAATTTAATTCATTTTTACTTTCCCTGCAATACATGGTAATGCATGGGGAAAGTATTGGAATCATGCCGAAAATCGCAACTCGAGTTTTCGACGGATCTACACGTTTCGAGACCTCTAGAATACGAAAAAACCATTTTTAACGTGACGTCTGTGTGTGTGTCTGTCTGTCTGTCTGTCTGTCTGTCTGTCTGTCTGTCTGTCTGTCTGTGTGTCTGTCTGTGCAATGTATGTATCCACTCTAACTCAAAAACTAATGGATCGAATTTCATAAAATTTGGTAGGTAAGTCACTTGGGTATGACCCTGGTGCTGATTAGTTTTGGGTATGATTCGTAAAAACAGAACCCGCCTTTTTTTGCGAAATGGCTCGTAGAAATTTCATGTATCCACTCTATCTAAAATACTAACTGACCAAATTTCATAAAATTTGGTAGATAAGTCACTTGTAGGATGATCTGGTGCTGATTAGATTTTGGTACGATTCGGAAAGGAACAACCTGCCTTTTTTAACGAAATGGCCCGCAAAAATCGCCAAAATCTAAAATAAAAAAACTACGTATGCTCAAATAAATCCATTAAATACTTGTTTTATACGTAATGTTTAACGAAGAAAAGAATAAGACCAACTCCATTACACTAGGACTAGCCGTTCTCGAGATATTTTAGTTTTTTCGTATTTTCTCTACGCCACCTTTGAAAATAGGTTCAGTTACCAAATGAGAACGAAATTGAATTCAAAGTGAATTAAATTGAAATAAAATAAAGAGAACGTGGATATAAGTCTGCAGGGAAAGTCATGTGCTGCCCACATCAGATTTTTAATTCAATTTTTGTTCTCATTTGATAACTACTTTTTTTCAAAGGTGGCGTAGAGAAAATACAAAAACCTAAAATATCTCGAGAACGGCTAGTCCTAGTGTAATGGGGTTGGTCTTATTCTTTTCTTCGTTAAACATTACGTATGAAACAAGCATTTAATGGATGTATTTGAGCATACGTAGTTTTTTATTTTAGATTTTGTTGATTTTTTCAGGCCATTTTGCAAAAGTAGGCAGATTATTTTCCTTCGAACCGTACCAAAATCTAATCAGCACCAGAATGAACCACAAGTGATTTATCTACCGAATTTTGTGAAATTCGGTCCATTAGTTTTTCAGATAGAGTGGATACAAGCTTTTGCGAACCATTTCGCAAAGAGAGGCGGGTTCTTTTACCCCGATTCATACTCAAAACTAATCAACACCAGATTCACCCAAGGTACTTTAAACTCACCCACAGTGATTCACCCACAAGTGACTTACCTACCAAATTTTATGAAATTCGATCCATTAGTTTATTAGTTAGAGTGGATACAAAATCTGCACAGAAAGACAGACAGACACACAGACAGACACACAGATAGACAGACAGACAGACACACAGGCACACACACAGACGTCACGCTAAAAATAGTTTTTTCGTATTCTAGAGGTCTTGGAACGTATAGATCCGTCGAAAACTCGAGTTGCGATTTTCGGCATTTTTTAGCTAAGGTGGATACATCAAATTATTACAGGCCATTTTGTAAAAAAGGCAGGTTGTTCTTTTCCGAATCATACCAAAATCCAATCAGCACATCAGCACCAGAGTATCCTACAACTAACTCATCTGCCAAATTTTGTGAAATTTGATGAATTAGTATTTTAGCTACAGTGAATACATGAAATTTTTACGGGCCATTTTGCCAAAAAAGGCGAGTTCTGTTTTTATGAATCCTATTAAAAACTAATCAGCACCAGGGTCATATCCATTTGAGCATACATAGTCATTTATTTTAAATGTTGGCAATTTTTGAGGGTGAAAAAGGCAGGTTCTTTTTTTCCGAATCATACCAAAAGATAATCAGCACCAGGGTATCCCACAAGTGACTTATCTACCAAATTTTATGAAATTCAGTCCATTAGTTTTTAAGTTAGAGTGGATACATACATTACACAGACACGCTGACGGACAGACAGACAGACACACACACAGACGTCTAATCAGTACCAAGTTTGACCATAAGTGACTTATCTACCAAATTTTATGAAATTTAATCGATTAGTTAAGTTAGAGTGGAAATATACAATTTTTGCGGGCCATTTTGCAAAAAAAGGCAGGTTATTTTTTTCCGAAGCGTACCAAAATCTAATCAGCACCAGGATGATCCACAAATGACTCATCTGCCGAATTTTGTGTAATTCGGTCCATTAGTTTTTCAATTGGAGTGGATACAAGCTTTTACGGGCCATTTCGCAAAAATAGGCGGGTTCTTTTATCCCGAATCGTACCCAAAACTAATCAGCATTAGACTCGCCCACAAGTGACTTATCTACCAAATTTTGTGAAATTCGGTCCATTAGTTTTTTAGTTAGAGTGTATACAAAATCTGCACAGACAGATAGACAGACACACAGACACACGGATACACAGACGTCACGCTAAAAATGGTTTTCTTTCGTATTCTAGACGTCTCGAAACGTGTAGATCTGTCGAAAACTCGAGTTGCGATTTTCGACATGATTCCAATACTTTCCCTATACATTACCATGTATTGCAGGGAAAGTAAAAAGTATTACATGCGCTAATACCGTTTACACTACTGAAATTTATACTATGGACAAACCTTTCGAAATTATTTATTAGTTATAACGTCAAAATTTCGGCAGTACTTCGAATGTCCTTATCACCGAGTTCAACTGCAGACTATCAGATATACCCAACGTTGTTCGTGATTTAAAATATGTAAAAATTCTAAATGCTTTCATATTGAACCCTTGGGCAGAAACCCTTCTTCTTACACCACCTGTAAATACGATCAACCGCAACAGTATGAAAAATCTGATGTGGGCAGCACATGACTTTCCCTGCAGACTTATATACACATTCTCTTATTTTAATTAAATTTAATTCACTATTAATTCAAATTTCGTTCTCATTTGGTAACTGGACTCATTGTCAAAGGTGGTGTAGAGAAAAAAACAAAAACAAAAATATCTCGAGAACGGCTAGTTCTAGTTTAATGGGATTGGTCTTATTCTTTTCTTCGTTAAAAACTACGTATAAAACAAGCATTTAATGGATATATTTCAGCATACGTAGTTTTTTATTTTAGATTCAGTCGATTTTTACGGGCCATTTTGCAAAAAAAAGCAGGTTATTTTTTTTCCGAATCTTACCAAAATCTAATCAGCACCAAGGTGTCCCACAAGTGACTTACCTACCAAATTTTGTTTAATTCGGTCCTTTAGTTTTTCAACTAGAGTGGATACAAGCTTTTGCGGGCCATTTCGCAAAAAAAGGCAGGTTCTTTTATCCCGAATCCTACCCAAAACTAATCAGCACCAGATCCGCCCACAAGTGATATACCTACCAAATTTTATGAAATTCGGTCAATTAGTTTTTTAGTTAGAGTGGACACAAAATCTGCACAGACAGACACACAGATAGACAGACACACACACAGACGTCACGCTAAAAATAGTTTTTTCGTATTCTAGAGGTCTCGAAACGTGTAGATCCGTCGAAAATTCGAGTTGCGATTTTAGGCATGATTCCAATACTTTCCCTATACATTACCATGTATTGCAGGGAAAGTAAAAATATCGAAAAGCACGGGAATGAACATGACGAAATACAACTTAGGAGGCAGAACATACGTTCACAGAAATCCCCCCCCCCACTCCCCCCCCCCAGTCCCGTCCAGTGAATCAGAGCCTGATACAGGACAATTACCCATATAAGTAAAACAGAACATGAACATGAAACATAGATGAAAATTCCCACTAAACAAGTGATTCAAAGAAGAAATGGATAAACGAGAATGCCACTATACACCATTATAAGGGCGCTCAAATCGTAGTATCAAACTGGCTAAAGTTACATTATTTTAGCGAAAATAAAATTCAAAACATTAATGTTAATGTATCTTATTTTCCGATTTTTTATTTTTTTTATTTTTTTAGTTTATTTTATTATCATTCATTTTTACTTAATTATATAATTAATAAATAATTATCATTTTTTTTGTGTGTGTATGTGTGTGTGTGTCTCCATATTATTAGCCACTATAATTGGGAAAGTTGTCTTGGATGTTATCGAGATAATGCACTGAGTTGATAAGTTTAATAACGAATTTGGGAGGATATGCATTATTAGTCGCTGTACTCAATAATTCCATAAAATGTGCTAATTTATAATTTCATCACAATTTTTATTAATTCTAAGAACCTGGCTTATTATAATATTTCTAAAAACTGACATATGCAAACAAGAGTCAAAGTGTTGAATTTTTGATGTATTAAATTTAAAATCTTGTCTTTTATCATATAAGTTTATAGCCAGATTACAATTTTGTAAATCTAAATTTAAATCTAAAAAGTTTGCAATATTATAGTCATTATTACTTGCACTTAATTGTAAATTATTAGGATAAAAGTTAAATACTATAGGGATATTATTATGGGATACACATAATATGTCATCTAAATATCTAAACACGTGCATATTATGTAAATATGTATACAAGATGTCCCAAAAACATTGACGTCGGCTTTTATTCCTTAAATATTGATCTTAGACTTTTATAATAAATTACAAAGTTGCGTAAAAAAAGATACAGAAATTTATGAAATCGATAAAAATTTTAAGGGGATTAAATTTGAAGAAATACGAAAAATTTAGATTTTTATACGGCCCCCGTACAAAAACATTTCCAATAAGTAAAATGTGCCCCATACACTAATAACGTGATGTACAAAATTTCAGCATTTTTTCATAAAAAGTCCCAGAGATATATATGTTTAAACAAAGTTGGTGAAGGATTAATCACAAATTAAAATGTAAATATTTACAGCAAGAGTGCAAATGACGCAACGCAGAAATGCATCATAGGCAAATAATATCTGCCTTTTATCTTTAATGGATCTTTGGCATGGATTGAAAACATTTTGAACAAGCTTTGTAATCTTTGTGTAAAGTTATTATTTCTACACAGTGTAGATACTTTTGTACCAATAAATAACAAAATTATTATTTATTTATGTAATCATTGTTTTCTTTCGTAATTTGTGTATGACCCCTGAAACGCGATCTGCCAACATGATTTTTCCCCTCTGAGAACCCATGTCGATGCATCGAAAAGTGGTTTAAGTCAGCATTTTTGTCTTTTCTTATCTCTGGGACTTTTTATGATAAAATGCTGAAATTTTGTACATCACCTTATTAGTGTATGAGGCACATTTTACTCATTGGAAATGTTTTTGTACGGGGGCCGTATAAAAATTTAAATTTTGTATTTCTTAAAATTTAATTCCCTTGAAAATTTATTAGATTTTATAAAATTCTGTACCTTTTTTACGCAACTTTATAATTTATTATATATGTCTAAGATCAATATTTAAGGAATAAAAGACGAGGTCAATGTTTTTGGGACACCCTGTATGCATATATTAAATACCACGCCTTTCTGTTGTGCCAACTAACAATAGCGACTATCTTACTAACGCTATCGACACCTGGATATAATTATCAAATCATTCTAACATTTTCAAGCGTTTCATATTTAGGAGTTTTATCTCCTTCTTTCTAACTCCATAACGAACATTTAATATTATTTTGACTTATTGAATAGTTCGACGCGAAGAAATTCAGCTTTCAGAATTCAATGAAGCTCAAGAACCCCTTCTCTGGAAAGTCCAGTTTTACTTGTTAATTTAGTAAGGAGGGGAAATACTTTTGGAATACTTTATATTTCTACAAGATGGTAGATTCTTACCTCTTGTTTTTAAAGGGTGGTATCGCACATGCATCCACCAAGAGTGTCGAATCGAATTCCCTTTCTGGTATATTTGAGGTAGACTTTACAGATCCTTATGCAGCGATTGGGTATGCCAGACACCGCTACAACAATCAGAAGGATCAACAGCAAGTATTTTAAGTATTTACGCTGCATTGATGACATTGGACATATTGGCTTACGATCCTGCAACTTTATATAAAAGGCTTGTACCATGTGCCTGGCTATTTTCCAGCTGTTTGCAGCAATATTATCCACCAATACACACCAGCGAAGAATAAAAAAACACGATTTTAATTACTCAGTTGCAAAAGCAACCGCAGGAAATTAATGCAATACTTTAAGTAACAATGAGACTATTGCAGCAATGGAGCAGTCAAATCCATTTTTCGTAGCTATTGAATTGTGAACGTTGAATGAATCGATTTTGTAATATTCGTATCAAAGACAAAAGATTGGTTAATTTTGGTTGACTTCAGCATATATATTAGCTCAGCTCTTCAATTCTTTTTATGATAATAACAAAATATTATAAAAAATAAATAAATAAATAAATAAAGCATGCAAAAAAAATTCAAAATAAATGTATTTCTTAATGAAAATAACTTTTTTTTTGTATGTATTTATTTAGTAATAGTATAAATAACTTGAAAGCTGAAAAAGGTTATAAACTAATCACACTATTAAAGATTTTTCATAAGAATGTTTCGTGTTCACTATTTTGCTGATACACTTATTTCATACCTTTTTAGGAAATTGCACGCTAGTGCTACATTCGATTTTAGGGTTCGGTAGCAATCTTAGAGCAGGAATAAAAAGCAACTCAGTGAAAGTAACGGTATTATATATATAAAGGTTACTTTTCTTGTAGCAAAGGTCCAGTCTCGTTACTTTTCAAAATCACAGTAAATGTACCTATGGTGGTATTCAAAGAGAGTAAAGAATAATCAATACTTTTCCTATCTAATCGACTTTTTTCTAATTCCCAAACTGTTCATTTTGAAGTCACACTTTATATCTGAATTTAAATTTAGTTTTTACTTTTTTTTTTAGTTTAAGTAACATACATGTATTAAGAGTACATTATTCTGTATTTATCAATAATTCCAGTTGATTTCTTTAATTTTTGTTATATATTTTTTTAATTCTACAGGTAGGAACTCCTTTGCTCTATATTTACTGTCTCATGATTTAGAACATAGTAAAAAACTATTGTTTTCAGGAAAATTTTCGACTTCGATATTTTGATGCCAATATCTGTTTTAAGACTTAATGAACACGTTTTAACAATTTTTAGCGGGATGTCCTTCTATCTGTCGTCGATTTTTTGTGCGCACGATAGCTGCCACAAATATTAACGGATTTTCAAGAAATTTTATATCCGGCTTTGATAACAAAAATTTAGAATTAGATAGAATTTTTTTAGATGTGGGCGAAAACTTCGAAATTTTGTATTTTGACTTTCCTTATATACATAGTATAATGTATAAGGAAAGTATTGTGACGGGGTCGAAAATTCGAACTCGAGTTTTCAACGGGAGAGCACGTTTTAAGCATCCCTGATCACGAATCGAACATTTTTGAGGTGATGTCTGTGTCTGTATGTATGTGTCAGTGAGACTATGGAGACGATATCTCACGAACGAATGGAGCGATTCGAATGAAATTTGTTACAAAAATTACAATCCATGAATACTGGAAGTCTATTGTTTTTAAACACAATCGAATGTTCAGAACACCCTAAATTTTCGAGTGACAATTTGAAAAAATCATTAAAAATCAAAATCTTTATTAAAGTCACGCAAATAGACATTTCTTATGTAATTTTTCCTTAGAAAACGGTTGACATAAATTTTAGAACGCTAGCATGAATCGTTCTTGAGATATTGCACATTTTTCAAATAAATTTATCAAAAAATCTCATAAATTAAAAAAAAATATTAACTGTTGAGAAACATGTTCACTTTTCATATGTAATATCATGCGATAAATTGGGTGACATCATTCTTGTGGATCTATCTCGTTCCATTCATGAGAAAAGATACTTTGGTAATACTTTTGTATTTGAACACCAATAGTCATTTATCTGCTATAAGAATAACTTATTTCTCCGTCCATAACGCTTCACAAGATTTTGGCGACGAATTTAGCGGAATGTCGCCAACTTGGCGACTTTTTTAAATGTTGCCAAATAAACGAAAATCTCGCCAAATGGATAAAAATAAAGTTAAATCAATGAAAATGAAGACTAATTGACGAAAATTCAATATCTTGGAAAGAATATAAGTATCTACTATAAGAATAATCTATTTTGTTTTTACTGTAAAAATAGTAAATACATTGCATTATATAAGGAAAGTCATGTGTTGCCCAAATCAATTTTTTCTTTTTTTGTCAAACCTAATTAGTAAATGTGCAAGTAAATGTTTAGTAAATGGGCAGCACATGACTTTCCTTATATAATGCAATGAATTTACTACATTTACAGTAAAAACAAAATAGGTTATTCTTATAGTACATACTTATATTATTTCCAAGATATTGAATTTTCGTCAATTAGTCTTCATTTCCATTGAATTAACTTTATTTTTATCCATTTGGCGAAATTTTCGTTAATTTGGCAGCATTTGAAAAAGTCGCCAAGTTGGCGACATTCAGCCAAATTCGTCACCAAAATCTCGTCAAGCGTTATGGACGAAGAAATAAGATATTCTTATAGCAGTTAAATGACTATTGGCGTTCAAATACAAAGGTATTACTCAAAGTATATTTTCTCACGAATGGAACGAGCTAGACCACAGCCGGTCTACACCAGTGTAGACCGGCTGTGGCTAGATCCACGCGAATGATGTCACCCAATTTATCACATGATATTACATATGAAAAGTGAACATGTTCTTCAATAGTTATTATTATTTTTTTTTAAATTATGGTTATTTTGATAAATTCATTAGAAAAATGTGCAATATCTCAGAACGGTTCATGCTAGCGTTCTAAAGTTTATGTCAATCGTTTTCTAAGAAAAATTTACACAAGAAATGACTATTTGCGTAACTTTATTAAAGGTTTTGATTTTTTAATGATTTTTTCAAATTGTCACTCGAAAATTTAGGGGTTCTGAACATTCGATTGTGTTTAAAAACAATAGGCTTCCAGTATTCACGGATTGTAATTTTTGTACCAAATTTCATTCGAATCGCTCCATTCGTTCGTGAGTTATCGTCTCCACAGACTCACTGACACACACACACACACACAGACATCACCTCAAAACGTCTGATTCGTATTCAGGGATGCTTGAAACGTGCTCTCCAGTCGAAAACTCCAATTCGAATGTTCGACCTCGTCACAATACGAGAAAACGAATTTGAGGCAGTAGGGAAAGTAGCATGCTGCCCACATCTGATTTTTTTTTTTTTTTTTTTTTTAATTCCAGAGTATTTTATTTATTAATATTTTATTTATTGTTATATTAGCTTGATCGTATATAATTTGAAATAAGTTGATAAAATAATAACTAATAATAAACTAAAAGTTATGTGTTTTCTGAAACAGGTTGTTTTTCCTTTTTTACTTTCCTTATATACAATAATGTATAAGGAAAGTATTGTGACGGGGTCGAAAATTCGAATTCGAGTTTTCGACGGGAGAGCACGTTTCAAGCATCCCTGATCACGAATCGAACATTTTTGAGGTGATGTCTGTGTGTGTGAAAGTATGTGTGTGTGTGTGTCAGTGAGTCTGTGGAGACGATAACTGACGAACGAATGGACCGATTCGAACGAAATTTGATAGAAAAATCACAATCCATGAATACTGGAAGCATATTGTTTTTATACGCAATCGAATGTTCAGAAACCCCCTAAATTTTCGAATGAAATTTTGAAAAAATCATCAAAAAATCAAAACCTCTACTAAAGTTACGCAAATAGACATTTCTTATGTAATTTTTCATTAGAAAACGATTAACATAAATTTTAGAACGCTAGCGTTAACCGTTCTCGATGTATTGCACATTTTTCAAAAAAAAAAAAAAAAATTATCAAAAAAATATATATATTTCCTATTGAGAAACATGTTCACTTTTCATATGTAATATCATGCGATAAATTTAGTGACATCATTCTCGTGGATCTAGCTCGTTCCATTCATGAAAAAAGATAGTTCGAGTAATAATTTTATATTTGAACGCCAATAGTCATTTATATGCTATAAGAATAAATTATTTCTCCATCCATAACGCTTGGCGAGATTTTGGCGACGAATGTGGCGGAATGTTGCCAACTTGGCGACTTCTTTCAATTTTGCCAAATTAAAGAAAAGCTCGCCAAATGGATAAAAATGACGCTATATCAATGAAAATAACAGCTAATTGACGAAAATTCAATATCTTGGAAAAAATATAAGTATCTACTATAAGAATAACCTATTTTGTTTTTACTGTAAAAGTAGTGAATAAATTGCATTATATAAGGAAAGTCATGTGCTGTTTTTTTTTCTTTTTTGACAAATCTATTTAGTAAATATGCAATATCTCGAGGATAGTTCATGCTAGTATTCTACAGTTTGTGTCATCCGTTTTCTAATGAAAAATTGCATAAGAAATGATCATTTGCGCAACATTATGAAAGGTTCGGATTTTTTGTTTTTTTCAAAATTTGATTAGAAAATTTAGGAATCTTCCGAACATTCGATTGCGTTTAAAAGCAATAAGGTTAATTGTAATATTTATACCAAATGTTTTTTGAAACGCGCCATTTGTTCGCGAGATATTGCATCCACAAGCTTGTGGACACACACCACACACATATCAACTCAGAAACATTCGATTCGAGTTCAGGAATGCTTGAAATGTGCCGTTAATATTTCTCGAATTCTCGCCCCTGTCACAATACTTCCCATATACTTTTATACTACGTACATATGGAAAATATCTTTTTACACGGATTATTATTTTTTATGCATATTTCTTAACCATTCCTTCAGAAGTAGTTCAGTATAACGACATTCGCATATGCATAATTTATAAGGAAAGTATTGTGACGGGGTCGAAACTTCGAATTCGAGTTTTCGACGGGAGAGCACGTTTCAAGCATCCCTGATCACGAATCAAACATTTCTGAGGTGATGTCTATGTGTGTGTGTCAGTAAGTCTGTGGAGACGATATCTCACGAACGAATGGAGCGATTCGAATGAAATTTGGTACAAAAATCACAATCCGTAAATACTGGAAGCCTATTGTTTTTAAACGCAATAGAATGTTCAGAACCCCTCCTAAATTTTCGAGTGAAATTTTGAAAAAATCATCAAAAAATCAAAACCTTTAATAAAGTTACGCAAATAGACATTTCTTATGTAATTTTTCCTTAGAAAACGATTGACATAAACTTTAGAACGCTAGCACGAAGCGTTCTCGAGATATTGTACATTTTCTAAATAAATTTATCAAAAAATCCCATAAATTAAAAAAAAAATATTAACTCTTGAGAAACATGTTCACTTTTCATATGAAATATCATGCGATAAATTGGGTGCAATCATTCTTGTGGATCTAGCTCGTTCCATTCATGACAAAAGATACTTTGAGTAATACTTGTGTATTTGAACGCCAATAATCCTTTATCTGTTATAAGAATAACTTATTTCTACGTCCATAAAGCTTGGCGAGATTTTGGGGACAAATTTGGCGGAATGTCGCCAACTGGGCGACTTTTCGAAATGTGGCTAAATTAACGAAAATCTCGCCAAATGGATAAAAATGACGTTAAATCAATAAAAATGACGACTCATTGTCGAAAATTCAATATCTTGGAAAGAATATAAGTATCTACTATATAAGAATAATCTATTTTTTTTTAACTGTAAAAGTAGTAAATTCACTGCATTATAGAAGGAAAATCATGTGTTGCCCACATCAGATTTTTGTCTATGTGTTATCTGCAAACATCACAACTTTCCATACTAAATGGAAGAAGCTCTATAACTTTACTATAACCTCTAGCTCTATAATAAATAAAGCTCTATCACCTATCTTGCTTCGCTTTCAAGATAAGAATTCTAACTTCTTCAATTCACCCTTAGAGCTTTGCAAAATTTTCTCAATCAATAATGCATAGACTCTCCTTTTGCTGCTCTAGGACACTTCAATTGAGAGTTAAAGAGATGCATAAGGACTTATGTGAGGACCCTGTGTAATGTTTTATAGTCTAAAGTCTTTAATTTGTATATACAGTTGGCCCTGCTTAATTGCATACACTTGGTTCCAATGCAATTAAGCGGGTACACAGATTTATATTATAAATCTACTTTTAAATTATATATTATAAATATAATAAATATAAAATAATTATAACAATTTATATATTAAATAGTAGTAATTTATTATTATATAGATAATACATTCCTTCTACTTATTGTGTATATACCTTCTGAACCAAGGTCCTTGCTACATTTACCTTCCTTCTTAACTACACAGAAAAGTGGAGGTTGCCATGTTTGGAGATTTATCACTTTTTCTCTTATTTCTTCGAACACAAACTGAAATTCACCAGATTGTCTCAGCATTTATGTAATAATTCGTTGATTTCTATGCGACAAAATGGATATGTTTAATATTAACTCTATGGGCTTCATTTTTGTTCTACAATATTCTATACATATAAGCAGGATATGTGAATATCCATTACCTGATTACCCTTTGACATTATTTCTGTAGCAAACACCTTCATGAAAATTGTAGATAATTGCACCAGGTTTATCTTCCTTTAACTAGTTACTGTACAGTGTAACGCTTTCCAATTGAACTTTTTGCTCAAGGGACCATATACAAATTTAGATATCTTATTTTTATGATAATACCTTCCTCCAAAAAAAAAAAAAATATGAATTTTTCATTTAATGCTAACAAATTTTCAAACAAGTGTGTATCTAAAAACAAATATCAAAACTAGAAAAACAGTCAACTGTGATGAAACACTCTGTATAATGCTCCGTTATAGTTCCCATCATTCTTTTAATTTTAAGGATAGTATAGATTTCAGAAAATTACATACAAAACATTTGCCTAAGAATATTATATGTTAATTATACGCAAAAAATATAGTTACGACATGAAAAACAAATATTTACACTTTTTGTTTGTCACAAAATAAAATACAAAACAAAATTTCCTTCATGTGCATAATTATAAGAACACCTTAAATTTTTTTTTAATCAGTTCAGTTTTTTAAAGATTAATAATTTTGATGAATTGCCTTTCTTAACCAGGCATTGTACCATTCTTTGTGGCATACCCTAAATATATGCAAAACTTGGTGGAAAGTAACTTCATCCTATGCAGGATAAATACTTTCACGAAGTTCTGTAAAGGGAGAAAATTGTCTCACATTCGAAAAAAAAAAAAACTGCATATTCTCAATAATATTCAAGTCTGGGAAATTAGGTAGCCAAGTCAATAGTTAAATACTTTTTCATCGTATCAAAGTTTTGTAACAAGCTATAAAGCTTTGGAGTTATGACTGGACTGGATGCACCATCTAGCTGAAATAACCCCTCCTAAGACCAACCATCCATGCAACAAAAGTTGTAGATCTATTATCTGTATATATAAATTTCAAGTATGTAATAAGTACTATTATTAAATCAGCCTTACCACTGGTAGAAAAAGCACTCCAGAACATTAACGAACAGACTTTGAAACGTAGACTTCATCTCAAGTCCTTTTCTCACTATAAATCATGCCAGTAGATTTGCAAGCCATTGGGACCATCTAGATTGAAATATTTTACATAGGAAAATATAACAGTTTTCCAGTTGATATTGTCCTGTATCCATAAGACAGCCTCTCTGCGCATGCTTTTATGCCATTCTGTTAGAGCTGGCTTCTTATTAATTTTTACGTATTTTGGAATACCACATTTATTCAGAACGTAAGAAACAGTAAAGCAGGAAACAAGTATGTTCAAATTACTTTCCATGTTTTCCAGTTGACAATTTTTATAGAACCACCATATGCACTATATGTCTCCGACTTCTTCAGTAGCTTCCTTTTGGCACATGTTCTTTTCTTATGAAACCATGTACTCTTCTTCCAATCACATTATCAACTGCATTGTTCTGCCTTTGTATAGTTTTAGATAAAATAGACTTACTTCTGAAACGTAAATTACACATTCTTTGCACTCCATTTTATTTAACGCGTTTCCTCAAGGCAATTATATTAAAAAAAAAAAGAACTACTGATCATGAAATACATGCAGTAGGTCTGCAGTTATTAACATTTGCATACATAACTAAATTTAATCGTTTATGTGATAAGTTATATACAAATAACTAACTGTTCTTATAATTATGAACCAACGAAACAAGGCAAAATTTGAATGCTTCCTAAATTTTTCTATGATTTGTTGCATAATTCTGTTAAAATCTATAATAAAAGTTTTATATAGAAAATTTTTGTATATAATTAACATAATATTCTTATATAAATGTTTTCTATATAATTTTCTGAAAAAACGACTGTCCTTACAATTATGAGAAGTATATAATGCTGCCTTATAGCCCCATAGAATAAAATGCTCCAAATATACTCTTCAAAAGTGAAATTGCCCCCAGGGAGATAGCAGAAGGCAAGTTGGGAACCGTAGCTTAATATAATGACTATAATATAAACAAAAAATTTGACATTTTGATTTTATTTTTTATGCAATTAAGTAGTTATATACTAATGATTATATTTAATAATATGAAATATGTAATATGCAGCTAATATTATCATTTTATTTAGTGAGATCCTTGTGGTTGATACAAAAGAACAAGTTTTTGAATGCCTGGTTGCAGCATTGTTAGTGATAATTGAAGATCCGAACTGTCCCAATATCATGATGGTTATAAGCTTTCTATAATAGATGAAGAACTCTGCTGAAGCAAGATTCTCTTAAATAAATCAGGAAATACCATAAAAATAATTTTGTCTTCTCCCAAAGTTGTGGAATCTTCATAATTTTTTCAAAGAACAAAGTTATTTTAACATTACGTTCTTTTTAATATTTTAGTAAAATATTGCAGAAGTGAATTTTCATAGCCCACCCAGAACAAAATATTTCTGTGGCCTCCAATATTTTGTTTTTTATTTGTAGCCCCCATAAATTTGTCACAGCTCCTTCGGAAGGGGGGGGGGGGGCATATGGCCTTCACTCATCCTAGAGTAAAGAAAATACAGAAAAGCACCATTTATATGCTTTTCATTTATACACTTTATTCCATTGATCCACAGAGTAGTACTATACATTCACATAAATTTTGATTATGTGTTTTTACAGTTTTATGTATTTTTTTACTAGTTCCTTAAAAAATGTAACGGTATAGTACTGTATTTTTATTCAATGTTTCATCAAAATATATAAAAGTAATTTAGCGTCATCTAGCAAATATATTTCATATTTATTCTCATATTTTAATTTCTGTTGATTTTAGAGATCTGTATTGCAAAAAGTGTCAGCTCTAATATTTCCAATAGTAATGAAACCTAATCAACACTGGGGTACCCAAAGCATCTAAATCCATCAAAAATTGGTATTTCAATTGTGAATCATTTAGTTTTATCTTTTATCATTTAGTTTTATCTTTTTTGTGATATGTCACAAATTTACATTTCTAATCTGATATATGGTCCCCATTCACAATGTTCAATTTTCAATTAACATAACTCACTCAATTTTAAAGATACAGATATACAGTTTTTTTTAATGATCTTGTTGCATTAAAAATAAAAATGTTCTGATTGACCAAATTTGTCTAAGGTGGTCGTATAAAAATTTTAAAAGTGTAACTTTTTGAAAATTAATGGGAGTGGGACGACTATTTCATTAACGTAGTCTTATTTCCTACCTTACTTTCAACATTTTTGCAATTTACATTGCCTACTTATCTCTAACAGCTAAAGAATTAAAATGTGTTTCAATGTTTTTGGGACACTCTGTCACCCAGAACCCAGGAAAGAGACAGGTTCATATTAGAATGTTTACAGGGTTTTTAAGATTCGTGACCATATATGGTATGATCGAGGGAAAGATGGAGTATAAGATGAAGTGTTTGCCAACTTGTTGTTAATATTAGTGGCGTGGTATAAAATTTAATGAGATTGCCATATGGTTGCACATGTGTTGGACATGAGATAGGAATTTAGAAATACTTAAGGCGAAAAAAAAGGCACGTTATTGGAAAAAGCTTAGACTTAAGGCTTAGGCTTAAAATTTATGTATCATATATATATATATATATATTTAGCCACATGCTGGTATATTTGATTATATTTGATTTTTATATTTGATTTCTTATATATCTGATCCAATTTATATTTTCTTCTACATCGGGCCATATGCATTATTTCTGTAATACAATTTACAGTAATGCACACAGAAACGTAGAATCCACATTAACGAAATATGTATGGCCCTAGATAATGTACATGGTTTCGGAAATGCTTTTTACTTTATTCAATTTATTCAATTTCAAAAAAAAAAAATTTGGGGAGCTTGAAAAGGCCTAGCTCATCGTGCAAAACAATGTTTCTGTTTTACAACTTTTCATCTTAAACACATTTCTTGCATTTATTCATCAGCATTATCATCTTAAACACATTTCTTGCACCATGTGTGTTTATGCAGGGAACAAGGGAATTAGTACCATAAATACCTGCATTACATACAGGGTGATCAAAAAATGTCTGGCCAAATTTTAAAGGGGGTTAGAGGGAACGAATATAAAAGGATTCCCAGTACAATGCGTGTCCGGAAACGCCGTGTGAAGGTTGTAGAGGGCGCTGTATAGGGCAGTCGAAACAAGTCGACAATGCAAGATTGGTCGAGGTGGACCTGTTCCCTGGCTGCCACGATCACCAGATCTGTCCTGCTTGGATTTCTTCCTGTGAGGCCACTTGAAAAGCATCATCGACGATACCCCTGTGGACTCCACCGATGACCTCGTTGCCAGATTGGCTGTTGCTGCTGGAGATGTGCAGAACATGGCTGGTGTTTTTGCTAAGGTACGCAGTTCTATGCGGCGGCGATGTGAAGCTTGTATTATGGTTGGTGGTCGCTCTTTCGAACATTTGCTGTGATACGTTGATTTAATAAAAGGCTTGTTACATTTGTTTGTGTCTCTTTCCTTTTACCTTTCCACTTTCCAATGCCAAGATGTAAAATAGTTTAACTTTAGAGGTTCTAATTTCATGAATTTTAAAAATACCATTTAGATCTTTTAATATACAATTCTTTCTGTGCCGATTAAAATTGCCGATTATGAACTGGTGTCGAAAAATGCATTTAATTAAATATTAATTTAATTAGTATATTAATCATACATGTAATATGCTCCAAACTTACTGCTGTGTACATTGCGTTTGGTGACCACAAAACCCACCTAATTTTGTGCATAACGGGACAACTAAGTTAGATGATTAAAAAGGTTAATAGAAAAAGAACAAACATTTATTTTAGTACATGATTATATTACACTCTTAAATTTTACAAAATTAAAATAGTAGCACAATATTTGAATACATCTCAAAGGTAGTTTGGGAGTTGTAATGCCAGATAAATTGAGACCTTAGGTTGGATCAAATGGTGGGACTAATTAGTTAACTTTTTTTATGAAAACACAATTATTGAGAAAATCCTCATCTAATTTAAAATGTACCTGATACGATCTTGCACATCTTGGGAGAATCGTCAGGTTTTTCACAATTTCAACACCAGCTGAATCTGCGAGCTCATCACACACAATTTACAAACTGCTATACTGCCTTGCTCTACATAAAGGTCCAACTCCAACAGACTGCCTTGACCAACTGCTCCAACTCCAACAGACTGCCTTGACAAGCTCCAACTGTTCACCAACTCCGAGCAACTCTCATTTTTATCCCTTTCCCGCTAGACGGTCTACGTGCTGGTATGTAAACATGAGGGCTGATCCGTAGACATGGGGGCACCGTCTCGGTTGCAGCCAAATGGCTTAGCATGGTATGTAGACATACCACGCTAAGCCATTATTTGTGGTATGTCTACATACCACGGGCATGGTATGTAAGACATGGGGCCACCTGTATGTTACCACCAATGTGCTTAGCGTGGGAATATTCATTCCGCCCGCATTCCTTGCTCCATCATTTCTTATTCCTTCCCAATCCTTAATATTTTATATTTCTGGCATTACATTCTCATCATTATAAGTATTCAATGAAAAAAATATTTTGAATTGGTCAGCAATTGTCATAATTTTGATTATTACTCCACCAAATTTAAGAAAGATAACTCAGATAAAACAGAACAATTTTTACTTTTCCTACAATACATAGTAATATATAGGGAAAGTATTGAAATTGCGTCGAAAACTGGAACCTGAATTTTCGATGGATATACATATTTTGAGACCACTAGATCATAAAAATACTATTTTTAATGTGACATCAGTGTATGTGTCTGTCTCTGTGTGTGCAATGTATGTATCCACTCTAGCTCAAAAACTATTTAACGAAATTTCACAAAATTTGATGAATAAGTCACTTATAGGTTACTCTGGTGCTGATAAGATCTTAGTATGATTCAAGGGGAAAATAAAAGAGAACGTCTTTTTTCATTTCTTTGCAAAATGACCCTCAAAAATCATGACTACATATGCTGAAATGTATCAATTAAATGATTGCTTTATACATAACTTTAGATGACAATAAGAATAAGACCCCATTACTCTAGGACTAACCATTCTTGAAATATTTCAGTTTTTCATAATTTTGCAACATCGCCTTTAAAAATACGCCCAGTCACCCAATCAGGGTTCCCACTAAGTCAGGAAAAGAGGGGGAGAATTTCTCTCCTTCCAGAAAATTTTGGGAGAGATTTTCTGTCATAAGGAGAGAAATTTAAAATTTCATTTTTTTTATTTTACCATGCTAATTTAGAAAGTAATAAAAAAGAAAATTAGTTATAAAAAGAAGCATTAACTATAACTCATATTCTTCGACATTTAAATTTTTTAATTCTTAAAACTAACATTCTTACTAACATTCTTTTTAAAAAATAATTAGGAGTCGTTTAAGTATTAAGTAAGCACATTTTTGGTAATTTTATACCTCCCCCCACACACACACACACACTTGTTAGCAATAATACTCAAATTCCTGACTTCCCCCATGCTTACGTTATGATTTTATTTGCTTATAATAATGTCTACATGGGTTATTTAAGTAAAATGACTCACATGCGAATTTACGATTTTTTTTGTCTGTAAACTGCAAAATTCTAGGGCCGACTGTATTTACTTTATATTTTGATTTTTAAAATCATTTTATGATCAATTTTCATGCAGCAATAGCAATTAGAAATTTTAACGATTTTTGATCGGCGAGGGCGAATATCGATGAAAACTATTTCACTAGGTAAATAGAATTAGGTAATAATTTTGACTTGATGCTTGAAATTAGATTCTTTTTTTTTGTATTTTTTACAAAACTTGCAGAACACAGGGTTGCATCGTCCTTCTGTTCAATCTCAAGCCAATCATGTGATTTTAGCCATTTTGTTTGAAAAGTGTCGACTTTTTTCTTTTTTTTTTCAAAATAGCTCTTTATTTCATAAATAATACGTTTGCAAAATAATTTTTCTGTATAAAACACAAAACAATTACAAACACTGTAGTTGATGCAAACAGATTGGAAAAGTGGGAAATATTTTTCAAATTAAACGAGGTATGCCGAGGATCGTGTACAAATGCAGATTTTCATGATGCTGCTTCAAAATAACCCTTCATTTTATTAATAATACGATAGAAAAATGGTTTGGTTTTCATTCTTTGTATATTAAACGAAATAATTAAAAAAAATCAGTCGATGCAAATATATTGTAAAAATGGCAAAGAGATATTCATTGGTCATCTCCCCTCAGAAACTGTGGGGATCCCTATATGCGAGCGTCGTCTATGCAATCGCGGAGAAACAGATTTTCAGATGTAAGAAGGGAATGTCTGATAAAAAATTCGTGGCTTTGTTCAAATTTTGCGATATTTTTGGGGCATATATGGCTAATTTCACGACATTTTCGGAATTTTTGTAACCTGTAGACATACTGTATAGAGGGAAAAGGATTTTCGTCCGAGGAAAGAAGAAAATTTCTCGAACACACGAAAAATGCGGGAAGTACTCGGAAAGAACATAATTCAAATCTGTGAAAGAATCTTATAAAAAAAAAAAAAGCAAAATTTTATTTGATCGAATTTACGACCCATGTAAGCGGGGGAGACACTTATAGTTTTCTATAAAATATCTCGCTAATTAGAAATACGTAGTACTTTTAGTGTGCCCAAATCGCGATTGACTGCGATTCACACGAGGCTATGGAATCGTGATCCGCGTCCGCGATTCCGTAGATTCCTCATTGTTGCAATCGGCCCGCGATTTGCAACAACGAGGTGACTGATCGCGATTTGCGGTCGCGAAGCAATCGGCCCGATCTACCAGCCACCGGGCGTCGGGGACTGAAAGGATTCTGGAAAAATTTCGGTCGCCAAAAATGGCAACATGGCCACCGCGAATCTGCATTTCTAGTCATCGGATTTCTCAATATCCAATTTGAAGGAAAAAATAATTTTAGACCGGAACTGGAGAGAGAGAAATTCTCGCGCAACCTAAATTTTTATGTGAGATTTTTTATGGATTTCACGAGAATCTCGCGGGTTCGCGCTGAAATGGAACCCCTGCACCCAATGAAAATGAAATTAAAACTGTAAATTCAGTGTAATTTTTAAAAATTATTCTTGTAATTTTATTCTATTAAAGAAACTTAATTTAAAGAATTATAAAGGAGATAAAAATAAAATTAATTTGAGTCTATAGGGAAAGTTATGTGCTGCCCAGATCAAATCCTTATTTTTGCAATCTATTGAGCACTAGACTTGTAAAAAAAAAAAATGAAATATAAATGCCTATAACATTTAGGGCAAAAATTTAAAAAATATATAAGGTCTATGAAAACAGGTTTGTCAGAGCCTGTTTTTGTCCTGGTCCATTATTTTGCTTGATGAAAATTGAGACAGAATTTTCCACCCGGAAAATAAGATTTTTAGGTAGAATGCAGCATATAAGAATAAGAATAAAATAATTTTCTTTAAAAGTAACACACATTTTCAAAAGATATATTTTTATATTAAAAAATTAAATGTAACAATAAAATTTATTAAACATGGGCATACTATCTATAGCCAAATCAAAACAAAACAATTTAAGTGATAACAATAGAAAGTTTCTCAGCTGCTACATAAACTTAAGACCAATACTGAAGGACCTACAACTTGATGTTCAAAGCTTTTCTTATACCTTCAGGTATAACTGAAAATAAAATAAAAAATATGTTAATATTTTCAGTAAAATGAACCTATACAATACGAATAATTTTTTAAAAAACATGATAGAAATTGTAACCAGAAATTGTTATAAGATTGGACAGTGTTATCTCTCTTTACAATGCGTAAAATTTCAAATACTAGCTTCTACTCATGCAGAGCATCTATACTCCAGTGTCTCTTAATGCTCAATATCTATTGGTAACTTACTATCAAATATCTGAAGTGTGAGTCTCTAGTCGACTTTGTTACACATTTGTACTCTATAGTATTTAATTCTATATCTACAAAAAAAATCTCAAAGTAATTATGATAAAATCTTGCTCATAAAATGTTCATAATTAAATTACTATTTTGAAGTCATATTTTTCATTGTTAAGCAAAGTCTGAAGAAACAAAAAAATAATTGTTATACAAGAACCTGAACAAACTTATCAATAAATATTTGAGACAACCATGAAGCTAAAGAGACGCTCGTTACTTTCCATTTATGAAATTTTTAAACCATGGAGTTAGCAAGATTTGCATCTACCTTTACAACCACGTTTTAAACAATGTAATTAAGGCACATCTTATATATATATATATATTATATATATATATATATATATATATATATAATAACAATGACAGTTTGTCATGATATATATATATTTATATATATATATTAGAAAAATATCTAAAAATAAGATATACAAAAAACATAATCATAACACTTCATAACATTAAGGCGCCATGCCGCTCTTTCATGTTTAGCAGGTATATAATAGTAAATACATCATCAAATTGAAAAAAGGGGGGGAGGTACAAAGGAAAGGGGGAAAAGAAAGGAGAGTGTTTACAGGAACGACAAAAAAAAAAGCCGAGGGGGATAGTGACCCCCCCGTTCCCGGTTAAAGCGCTTTTACTCTAGAAAAACTCCCGGTGCCTCTGTCTTCCTGAAGCACTCCTCCATCCAATGAAATCTATGAAACATCCCGAAGTATATAGACCATGAAGCAAAAAAGGGGCTTAAGATGGGAATAAACCTAACCTGATTACTCAACAGAATTCTTGAAGTTCACAAGCCATGCCGCACAACCATATCTCACCGACCTGCTATCATCAAATAAAACTGTTTGTCTTTCTGTCAAATATCAAGTCTACATAGTGCCTTAGATACCGAAGTGGGTAATTGCTTTTTGCTGCTTCCCTGAGTAATTTATTGACGCTATGTTGCTGTTCTTCTTTTGCAGTGTTGAGACGTCTATATCGATTTAGATGATTTATTATAATATTCCTGAAAATACCACTGCTCAAATTAGATTTCCAATCTATAATGTAATTAATGTTGAAATCAAAGTTATCCCTCTTGTCATAAACTTTAAAACATATCTTGTTTTTCTCATTGTAGTAAATACTGATATCCAGAAAATCAACACTTCCTGGATTTGTATATTTAGTTTCCAAAAGTTCCAGGCACTTAGGGTAAAACCCAAACTCAAAATGATCTTGTTGATTTTTATATCCAATAATCACATCGTCAACAAAGCGGTAGTATGGCATTTCATTGACTAAATATGTACCTTGTTCATACTTGTTCAGGTAAATATCTGCAAGTACCGAAGAGCAACCCCCCCCCCCCCCCATTGGGATGCCCTGCACCTGACGATAAAAACATATACCGTTATGCAGTATGTTTTCAAACAAAACAATATTTATCAGCATTTTATATTGGTAGAGGGAGATGGTAGAATGGAGATTGTGATGCTCATGAAGCTCCAATAAAATTTCGGATAAATCTTTTAAATTTACATGATTAAAAAGGTCTTTAAAATCAAAGCATCTGAAAAACATTTTATCCTTTATTCTGCTTAATTTGTCAATAAGTTCAAAAGAATTTGACACCATACAGGTCCCTTCCTTTTTTATTTCTTTTAGTAAGGGAGTCAGAATAGAAAGTAACTTAATATTAGCTATAGTAAGGTACGATCCGCATCCAACTGTCACAGGTCTAAATTTGATCGGATTTTTATGCATTTTTGGGATTAGTACAAGTTAAGAAAATCTTACAGATTTCAAATCATGTCCTATACGTTTATAAAGTGCTGTGATACGGTTTTCCATGGCTTTATCGGTGGTATTGATCTCTTCATACATACTTTCATTTTCGTAACATTTGCGCAAAGTGTCTACATAGTATTTTTTGCAAACAAATACGTAATTCGATGGCACTTTATCCATGTAAGTGATTGCAAATCTATCTCTCAAGGACTCCATCTCTGGTACTTTGTTGTTATGAAAGGTGTTATAGGAATCTGGATGATAATGCCTTTCGAATCCTTTTATAACTTCGCATCTCCATTTGTGGAAAGTTTAAATGGGGTGGCTGTATTTCACCGCATTTTGTATATGAAATCATCCACGTCTTTAGCAAAAGCAAAGGCAAATCCTAAATGCTTTTGATCACGGAATTTAGTTCCCTGTTTTAACAGCAGTTTGATGTCATTATTATTATACATTTCCAATTTTCCTGTTATTACGTGTCCGTGTGTGGCATCAATTTCTTTATAAGTGTTTAACTCTTCAACACAGTTACACTTCAAGTCAGAGAAATGGTTTAAATTTTTGCCAATATTATTATAGTTGAAATATTTTCTGCTGTTAGTTTTAAGATATCTGTAAGTAATACTGATATTAATATTGCGTATAGGCAATAATTCATCACATTGTTTTAAAATAGATTTAAATGGTATAACATTATAGGTTTTATTGTAAAAGGCAGTAATCATAAATTCCCTTTTATTTGATACAATAGGGCTTTCGTTCAAATTGACTTTCAATATTAGTGCACATAATTTTAGAAAATTATAAAATACTGCAATATTGGTACATGCTGTATAACAATTTGGATTCGGGATTATAGGACGATCTTTCCATTCCCTCCATAGACGTTGTATATATATATATATATATATATATATATATATATATTATTGAAGCAGAATTGTATGGTGTGTAATTGAAATGTCACTGAAATTTGAAATAAAAAATGAGATATGAAACAATAAATTTGATAAATTAGTATGTAAAGCCTTAATGATTATATTTCACAAATATTTAAACAAGAAAGATCAATCATGCATAAAGCATTGATTATGAAACACTTTCCAACTTCAATGCAATTTTATTTAAACATCTCTAAAATGTGATACATTCTTTGGTAATATTTTTTCAATTATCACAATACTACATTAATTTATTATATTTGAAAACTTAAAACTTCATCAAAAAAAATCAACTTCATTCAAATGACGGCATTGAAATATAAATTGCCTGGTTTAAACATCTCTAAAATGCGATACATTCCTCAGTAATATTTTTTAAATTATCATAATAATATAATAATTTATTATATTTGAAAACTTCATCGAAAACAAATGAAATTTATTTAAACCACGTCATTTATTTTATTATGACGTCATAAGACTGACATTATAAGGTTAGAGCAAAAGCTAGCTTCGACTCCGAACTTATAATTCAGGTACATGTTCCCATCATCTTCGATCAATGTCTTTGGCAGGAGCAGAGTCGGCTGCCAAAGACATTGACCAGAGACAACTCATTCTACATATTTTGCTGTTTACATTTTCCATAAGTGAAAATTAGGCTTCGTTGTAGAAATAATCAAAGTTGGATAAACATTTAAACTGAAATATATTGTAATTGCGTTGTTTCAGTATGTAGATGCACAGAATTTAAGCAAAAATAAAGTGGTTTTAGGACGGATACAACACTAAATATGAATTAAAAAGAACTTTAAAAATCACGATTTTGACACAAGATGGATGCCATATTTTATTTTGAAGTGGGTCACGTGAGCTCTTCATATAATGGTCACATAATCTCTTCATATAATGATCATGTGATCGCTTCATATAAAAGGTAGAATTAATATTTTGATTTTTATATAAAAAACTACTGAATATATTTTGCTGAAATTTTTTTATATATTTTATGGGATAATTTGAATATTTCCTAAAACTTTCGAAGCAATTTGTGAATTTTAAATCTGCTTAAAAAATGTTTGAAGAATTAGGTCCCATAGGATTTAATGTATTTCCTTTTTTCAACCCGGGTTCAATCCAAAACTAATTGTGTGATATTATTCATTTATATTCCCATAGGTCCCACAGACCGTCTGAACAACATACAAAAATTTCATTTTGATAAAGTCATTTTTACGGCAGTTATAGTGCTAATGGACAGACAGACAGACAGAATGAACAAAGTCATAAACACTTTTCAACTTTTTTGTAAAGTGTTAAAAATGAAACACATCCTATAAACTGAAAAGTAGTCATAGAATTTAACACTTAATAACTCTGTGATGTGACTTAGTGATAAATATGACTAATAAATATGATATGCGACTTAGAACTTTTATACACATGAAGTGTTTGACATGTATATTACTACAAAATGATAAAGTTTTGAAATAACTAAATTAATGCCTGCTTTAATTAAGAAAAACGGTTTATAATTTCTATGAGCTAATGTGACTTGTGAAAATTGAGTATTATATAAATGATAATCTTCTTATAATGAATGATGCATAGTTCACTTTAGAAAAATATTGTATTTGTGTTTACAACAGGATGTGAACTTTTCATATTTAACTATGTAAATATTTATCAAAAGTTTGAAAAATGTATGCTATAGTAATCTTCTCATTGAATTACAAATTTTTATGTTATCCCAAAGTTCCTATACAGGATGATTTAAGAAAGATGGGCCACATTTTATGAGGTGGTAGTACACACCAAACCAAGCATTTTTCATCATAGTTTACCAGGTCGGGAATTAAATGTAAAGGCGTTACAGGGAGCTTACTGACTGGGAAGCTCCCATAGCTAGGCCCCCACGATCGCCTGATCTGTCATGTCTTGACTTCTTTTTGGAGATATCTCAAGAGTCTCGTCTATGACACTCCCCTTGAATCTGAAGAGGAACTCGTCGCCAGAATTTCGACCGCTGCTGTCGAAATGCACAACATGCTTAGTCTGTTCGAGAGAGTTCACCAATCCCTCCATTGCCGCTGTGAAATGTGCATTCAGGTTGGTGATTGCTCTTTTGAGTTATTACTGCAATTATTGCTTATTAAATGTCATTTTATAATTTTTAAGCCATTCTTGTGTTTTTGCCTCATCTCATCATTTTCACCATTAAGCGCCTACTGGTGCCTTTAAGGTTCACTTTTGACCCGGTAAACTATGATGAAAAATGCCTGGTTTGGTGTGTACTATCACCCCGTAAAGTTTGGTCCATCTTATTTTAATCACCCTGTATATATATATATCATTTAAATATGTATTTATTTCTTCTTTTTATTTCCCTTATTCCCAATGTTAAATAAAGAGGATCCAGAATAAAACACATAAGTCGAACAGAACAGAAATTGTACAGTCTTGTTTGTTTACATCAGTGTTCTTCAACTTTTGTCATCCCGCGGAACCCTTTTTTGAGATATTTTTTTTATGGAACCCTTCGTTCAGTAGCACACCCAGATTTGATTTTAGGGGGGATGTGTCATATTACGTATTACATGTTATGAACAAGGTGTGTCCCTGCCTTTGTTATAAAAACTTTATATAAGATATAAATTTGCATTAATTCAAACAAGAAGATAAATATTCCATATAAAGTATTTGTATTATACATACATATGTCATATGAAATTGAAAAAAAAGAAAAATAAAACAAAAACAACGAATTGTAGTATCGACTCGCGGAACCCCTAAAGCGTTTGAGTGGAACCCTAGGGTTCGGCGGAACACAGGTTGAAGAACACAGGTTTACATCAAGGCTAAAATCGTTGCCATTCAGTAAATGATAATTAGGTCCATTTTTCGTGCAATGTACCTATGTATCTAAGTGAAATACATATAAATCTAAGTAAAAAAATTCAGTCTGAGAAATTGATGTCACATTATTGAAATTCATTAAAAAATAATTCCAATATTTAATATCACTTTATCAAACAAAATTTTTAATATGTATTTCCACATTTATTTTAAATCTTTAGATTCATCAAGTGGCTAGACGAGAAAGTTAAACATGTGTGCATCCTCTAGATAAGAAAGTAAAATAAGCTAAAATGAAAGGAAAATAAGCTTATTTATCAAGACAATTTGTTTCTTTTATATTTTTAATATTTGCTACTAATAATGATGAATACATATTAAATTTTCGTCCTTTATATGCAATGTTTTATATGGAAATATATTTAAAACAGCAAACACATGCTATTTTTAACTCAAATCCAATAATTAATATTAAGCATCCCTTGTACTAAATCATATTCTTGTGTTAAAATATACATAAAATGACTATTTGCCAACCAATATTTTGAATTTCATTTTTCAACTTTTAGGTGGGCCAATCAAAATGATTGCCATTTTTATAGCACAGTCAGTTTCTTTGTTTGGAAACATCATACAAACTATAAGATATTCAAAAAATGTCTTCCTAAGGATCAAGGACTCTTTTTACTCGATTTCTTCTGTAAAATTGCTATAAGATAATTGACACATTTACTGTTGTTTTGAATGATGTCCTCTTCATTGCATTCATTAAAAAATTCCCGAAAAGTGAAATTTTCTCAAGAAAGATTAGCTTTAGAAGCTTGAAAAAAATTTCATTTGCTTTCATGGACAAAAATAGGTATGAAATAATTATTAAAATTAAACACTTTATTTATTTTTTTTTTTTTAAATTCAAAAATTAATTTTGTTTTCCTACATGGATTTTGGAGTGGCTCCCTATCTGAAAAGTTTTTTCTTTCCTCATCTATGACCACAGAAAGCAGCATCCTTCAATAAAAAAGCATAGGGGTGGGGGGTGGGGGTATGTACCTGACACTAATAATGATGAATACACATTAAATTAGGTACTTTTGTACAATACTTTTAAGGAAATATATTTAAAACAGGAAAAACATGCTATTTATGACTCAAATTCAATAATTAATATTAAGAATTACCTGTGTTACAAAATTTCTTTAAAAAAAAAAAATCATTGCCACTTTTATTTACATGTTTTGACATGAGTTAAATCACAATAAGATCTGTTATTAGTCTGTTTGCAGCAACGTAAAAGAAAACGGCCATCCTTGGGTGGATTGAAACGGATTGGAAGAAATATATTTAAAACAGGAAAAACATGCTATTTATGACTCAAATTCAATAATTAATATTAAGAATCACCTGTTCCATAAAATTTCTTTAAAAAAAAACTATTACTTTAATCATTGCTACTTTTACTTACATGTTTTGACATGAGTTAAATCACAATAAGGTCTGTTATTAGTCTGTTTGCAGCGACATAAAAGAAAACGGCCATCCTTGGGTGGATTGAAACGGATTGGCTGCAACTTTTGAGGATGATTTTTATGTGAACCATCACAAAATGGCTGAAAGTAATAAATGATTAAATAAAAATACAGAATATAAGCAAACTGCAAATACCCAATATTATCACAAGAGATATTCTAAAACTTTTGCTTCCATATTAAAGTTTTCAGTTCTAAAATAATTACTAGAATAAAAGATGCAACATAATTTACTCCCATCATGGAAGCTTTATACATTATTTTAATAAAGTTTGATAAAAACATAATTGGACTATAGTATAATCATAAAACTTTAAAAAATCTAGGGTGATTCGAGTCTGATGAAGTCAAACTGGTTTTGCAAGAATAATGTCCTGTAAAAAAAAGGCCCAACAGAGTTCACTAATTTCTACACATTTGTTATTCTACTAACCATCTTTGTGGGTAGTTTGTCCTGTGTGGACGTTTTCAAAACAGTTCAAAATATTAAAACATTAAAATTATAAGCACCTTTTCAAAACAGTTCAAAAAATGAAAATATCAAAATTATAACCACCTTTTCAAAATAGTTCAAAATATTAAAATATCAAAATTTCACTATATTTCAAAAGCTAGGAACCTGATCCAAAAACTTATTTCTTACAGAACATTTCTTACAGAACATTTTTGTTCCTTCCTGTTTATAACTACTCTCATTGTCCATGCTACTCTCATGCAGAAAAGTTTTCTTTCACTACTATCAAGACCCCACCACCACAACACAAACCTAATAGGACATAATTGGACTATAGTATGATCTTAAAACTTCAAAAATCTAGGGTGATTCGAGTCTGATGAAGTGAAACTGGTTTTGCATGAATAATGTCTTGTAAAAAAAAGGCCCAACAGAGTTCACTAATTTCTACACATTTGTTATTCTACTAACCATCTTTGTGGGTAGTTTGTCCTCTGTGGACGTTTTCAAAACAGTTCAATTAAAATTATAAGCACCTTTTGAAAACAGTTCAAAATATGAAAATATCAAAATTATAACCACCTTTTCAAAATAGTTCAAAATATTAAAATATCAAAATTTCACTATATTTCAAAAGCTAGGAACCTGATCCAAAAACTTATTTCTTACAGAACATTTTTATTCCTTCCTGTTTATATCTACTCTCATGCTCCATGCTACTCTCATGCTATTCTCATGCAGAAAAGTTCTCTTTCACTACTATCAAGACCCCACCACCACGACACAAACCAATAGTAACTGAGTTACAATAACTTTTAAAAACATTATAATGGTCATCAAAAAATTTGATATTAAAAATTCTGTTTTTAACACTTTACAACAAAGTTGAAAAGTGTTGGATGTTGGAAACCCAGACCACACGACAGACCCGAAGGTTTACTGTAGCTAAGTGTGTGGCCGGGAAGTTGAAAAGTATTTATGACTTTGTTCATTCTGTCTGTCTGTCTGTCTGTCTGTCCGTTAGCACGATAACTGCCATAAAAATGACTTAATCAAAATGAAATTTTAGTATGTTGTTCAGACGGTCTGTATGACCTATGGGAATATAAATGAATAATATCACTCAATTAGTTTTGGGTTGAACCCGGGTTGAAAAAATGAAATACATTGAGCCCTATGGGACCTAATTTTTCAAACATTTTTTAAGCGGATTTAAAATTCTCAAATTGCTTCGAAAATTTTAGGCAATATTCAAATTGTTCCATAAAATATATAAAAAAAAATTCAGCGAAATATATTCAGCAGTTTTTAAATAAAAATTAAAATAATAATTACACCTCTTATATGAAACGATCACGTGACCATGAAATGAAAAGATCACATGACCCACTTCAAAATGATATATGGCATCCATCTTGTTTCAAAATCGTGATTTTTTAAGTTCTTTTTAATTCATATTGAGTGTTGTATCCGTCCTAAAACTACTTTATTTTTGCTTAAATTCTGTTCATCTACATACTGAAACAACGCAAATACAATATATTTGAGTTTAAATAATTATCCAAATTTGATTATTTCTACAACGAAGCCTATTTTTCACTTATGTAAAATGTAAACAGCAAAATATGTAGAATGAGTTGTATTAGAATTGCTGTATTTCTTTAACACAAAATAATTTAGCCCATGGAGTCTGCATGGCTGATATGAATGAAATATTAATTGATTTTATAAAGAGAAGGACGATTTTTTTCGATGAAGTTTTAAGCATAGAGTTTAATTACTTGTAGCTCCATGGTCTTAATTTTTAAATAAAATAAATTATTATAGTATTGTGATGAAGGAAATGAATGGGAAAAAGTTATGAATGAAATGCTGTTTTTATAGAGAGATCCAGGAGTGTTATTTTTTCTATGACGTCATTTGAATTAATTTCAGTTGTTTTCGATGAAGTTTTCAAATATAATAAATTATTATATTATTATGATAATTTAAAAAATATTACTGAGGAATGTATCGCATTTTAGAGATATTTAAGCCAGGCAATTTATATTTCAATACCGTCATTTGAATGAAGTTCATTTTTTTCAATGAAGGTTTAAGTTTTCAAATATAATAAATTAATGTAGTATTGTGATAAGTTTTAAAATATTACCGAGGAACGTATTGCATTTTAGACTTTTTAAAATAAAATTGCATTGAAGTTGGAAAGTGTTTCATAATCAATGCTTTAAGCATGATCGATCTTTCTTGTTAAAATTTACTTTGTAATCAGCATTGCCTACAATTTAGAGAAAGGATTCATTTATCCAATATCAGTCTTGTCTACTTTAAAACAATTTAATGAATTAATTCATTGAATCCCTGCTTTAAATCCCTGGTAATGCCAGATACATTTTCTAGATTTAAATAAAGCAAACCCTAAAACTCAAAATTGTGCTTTTAAGAATATCAATAATTGGTAATTGTTAGTTATCTGCAAATTACTTTTTCCAATGTTCTTAATTAAAACTAGCTCTTGAAAAAATGTTTAATTTTTAAATACTAAATAAAAATAAAAACATTTTTTAATTATAATTACTTGTTGAAGTATCAAAGATGTTTAAAATACTAAATATAGCCTTAAAAAGTTTAAACTTATAGCTTTTGATTACAAAGTCAAAAGAGAACTTTGAAATTAATCTAAAAGTTTTATCAGATTAAGATTTTGGTAAAATTTACATATATAAATTATACAGCTTTATGTTTCATTGTCATTCTGAATGTATAAAATTATAAAATTACTTTTTCATAAGTTTCATATTTATGCTTTTTTTATTATTATTATTATTATTATTATTATTATTATTACTAACAAAATAATCATTAAGAAGTAATTTTGTGGTAAAATAAGTAACAATTCCATTACTCAAATAATTCTATTTTATCCCTTTCGCGATGAACGGCACGCCCAGGTGCCAGCTGCGAACTTGCATTCAAGGACGAACGGCACGCCCACGGGCCGGAGGAAATTTTACCCTAAAGGACGACTGGCACGTATTGGTGTTTCTACGTGGAATGTTTTAATTTGAATGTATTTGTCTCCTAGATGGCGTTAAATGCCCGTGGAAGCAACTTAAATGTATTTTGTAGATGTTTGACCTTGGCACAAGGAGAATCCAATGAATTATTTCTCCATTTGGAGCAGTGAAACACATGGTTCTGTAAAGTAAACAGAGCACTTCTCGTAGCATCTACAATTTTATAATTGAGTTCCGGGTCTCGTTCTGATTTTGTTTTTTATTGATTTCGTTGTTGAATTAGAGGAATATAAGAGAGGTTTTTTTTGAGTGGGTGGGGGAGGGGGGGGGGTAAAGGAATGTGCGGCAATAAAATGATTAGGTTATTTATGTTCTCATGGAAAGGAAGGCTAGGATTTCGTTAATATATCCCATCGAAAAGGTCCAGATATGGAATAAAAATATATAAATCGTCAGAATCGGAATGAGGCCATAAATGGAATTTCCTTGTGTATACTGGAAAGGACACGGGATTATCAAGCTCTGATGGTGGGTATGGAGAACGCGTTGTGAAAACATTTCTAAGTGAACTTTTAGGAAAAGGATATACTTTGTATTTGGGTAAATTTTTTACCTCTCCTGTACTTGCAAAGTATTTGTTGTCTAAGAATACGCATGTATGTGGTACAGTTTTAAAAAATCGGAAGGACATGCCAAAGAATTATCCATCTGTACCTAAAACATATATACACTAAAATTTTTAATATTTTGATAAAAGAAAATTTGTATAAAAAATATACATCAAATAGAAAATAAGTATTTCCTTTCTTCCTGAAAAAAGTAGAATGCTGTGTTGAACGGGTGATTTTTAGTGAATTTTTTTCGAGAGTTAGGCTTAGCGCAAAAAAATAGCCGTCTTTTGGGCACATTTCGGAAACGAAGAGCTTCGTCCTTTGGACCACGGTAGTTTCGGAATGCCGCCGTCCCGAAAGGGTTATACTTCATCCAAAAAAAAAGTACAGCGACTAAAGAAACTATTTTTTCATACAATTGCAGTGAATCAATGAAAGAAACTGTAATCGGAAGGTACAAATCAACTGTAATTAGCACATCAATGAAATAACATGCAATCAAAATAATCATAAGGAATAATCACATTAGGGTTTGTTACTATACAGCAATCCCCTGATTAGAGTGATTAATTAGTTGTGCAAAAATGTCAATAAAATATTCCAATGCATCCCAAGACCTTATAAAGACCAGCCAATATTTTTAAAATGCATTTTTACTGCAGTTCAATATATAGTAGAATAAAAACAAAAGATAATCATTAATATTTGCAGCAAAAATTTAGTGAAATTAGGCAAAACACTTGAGTGTTTCCTTGACAAATATAACTAGTAAATATAGCACAGTAAGATACATACTCTGCATTTCAAAATATTTTTTGCATACATACATTACACTCGTAATTTATGAGCAGTGTATTAATATAAACAAATTTATGTATCCCACACTACCATAGCACATTGTGTTGTTTGAAATCTATGACCAGAAAACGTTTTGAAATCTATGAACTTTTGAACCGGCATTTAACTTACTTTTGAACCGGCATTTAATCTATAGCACAATATACACACATATAAATTATAAGTGATGCATCAATATATTACAAGCAGGCTTTATCAGAGAGCGGTTACTAAATTTATAGCAACCAGTTTTTGTAGCAACCAATATTTTAGCAAGTTCTGCTGGGTCCAAAAGCTCTCACCCCCTTTTTTGTATGGGCTCAAAAGTTGCAAAGCGACAAAATTGAATCCAAATTTAGCATAAGCAAGTCAAGTGGGTCCATTCCAGACTCAACATGAAAACTGACTCAACACAAAAATTGCATTAAAACTGGAGCAAGCATCATCCTTCAGCAGGTGAGCAAAAAGTGTCACTCCATACATTAAAAGATATTATTTGCAATTTACCCTACTTCATGGTAAGTGGTGTCATATAACTTCCACTCTCCAAGTTTCGGGTATTGTTCATGCCACCTAATGTTACATGTGTTATATATAACCCATGGATCAAAGTGTGATAGAGACATTCAAATAATGACTTTATAGAAAGCAAATGTTAAGAAAACTCCTTTTATCAGAAGAAACAGAAGAGCCTGATTCCCAACATACCAAAAAAGTTGATTTATAAGACTGTTGTATGACGGCTGCTAATTCCTGCAATCTAGTAAAATCCTCAACATTAAAAAAGTCTTAGAATAAAATTTTAAATAGTAAAGAAAAAACTGATAATGGATCCGAAAAATATGGTAATGAAAATGAGGAATGTAAAACAATGAAGCAGATGGAAGGAATCCTAAGTTACGAAGAAAATAAAATTAACGAGTGGTTAATTTCATTGGTATTGGTGATGCAGATGATCCTGGATATCAGATTTTAAATGATGAGATTGTGGATGAGATTCAAGATGAAAAAGAAATTAAGGAAAATGAAAACGAATGCTCTGAAAATAACCCAGGTCCATCACATAATGAAGCCTTTGAATGTTTGGAAACAGCTATGAAATGGCTCGAACGACAGGAGAACGCTGATCCTATTCAACTAACATAATTAAGAAGAATTCGTGATATGGCAGCTTCGAAAAGAATATCTTCTTTGAAGCAAAAAACAATTGAAAGCTTTTTTGCTTAAATTTTAATCCCTGCAGTTCCGAAAATGATAAAATGAGAAAAAAAATTAAAAATCATAAAAAGTAAAAAAAGAAATTAAAAGATGAAAAAGACAAAAAAAAAATGTAACACGCCGGCACTAACAGCTGCCACTGGATAAAGTATGATGGAAAATTGTGCACACACAATATTTTTTTTAATCTACCTATCCACTACTAAATTTGATAAAATCGTACATTTGCTGTATTAAGAAAACCGTTATGCATAAAAAATATATATTTCAATCATTTTAAAATAGTCAGGAACATCCTTTAAGTTGCCTGCCCAATTATCCAAACTAGGGCCCATCCAGACAGGTTTGGATAATCGGCACTCTACTGTATATAGAATTATGATGACCTTAAAGAGCTCATGACTGCAGACAAAACAACTGAAATGAAAAATATCTAATTACATGTGAACATTTTATAAATGATCTTCTAAAATAAAAACAATAGATGAACTGGTAAACAAATTAGATCAGTATGAAACAGCACAGTGTCAACTGAAAACAGGTGTAAAATATCAGATGGAAAGTATAGAAAATGCTTCAGTAAAGATTATGATAAAGCTAAGACATGGACATTCTTATGTGTTCATAATAACATCACTAACTCTATTACGTGTTTGAACTGCAACGAGTTAAAACATAAGTTGATATGGGATCACCCACGTTAACTGTTGATGACGTAACTTTAATCAGTATTAGTGAAGACATGATTTCTTCCCTACATTTATTTTCTGCAGTCGAATAACCATTGATGAATATGTAATTGTTACTAATATGTATGTTCTACAAAATTTATGTAATCAGATGATTATTGGTATTTATGTAATAAGCGAACTAAATTTTTCATTAACTGAAAACAAAATAGAAAATTTAGGGAAAACATGAAGTAAATTATGCATTAGCTGTTCAAAACAAAAATATACCATCCCATCAAAGCAGATTGATCGAAGCTGAGCAATCAAAGCAGATTTATAAAAGCTGAACAGTTGTGTCAGATCAATTGAAGCAGAGTTCCAATGTATGTAAATAGAAATAACAAATGAGGCATAACAAATGGGACAGAACAAATGGAAGATAACAAATGAGAAATAACAAATTAAACAGTACAAATGGTATATAATGAATGAAACAGAATAACGAGCTTATCTGTTCAAGAGGAGGAAGGATTTCTTTCCTTTTGCAAAGTGAATCAGAAATCAGATATATAATAGCAGAAAGTTTTCTAGCTTATCTGTCAAATGCTGTGACTATCGCAGAGATACTATCAATGAGATATACATGAGTTATGTTTGCAGAAGAATAAAATGATCATTACAGATTGTTTTCTGTTGCCACTAATAAAAGATGTTTTAGATCATTTGGAACATGGAAAAATATTCACTTCACTTGATTTAAAGGATAGGTTTTCCACATAGATGTGAATAAGAATAGTACCAAATATACAGCTTTTGTTACAAAAAGGACAATGTGAGTTCCTGAAAGTCCTATTTGGACTATCTAATAGTCTGAGTGTATTCCAGCGATGTATCTTTAGGGATCTCTTAAAAAATAACATCATGGTTATCTACACAGACGACATGATTATTCCATCACAAGACAAGATAGAAGAAATAGAAAAACTGAACTGTGTCCTTAAAGCAGCTTCAGATTTTGCTTAGAATTTAATTTTAAAAAGTGTCAGTTTTTAAAATGCAAGATAAAATTCCTTGTCTTTTTTATTGAGAGTGGAACAATCCCACCCTTTCCAATTAAAACTTTGGCAGCTTAGAAATTTCCCCTACCACTAACTATACAACAAATACAAGATTTCCTGGGTTTTTCAGGATATTAAAGTTTATCTCTCAATATGCCAGAATAGCAAAAGCTTTAAGCAACTTGCTTAGAAGTAACACAGAATTTTGTTTTGGACCAGAACAAAAAAGAAGCTTTTAATAAATTGAAAGAAATGCTGTCTCAAATCCCAGTCCTACACATCTTTAAACAAAGAGCAATGTTTGAGTTGTACATGAATACACATAGCCACGAGTTTGGGGCAGTGCTCCTACTGCAGTCAGACGGTAGAAAGTATTACCTGATTCACTACATAAGAAAAAATACATCACCACAGCAGGAAAAATATTGCAGTTACAAGCTAGAGATGTTTATAATAATTGAAGCTTTTAAGAAGTATAGGAATTACTTATTGGATTTAAAATTGTGACTGATTGTGAAGCATTCCAAAAAACGATTGATAAGAAATACCTTACTCCAAAAATTGCCATACGGGGCATTGTTTTTTGACGAAATCGATTATGAGGTTATTCATAGATCCAGCAAACTGATGAAGCATGTGGATGCAAACATCGTCACACCATATATTGGTAGTTACTAGTTCTCATGGTGAAGTAACCGATAAAATCTCTGCAAACACAAGAAGATGAAGACAAAAAATGATAAAGCCCTTAATCGGTAAAGGAGAAAAAAGGAATTATCTAATTAAAAACAGTGTTTTATACAAACATGTAGGTGGAAGAGAATTGCTGGTAGTGCGCAAGAAATACAGGCAAAATGCATAAGAGATGTCCACAAAAAGGGTTGTTTTGCTGCAGCCAAAACTAAAGAAGTTTCTAAACAAAGCTTTAATAACCCTAAGACAAGAAAGCAGGTAGAGGGTGTCATAGCGAACTATGCAAAATGTATTCTTTATAATAAGAAGCGTGGGAAAAGGCTAAATTTTCTTAAAACCAATACCAATGGAAAGTGTCCCACTAGGCACCTATCACATTGATTTCATAGGGTCACTTCCATCTATGAATAAACAATGCCAACACATATTCACAGTGATAGATGCATTTACAAAATTTACTAGACTCCTCACTGAGAAACCTCACATCTATAAATACAGAAAAATCTAATTTGAAACCAAAAATGTAAACCATATGATGCAGGAAATCCCATGATTGGAAAGACATATTACAGTAAGCTTCCAATAATCTGGCACATTCAGCACTTCAACAGTGCTAGATTATCAGATGTCAAAATAAAATGAGATAAAATAATTTAAAACATAAAATAGGAAAATACATGTGGTACTTATTTGCTTAAAATGTTACACAGACTGGATTACAGGGTCAGGCCTGAATGTCATTTGACAGTATCGCCGGAGTATCGGACATACCAAATTATTGGATGCCAGATTAACAAAAGTTTACTATATACAGAAAAAACACATTATTGGTATTGAATATTATTTATTTTTTACTTCAAATAAAATTAAGCATGAAATAGAAAAATTGAAAGAACTTGGAAATTTACTGAACACATAAAATAACATATTGTAAAAAATTCTTAATTTTTTAACAAACTTGTATAATTTCATATCTGATTCATGCTTTGTTTTGTTATTTAATTGTGAATCAAATTGACAATTGAATAGGTAAACTGAAGAGAAGGCAAACATTGAAATAAAGTATTTAGTTACATATGATTAAGGAGAAAATTACCTGTTTTTTACTTAAACCACAAGCGCACCATGCATAAGTTTTTTCTTTCTGTAAACTCACATAGATAGGTATACGCTTAGCAATTTGCCCTTTGACAACAGCTTCGCCAGGTGCAGAGCTATACCTAAAGCAGCAAAAGATACATTTTTAAAAATAATATTTTAAATTTTCACACATTTTTTTCAAAATATATAAAATTCCAAAACCTACTTTTTTCACAGAAAACTTGAAAAAATACAAAGGTTGTTACAAATAGATTTTTAAGATAAATAAAATAAATGGGACTTACAGGAGTTACAATAGGAATTTTCAGAATAAGTAAAAAAAGGGGTTACTGCTTAGAATTTTTGATTTAAAGACTAATTTTCAACTTTTCAGTTAAAGTTTATTTTCCATACAACTTACATTACTATAAACTACTAAATAAAAATAGAAATTCCTGCTTTACTTCCATAAAGTAATCCAATTATGTTAAAAATATTTCATATTGCACTAAATGAACAAATTATAACAGAGTCTCTATCGAAAAATTCATCAAAATCATAATTAATTTTATGCTTGTTACAAAAGATTTGAAAGAGTTCAGTGAAAAGTATAGAGAAGAGAAGTATTACAAACAAAGCATTTTTATTAATGCAAAATATCTTTAAAAAGCATATAGCCAGATCGAAGGGTTTTATTAGAATTCTATAGAATTTATTTTAACTTTACTTAAAGAGGGATCATATAGGTTTTGTAAATAAAAAATAATAGTTTTTAAATTTTTTTTAAGCATTTAAGAACATTTAAATGGCAAAATTACTACTCTAAATTTATTGAACAAACAATTTTACATCATTTGATAATTTAGAATATTTATTTATATATTCATCACAACCATCATTTGTAACCAGAATAAAGAATTCCTGTTCGGTTAAAAATGAAGTACAAATTTTCTACAGAAAAACAAAATAATTTATTTTTACTCACAGTATATTTTATTATTACTATATAAAAATATATAAGGTCAACAAAGATACAAAAGATGCCTGCTTTGGCATAATTAAATATTTTTAGACTGTCAAAAGATTACCCAACAGAAATGACATTCAAGACCAAAAGAAAAAGATTAATCATGCATAAAGCATTGATTATGAAACACTTTTCAACTGAAATGCAATTTTATTTAAACATCTCTGAAATGTGATACATTCAGTGCTGATATATTTTAAATTAACACAGTACTACAATAATTTATTATAGTTGGAAACTTAAAACTTCATAAAAAAAAATGAACTTTATTCAAATGATGTCATTGAAATATAAATCGTCTGGCTCTCTATGTAAAAGTAATGAATATTTCATTCATATCACTTTTATTCTAGACTCCAGAGCTATATAATTTTGCATGAAAAAAATTCAGCAATTTTTATACAACTCATCTTACAATCACTTGTTTATATTGTGCATCTATTAAAATTAGACTTCATTGTAGAAATAATCAAAGTTTAATGATCTGATCATTTAAACTCAAAAATATTGTAATTGCATTGGTGCAGAATATAGATGCACAGAAAATATGCAAAAATAATGTGGTTTTGGGACAGATGCAACACTAAATATAAATTTAAAAGAACTTTTAAAATCTCGATTTTTACACTGGGAAGAGATGAATGACATATTTTATTTTGAAGTGGGTCATGTGATCGCTTCATATAGTATGGGTGTAATTTTTTTTTTTTTTTAATTTTTATTAAAAAAACTAAGAAACATATTTTGCTGAAATTTATTTTATATATTTTATGGGATAATTTGAATATTTCCTAAAATTTTCGAAACTTCACTTTAAAAATGTTTGAACAATTAGATCCAAAAGGGTTCAATGTATTTCAATTTTTCCACCTGGGTTCAATCCAAAACTAGCTTAGGTGATATTATTCATTTATATTCCCATATGTCCCACAAGCCATCTCAACAACATACTAAAATTTAATTTTGATAAAGTCATTTTTACAGGCAATTATCGTACAAACAGACAAACAGAATGAACAAAGTCATAACACTTTTCAACTATGTTGGAAAGTGTTAAGAACCAAATAGTAGTTGAAAGAACAAAAATTAGATGAATTGAGCAACTTGATGAGAAAATTTGGAGAAGTATATCCACCAGCATGGTCATTGGAAAAAATCCCAAGCTTAATATACATAGCTTTTGTAAATAAAAAATTATAGATTCTAATTTTTTTTTAAACATTTAAGAACATCTAAATTGCAAAAATTGCTACTCTAAATATATTCAACAAACAATTTTGCTATCATCTGATAATCAAGAATGTTTATTTATTTATTTACTACAACCATCATCTGTAACCAGAATAAAGAATTCCTGTTTAGCTAAAAATTAAGTACATCTCATCGATAAAAAATAAAAAAAATTATTTTTACTTACATTATAATGTTATTACTACATAAAAATATAACAAACAAAGGATATAAAAATCAACAAAGCTACGAGAATATCAAAATATAAAAATCAACAAAGCTACAAGGATAACAAAATATAAAAATCAACAAAGCTATAAAGGATGTCTACTTTGGCATAATTAAACATTTTTAGATGTATATAATAAGACTGTCAGACTACCCAAAAGAACTGACCCTCAAGATCAAAAGAAAAAGTAAAAACAGTAGTTGAAAGAACAAAAATGAGATGATTTAACCCTTTGAGTCCCAAGCTCAATTTTCCGGTACTACCTCAGAACCCCTAAGACGGCCGAACAGAGAATGGCCATTTCCGACCCCCTTGAAAGATAATGACGCTTGAGTAAACACACGCCTTTCCTCTTCTACGCGAATACCCTCAAAGAAGAGGGGAGGGTTAATAGGTTTCAGAAAAGGGTTGTTTGCTGTCAATGACTCTTTTGAGTGACATATTTTTAAAAAATCACTTGTTTGGCGAATAATTAGTAAACATTTTACTTCGTTAGACAATATATTTTACTTAGTAGGATGGATTAAAATAAACCAATTTCTGAAGTTGTGTAGCAGAAAATATATACATATATATATATATATATATTAAATGTTTGTTTGGATTTTTGCACATTTTGTAAACAAAAAATTACTTCTTTTTCAAAGTGCATTATAGTATTTTTAAACTTATTTGTTAGCTAAGCGTGGGACCTCCCGATTTAATGGCGGTTATGAGGCGAAACATCCTTCAGACAATGTATGCTATTAAACCAATGTAATTACTCTGTCTATGTGAAGGGTTATGTGTGTCATAACCTTGCTACAATACCATTAATTTTAGAGAAGTATACTCAGACCTTATCTATAATTTTTCATTTTAATCAAAAATACTTTCTACATTTTTACTTTATAATATTACAAATATGTTGTTTTCTTGATTTTTGACAAGAAATTATGTGTTAAAGTCTTTCGCCCATATTTCCGATACTTTTGTTCCACCCTCAAACTCCCCCTCTCTATGTATGTGATGTGGACAAAATAACTCAAGGAAGAATGCGCATATCGAAGAATGCGCTATGAAAAGTTTTACATTCGTACATTATGCAAAAAAAAAAAAAAAAAAAAAAACTAAAAATAAATATAATAATTCGCATTTTTAAAACAAGAATGCTACGAAATTTATGAGTTTTAAGTTGTTATTATTCACACACAAAAAAACAAATATGAATGCGTAATCCTTGGGGATGCTCTATTGATGGGTTCACTATGAACTTAGCCGTTGCAGCCTCGGGTAGCCTGACTTGAATGCTGAAGAAACTGAAGATGATTACGTCTCAGAATTGAATTTGTCGGTTCGCAAATTCTGCGCATAATAAGTTTTTATTATTGTCGTTGTAAATATCAGTTATTTCATGGGACGCGTAATAAATACGAAACCGATTCATGGATGCTTTTATGTAATACAAACACTGTTATTAAGATCATTCATAATCAGAATTTTTATACTATATTCTTTGATGTCCATGTGTTGTGATTGTATATTGATGTTTACTTACGATTATGGAAGGAGTGTGGTGTCAATACTATAGATTAAGAAATACACATTTTAATTTTCATAGAAAGGTTTATTAATTCTTTATCTAACATTTTACATTCCCAAATTCCCATTTTTTGAAAATTTCACAAACCACCTGATCTTGTAATATCTCTATTTGCCTGAACTTAAATGTTTATTTTCTCTGAACTTAGACTTTAAAGATGTTTTATTGATTCAAATTTTCAAATATTTATGTTTAAAATATGAATGCTTAAAATACAATCTTCGGAAAGCTATAATCTTTGGAAATAACGTAATAAACATTCGTATATATCGTTTCATATTTTTAAGATTTGTGAAAGGCGAAATTAATTGCGTTCTAAAGTCGTAACTTTCCTCAATCGGAAAAGTTTTCATCAAAAGAACTGAAATTATAATCCCCTTTATCTCTATAGAGATAAGGGGATGTAACACCCGGACTTGTGGGATTTTAGCAGACAACAGCACCTCTCCTCCTACCAAACAAACAAATTCTAGACCGTCTGTGCCCTCAAGTCTGTGCTTTGACAAGCTTATTTTTAGAAAAATAAATTTGGTCATATTTACTTACCTGATTTACGGTGTCGGCAATTTAACTAACTGCATCCAGCACCCCAGAAATCGGCTGAACTGACTTAAAAACAGCGGTGTAATTTATCTCTGAATATGTTGCTGTATGTCTTTGTACATGATGGCTATATAAAGAAAGCTGGAGAACAATATGCATTGTTGTATATCTGTGGGCTAGGCAGGTTGCTTCCAGGGCTATGGAAGTAATTTATAGCCCAGGGTTGCTTCAAGGAGTCAGTTGCTTTTATGAGTCTGTTATATATTTCAAAAGGGTGTCATGCTTTGTCGGAAATGGACTGCAGTCATTTATTTTGGGGCATCTTGTAAAATGAGGTCCAAACCTGAGGCTGAATAATAATACTCTTGTGCGATGTCTGTGATTGCAAAAATAGTTTTCTCAGGGCTCCACTGAACTTTGGCAAAGAAAAGGGAACCAAATTATAAAACGGTTCAATCGGAGGTTTGCTTTACAGGGTAAAAATATAAAGGAATAAATCCCCCCCCCCTCCCTCTTAAAAGTGTTTTAAAACCTACGATTTATTGAGGAATAAGTCTTGGTTTTTTTAAGTCTCCTTCAAAATGTTTGTTCTTGTAGAATTTTTTAAAAAACATTTTAAATTTTAGATTTTGAAGGAGAAACTTCCAGAGCATGTTTCAACACCTTTGTAAAGCAGTTCATAACTGTATGTCTATGAGGTGTAAACGGTATATGAAGGGTAAACGTTACATAAAATCTTATCCCCACTAGCAACCAGCATCTGTTATTCATATAACTAACATATTATGTAATAAATATAATTAAAATTCAGATAACTAAGTTATCTGAATATACAGTAGGTTTTATGATTGGAACAAAATATTGGTGCCACCATGAAATTTTTTATATATATGCTAAGGTTATGTAATGATTGGTATATATATATATATATATATATATATATATATATAATACCCGTAGTCCAAAATTTAAGGTTTTCTTGAAATTATTTTTCTATGTAGAATGTGTTACTGTATATGGTTGTAAAGTGGAACAAACATGTAATAATATGGTCTATACAGAAAAATAATTGTGTTAACTGCGCTATACATATAAATAGTATGAAAATTATAGATGTAACCCAGATTTCGAAAGGGGGGATTACGATCGAAAGAATGACATCACTAAATTTTGTTTTTCAATTAACATAACTTTTCCTCCAAATAGGTGGGGGGGGGTATGACCCAAATTCCATTTACCTACATCAGTAAAAATCGACCTTGCAGGTAAAATTAGTGGGTTAAAGTGAATAATTATTTTTTATATCTTATATAGTGCTCTGTAAAGAACTCGTGTTTTAGGTGAGAACCAAAGCATCAAATTTTGGCTCGCTTGACAATGCCTTGAGCTACTGCGATCATTATCTTTCCTGATATATTTTGAGTGGATATAAAATATAACAGGAAATGTATAAAATTGGAGTTTAGTAAATTTCTGATCAGGGACTTTGAATTGAAATATCTTCATTTCCTTGCTCTGTTGCACAAAAATATGCATAATTGTACGTATTTAATCGAATTGTTTCTACAGCTTCGTCGGTGTAAAATAATTTAAAAAATTGCAATGGACTAGCACCAGGTGGTAAATCAAGGACAGGTCCCGAACGGCAAGCAAATGCAGGAAATGTATTTGTAAGCAAATACAAATGTATTTGCTATCTATATCCATTTATTTGTATTATCTATATCCATTGTTCAATTAAGTTCTTCATTTTTATCCATCCTAACAGTCTCAATTTCTCTTTATTCATTATTTAACAAAAAAGATCAATCATGCATAAAGCATTGATTATGAAACACTTTCCAACTGTAATGCAATTTCATTTGAACATCTCTAAGATGCGAAACATTCAGCGGTAATATTTTTTAAATTATCACAATACTACAATAATTTATTATATTTGTAAACTTCATCGAGAAAAATGAACTTTATTCAAATGACGTCATTGAAATATAAATTGCTTGGCTCTCTATGAAAAAGCAGTAAAAATTCCATTCATAAATATTTATTCTATTCCTTTCAATACTACAATAATTTATTTTACATAAAAACTTAAAACCATGGAGATAAAAGTAATTTAACTCTGTGTTTAAAACTTCACCGGAAAAGTCTACTATAAAATCGTCTGTTCTCTATGTAAAATCAATGACTGTTTCATTCATATCAATTATATTGCAGACTCCAGCGCTAAATAATTTTGCGTTAAAGAAATTCAAGAATTCTTGTACAACTAATCTTACAGCTTGATGTGTTTACAATCTTCATAAGTGGAAATTAGACTTCGTTAGACAAAAAATGTTTAAAAAATTAGGTCCCATAGGATTAAATGCATTTCATTTTTTCAAACCGGGTTCAAACCAAAATTAATTGAGTGATATTATTCATTTACATTCCCAGACAGCTCAGACCGAATAAACAACTTACTAAAATTTCATTTTGATAAAGTCATTTATACGGCAATTATCATGTGAATGGGCAGACAAACAGACAGACAGAATGAACAAAGTCATAAACACTTTTCAACTATGTTGTAAAGTGTTAAAAATTCAAGATTGTTTTTATCTGCCTTACTCTCATACCAGTCATCATCTTCCGATTCAGTGCAATCCGATTCATCAGTATCATTAAATAAGATTGCATTCTAACTCACCCTGTGTTAAAATTTTACAAAACGCTCATTTCAAACCGAATTCGAAAAACAAACGAATAAAAGTTAAGAAGCAGAAGTAGAAGCATAGTTCTTAAGAAAATCTGTCAAACTCATAAATATTACGACACCTGACACTTGACTTCAGTCCCCGTGTTTTCGCCAGGTAATCAGTCAAAAGTAAGACCTGTCGCCAAAGTACTTTGGAGTAGAATGAATGACAGATAGCCTCTTCCCCTTTGTCTGCGTTTTGAAATCCAACCTCCCACCTTGAAAAGGGGGTCGCGATATCTCTGGGCCGCTTGGCCGTCTGCGGTACTTTGCTTGTAGGGCCGTTTGGGCCGTTTCGGGAGCTAAAGGGTTAAGCAACTTGATGAAAAGAACTGGAGAAGTATATCTTATGGGTAAAGTCCGAAATGAGGATAAACCTAGGTTTACCCAGTTGCTCTGGGTAAAGTTGAAATGAAATTGAAATTGTATTCATTTCAGGTTTCATCCAGGTAGTGGCAGAATTATTGAGACAATTCTGTGTAAAACTGTGTATTAATTCATTCAAAAAATTCTGAGCATGCTCTGTGTGTTTTCATTTCTCTGAGCATGCAGGATGTTTGTTCTACTGACAGCTGATTAATTGTTAATAATGGCTGCAGAGAAAGAAACATGTGTGTCGTTTAAAAAGCATTTTAATAAAAGTTTTAAGGAGTTAATTGTTTCAATAGACTCCCACAGCTTTTATATAAGTGATCAGAAATATACCAGGAGTTTTTTACAGTTTCAAATACCAACACAAACTTCGTAATTTTACATACTAGTATTTTATTAGAATTGTATAAATTTTATTACTTTTGATATTTTACTTAATAAATAAAATATAATATTCTTAGTCACTGTAAAATAAATTTAATCCATACAAAATTTGATAAATTTGTAAAGAACCTTTTATCCTCAACCAGAAATCGAACCCCAGATCTTTGAACTAGCCAGCCGACACTCTACTGTTGAGCAACTAGGACGGCATTGCAAGTTCTTAGCTTTGAAGTTGATTCAGTGTTCTCCACCCTCTAATGTCCAATTGCCATGCAACTGGCAATCTGACTGGCCAAGTCCTGCTACTTTTACCTCAGATTAGCCTCCTGATACTATTTTAATCCTCCCGGTTAGCTTCCTGCATGATCATTATTCTTTCAATTTCAACTCGGCGCTCCATATCTCAGCGTCCACAAAATCTGTGCTAGTCATACTAAGGTCACTTTCAGATCACAGACATCGTCTCTGCATTAATCTACAGGAATGATTTATTTGGAGACCCTTATAAAGAACCTTTTTGCCCCAACCAGGAATAAAAACCCTGGATCTTTGAACTGACCAGCCGATGCTCTACTGTTGAGCTACTAGGATGAAATTGCGAGTTCTTATCTTTAAAGTGGACTCTGCAAATTATCCTAGTAAAGTTGGAAATTTAAAATAAAACTAGTTACGGGACTTGCAACTCACTGATGGTTATACCAAAATAGTTGATTAAAAATACCTGACAGCATGCCAGTTTTCACTATTTATATTTGGGGAAAGGTCATCATTAATGATAGAATCCAAAATTGCTGATATCTAACTGATCCAACATAAACTAGAGAAATCCTTAGTCAGGGCTGTCTGCCAGCATTACCAGTACTCCCAGATAACAAGAGATACCAAGATTAATGGTTTTAAGCAAAAGTATATCCCAAGGACACTTTCATGCATACATGCAATGGAGTATGGACACAAAATGCACTGGCTTCCAAAAGTTAAGCACAGAAGGTAAAATCAATAAATATGGAAAAGTAAAGCTTTGATTAACTCAAAATTGTACATGAAGGTAACAAATGTGTTTATGCATTAAAGAAAACAAGAATTATGTACAAAGATGAAAAAAATATTTACTTTCGTAAGTTATATGATGACATCACATTTGGGTCATTAACAAAATGATGTTTAAAGGCAAACAAACCAAACAAAACTTACATTAATATGGTAAGTGTCCACCCCAGACCTTCACACACAAACTTTACATCAATTTTCCATGCTTCCAATGAGGTGATCAATGCGAGCAATGGCCATTCCTCCAATAGGGCTGTTTCCAATTTTCTGAGACTGGCTGGAGGAGGTAAACGTGCAGTGACAGCATGCCTGAGGGCATCCCAAAGGTTTTCAATGGGATTAAGATCGGGGGAATATGCCTACCACTCCATACGAGAAATGCCCTCACTTTCCAGGTATTCGTCAACGATGTTAGCTCGATGGGGGCGAGCATTATTATCCATAAAGAGGAAATCAGGACCAACTGCTGCAGCGTAGAGTTTCGCAATGGGGTCTAGGACTTCATCCCAATACCACACAGTTGTCACATAACCACCTTTAAAGATGTGTAGCTCTGAGCTATATCCTATTGAAATTCCAGCCCCCACCATGACTGTGCCACCTCTGAATGTGTGATGTTCGATAACGTTCTTGGCCTGACTGTGTGTGCCTCATTCTCTCTAGACCCTTATCATCTGATTCCAGTGCAAGTCTGGACTCATCTGTGAACAGGACATTGCACCAATCTGAGACAGTCCAATTGACATGTTGACGACATCACTTTAATCTTGCCCTTCTGGCTTGGATGGTTAGTGGAACACAAAAATGTGGTACTCAGATGTACAGTACCTTCACATGGAGCCATCGGTGCACAGTACTGGCAAATATTGTCTTACCAAGTGTCGCTGCAACCATGGATGTAACAATTGTGGAGGTCGCTGGCCAATTCCTCTTGGCTGCTATAGCAATATCTATCATCAGAGGGGTTGGTAACCCCTGAACAACCAGGCACAGGTCTCCAGACAACTGTTTGACATGTTTGGAATTGTTTCCATAATCGAGAAATTACCGAATGATCAAAGCCAAAGAAAATAGCGACATCTTTGATTGACTGTCCTGCTTCAATGCGTCCGACAGCACCTCAATGCTCACTATCTGTCATTCATCTTCTTTCAGCTATAGAAACATGAATATCATCAAAAATAATCCTACAAAAGTTATAAACACTTCGTATCAGCATTTAAATGCACCTCCTCAAACCCTTCCGAATGCTGGGGTCTTCAACGACTGCCTAATTAGAATATATCCGGACAGTCAATCATGATTAGCTGTAACATATGATATTTACATACTGCCATCTACATTCGCAGCGATTTTCAGCCACTTAAATTCAAATACGCTTTCGAAAAATGAAAATTTGCATTGCGAGTTTAACTTTTGGAAGTGAGTGTACTTTGAAAAGAGAAAACATGTATGAATTTTTTTTTTTTTTTTTTTTTTGAGATAACCACTTGAATTTATCATCAATTCCATATTATAATGAAATTAGGCTTGTTATAAAATGTTCAAAAAATAAAAAAGTAAAAAATTTCTTTGCATTTCTTTGTTTTTAAGAAATATATCTTACAGAACACCTGCAGAGAACAGATGATTAAATAACACTGATAAATTAAATCAAACTAAAATAATTTTATAAAAAAATATTTAAAAAATAGGTTTGCCTTACTCGCATTTTGAAGTCCTTAATATTTATTCACAACACACATATTTCTTCATATTTTGTCCTATTTAACATTCAATATGAAATCCACATTTTGAAAGTTCTCACAAAAACATACTTGAAAAGTTCAGTAAAACACACTTTATAATAACCTGACAAAAGTTGTATTAGGAATTTAAATAACTTTGTTATTTATGATCTAAATATTTTTTATGAAATGTAAATTTGTTTTAAATTGTACTATAATCGGTTCATAGGACCACTATTTAGTTACAATGATACATTAATATATACGCCACCTCCATAAATGGTCCAGTATGTCATTTTTTCTAAAAGTAAAGTGAAAATCTATGGTCACTATCTAATTAAAACTGCCTAAGGTAATTGCCATGAATCCAATAAATAAGTATGAATCTAGTCAAGTTTTAAAAAGTGTAGAAAAAGTTGGTTTATTGCTTCTATCAACTTATACTACTTTGGGACACTGATGTACACTACACAAGTTGTCCAATATCACATTCTTTTGCACACTGTAGGGAAGTTAGGTTGTGGTATCTATTAAGTATCCTTGGTTAAATTGCTATGCATTCTGTTCGTAGGACCCTAGACTATTTTTTAGAAAGTGTAAATAAAGTTAGTGTGTAGCTGCTAACAACTCAAGAATTTTGCTATACAATTTATAAATGTCCATTATCCCACTATTCTCAATTTAAAATTAAAATTCTATTTATACTTTAATTTTAAATTTTATTAATTTGGCATCATTTATTTTGATCGAATATTGTTTCATCAATTTAACAATATTTTCACCAATTCGGCAACATCTAAAAATGTCATCAATTTTTTTGCCATGCATTCCAAACAGACAGATAGATATGAATAAGCAGACAGGTTGAGCATTAAAATATTAATTTTTGCATAGCTAACAATCTTTCATATGAAAAACGCTTTCATAATATACTGACAGCTATTAGGAGCGTGAATCAGCTAAGACAAATGACAAACATTAATACATACAGAGGCACACACAATTTAATAATGTAAATGTTTCTCCTATCTGCCAAATTCATTTTTATCCGAACAGGGCTGGTTAAACCTAAGTGTACCCACACAGTCTTGAATAAATCCAAATTTACCCAAGCAGTGCTGGATAAACCTAGGATTAACCAAGTACTGTTGGATAAATCTAGGTTTACCCAGCCCTTTTGGACAATGCAGGCTTTACCCGGATAAACCTAGGTTTATCCAAGTTTGAGCTTTACCTGTAACATATCCACCAACATGGCCATTGGAAACAATTCCAAGCTTAATATACATATAGTTATGCCATTCAATTCCTAGATAGAACCCATAACAATGATAGTAATTATGACACTCAAAAGTGTAAGTTATTTACTTTCTAATGAAAAATTACATAAGAAATGATCATTTATATAACATTATTGAAGGTTCTGAATTTTTAATTATTTTTTTCAAAATTTCACACAAAAATTCAGGAGTCTTTTAAGAAATTGATCATGTTTTAAAATCCATAGAGTTCCAGTATTCATCAGTTGTACATTTTATTGCAAAAAAATATATGCACCCATAAAAAATTGAGCTACAGCCATGAAACTCAACATGTATGTATTGTTTGAAGAGATATGCAAATGATTAGAATTTAGGAGCAAAAAAACATTTTATTAAGAAATGGTGGCAACAAGATGATATTTTAGTAAATGTTAAATCCCCCCCCTCCCCCCCCCCCCCTGCAGCTATATAAGCCAATATTTGGTGCGGCTGAGTCATTTAAATTGTTTATGTCCCTCTGCAGAAAATTCTGCCATAAATGTTGCAACTGATCATCTAATTCATTGGTATTCTGAAGAGGATGCAGTTGCCATCCCAGCATATCCCAGACATGGTGATAGGTCTGGGGATGGTCATGGGAGGGTATTAAATCTTTGAAGACATTATTGAGAAAGTCGTGCAGTATGTGGTCGAGCATTTTCTTGTTCGTAAATGGAACCTGGGCAGCTTGACAGCGTAGGCAGAACAATCGCATCTTAATATCATCGATGTATAAGCGAGCTGTCAGATTGGCTTACCACACAATTAGAAGAGATCGGGTGTCCCACAAGGTGGCTCCCCAGACTATCACACCATGTGAATCATTTTACATTTCATATGTAATAAAAATTTTAAAACATAAGGAAATGTAAATTTAAGTAATTTTAAAATAGATAAAATAGTTTTTAAATAATGTATTTTCAGTGAATGGTATAGAAAAAGATAATTATGGACAAGTATAATACAATATAAATTGATGGTTTGATATCTATAAACTGAAAAAAAGGCATACTTCATAAAACTCGAAAGATGCACCATTCTTCCAAAAATAGAAAATGAAAGTTTTGGGAAATGATTCATTCTTGCAAATTGACCCTAAAATAAAGTTAACTGAGGCTTAAAGAATGTTTGAACGAAATATAGTTATACATATTACAAGCAAAAATATTACATTACATTATATACATCCAGCATTTATTTGCATGCTGATTACAACAGTCTTGCAGGGTTGAAATCAGAATAAGTTATGCACAAACTCAGACTCCTAAATACAATTATTTAAAAATAATTTTATTTTGGATTATTTAATTTTTGTAAATAGTTAAATTTATTAAATTTAAAACCCTTAAATGCTTACCAATTAAAAACAATTGATATGAAAAATTAATATTTTAATAAAATAAAGTTTAAGACAGAAAACAGACATATTTTGATGAAATGAAAATTATGTTTGTTTGACATAAAATAATGTAAAATTAAATATGGATTGAAAATGGATGCTTTGGAATTTAAACTACTGTATAGGATTCCAATAATGCAGTCAATCTGCTTATTACAGAAACTTAACATTTCAATATCAAGAATACAAAATTGCAATAAATTTACTTAGTTCCCTTAATTTCACTAATCTATTTTGGAGAAACAAAAGATTAAAATGTGCACTTTTTTATCCATTCTTTTTGTTGGCCACTGTTTTTTGAAAAGCTATTTTTACAATGTGTTTTTTTACACAGAGAGATTATTTACTATTGTTTTGGGGAGATTTCGTACAGAAGAATTCTTTTTTCAATTTAAAGGCTAATATAATTTTTGAAAACATTCTAATATTTGTACTTATAACTTCTTTAACATTCTTCAGGCAATTGATCATGGCAGGAATTCAAAAGTTCAGCCAAAAATCTATTGCATTTTTGATTAAATGGGTACCGATTTTCCCAACTGGTTAACTGAAACTCAAATCGATTAACCAGTTAAATTTCAAAACACTAGTAAGTACAGTAACAGTACCATATTTTTTCACTTGTCACAATTTGAGCTCAAGTCTCTTCACAATCATATGCTTTTTAAAGAGGTTTATGTTTGAAAAGTTGGATGATTACAAAAAGTTAAATTTAGTTAATAAACTAAACATAGGTATTGAATTAAAAATGTTTACCATTGGTTACAATGATTCACCAAAGCCAAAATGTCACCAAGGAAGATGGTGCTTAAAATGTGATTACGAATGCCATTTTAGGCTTAGTGTGTAAATAATTGGATAATATATAAGTAAAATTCAAAAATACATTAAAAGAACATAAATATCATACAAAAATGAAAGATAGCGTCAACACTGTAAAAATGGATAAAATAATGTAGAAACAGAAAATTTACATTGTTAACAGTTGATCCATAGCAATTTGAACATGGACCTACAGTATTACCTCACATTGCTAGCTACTTCATGGTATTACCTCACTACATTAGCTACTTCATGGTATTATCTCACTACACTTGCCCACTAAAAAAATATCACAAAATTTGGCTCCGTTGACTGTTGGAGGTCCAACATAGCAAAAGCTGTTTGTGTAACAGTTGATCCATAGCAATTTGAACATGGGCCTACGACCACTTTGCGGTCTTACCTCACTAAACTTGCTAAAAAAATATCACAAAATTCGGCCTCACTGGCTATCAGAGATTGCATGCAGCAAAAGCTGTTTATGCAAAAGGTGTTCTGTGGCTCATAGAACAGTATAAAAACATAAACTCAATAAAAATAATTCAAAAATGCAATTAAAATACAAATATCATACAAAAACAAAATATAGCACATGTCAACACCGTAAAATTGGAAATTTTTATCCTTAAGTTTAATATGTTGTTTCATATTCCTCAATCAATCTCTCTGACATTTTCAAAAAATTGATTAAAATAATCAATTCCTTTCCCCGATAAAAAACATTCTGAAACTTTGTTACAACACTGTTAACTAAAACTGAAACAGAAGCTATGCTTAAATCAAAAAATGAAAATTCAATTAATTGATAAGCTATGCTTAAATCAAAAGCTGAAAATTCAATTAATTGATAAGCAGTGCTTAAATAAAAAAATCATAATACAACATGATTTAATGATATCCAAAACTTTAAGAAACTTCTAACCAAAGTTCAATGTAAAAAGAACTAGCTAGAAGTTCTGAGTGAAAAACTATGAGAGGTTGCCAGAAACCACCACATCGCACAATTCATCAGTTACATTTGGCAAGCGAAATGCTAATTCCGTATACTAAAGCTCCTGTCCCAGGTGTCTTTACATACTAAAGCTGTATACCGATATTCGCCTTTTAAAGTAGGTGTCAAAACACAACAGATACTACTTGGTGTCAAAACACAACCGCACACTACTTGGTTGAAGACCCAGACCGTCCGAGGACTTAAGCAACCGTTTGGACACTACTTGGTATCAAAACACAACTGCATCTCTTGAGTGCTAGGTTAAAATTATTTATTAAAACTGCTTTACACATCTATTTTGTAATTTACCCCTGTCAAATCCAATGTGTGTCCGCCAGATAGTGTTTCAAAGATTTCAAGGGTTCCTTTGAAAAAAATAGATTAGAATCACAACTCTACAGGATTAAATAAACTTCAGTTAACTCTGTATAATCGAGTCATTGGTTTAAAAGAGTTTATTATTGGATACATTGATCTGGCAACTGATGTTTAGCAGAATATTTATCCTCTTCTCAAACTAAAGTGAGGTAAGCTGCAAAACGCAGATTAATATTATATTTAAATTAAATAAATTCTTAAACTTTAGTAAGCACATAAGAAACACCTAATATAAAATAATAACAGAGATAAGAAACACCTAATATACAAGTTGCAAACAAATTATATACAGGGCATCATTTTTGGAAAATGTAGCTAGGCTAATTAAGCAGCAAAAGAAACAAAAGGTCAAAGGGGCTAGCTATTCAAATCTAAATATACGGAACTTCACACAACTAAATTTTATTACCACGATTGATTGATTTCTGAACTGATAAACAACTTTAAGTAATTTAAATTTAAACTAACCCACACCTCTTTGTTTACACTTGACTACCAAAAAATAAATATGTATACAGTTACAGTCCTGACTAAAATACTACTTAAGGTAATAACAGAAATATATTAAGATCAAGTGGTATAAATGCAAAATCAAATCCGAAAAACATGTTAATAAATACCATATAAACAGCACATTCTGTTACACTTGCTTTTTCCATATTTTACAGCTATATTTTCAAGTTATGTCGGTATGTTCATTATTGACATTTTCAAGTAAAATAGCAATTTGTTTGAAATATTTATTAATTTTTAATAAAATTAATTTTATTGAAAATATTTCACATCCAATCATTATTTATCCTTTTTGTAAATGTATTTTCTTCCTTAACTGTTAAATTACCTTCCTTCTATTGATTTGATTTAAGATGGCTTCCCAGAGTTTGTAGGGGTTATTCCCTCTGTGTTTCTATGTACAAGGATTGCAAATTTGGATTATTTCCTTGTATTCATTCCTGTTTTTCAAAGGAGCATCACAATTGAAAAAAAGAATTATATACATAACAAGTGTTTTAAGTTAGCTTGGCAATCTTTGTTTTCTTCATGTGTACATTAAATTGATGTCATTTGTGTTCTTGTGACTTCTGCTATATTGTGACGGAATATATTACCTGGTAAGTTAATATAACTTAATTTATCACCAATAAATTTGCTTCGTGAACAATTTTCCTTTTTTTATTCTATCTGTCTTCTTAACTTGTGTATTCCAGCTTCGTATAATATTCTTACATATACTTGATGTTTCACTGTACATTTTGTATATTTACCTATTAGCTATTTAATTATTTGTTTATACAGCTCATAACATACTAATTTACGAATAATTTAATTTGTAGACGTAATGTCATACTAGACAGTAGTTTCAAATTTATCTGCTATGTTATGTTTACTACATTACATTACAAGTAACATTGACAGTATATCTTTATTTCAAGTACGTTTTTCAAGTTATGTTTATCGTCGTGTTTAATATAAGTAGCTATTAACTGTCTAATAGCTTAATAAAGGCATAGTGCCTATCGAAGTTTATACTCAGTTACAGATTGGAAAATCAACAATTTAAGTTTTGAAAAAGAAAGTAATATATTTTTGTAATCTTCTGAATTATAGTAGAGTTTATTTGGGAGGGGGGATATTGGTTTCATTGGGTTTTTATTAAACCAAAACCTTCCATATTGTTTTGTTTTAAATTCAATTAATACATTGATATAAAATTGCAGAAATGTAGCATTACAAACCATATGATTTTGACTTGTAGTAGAGTTAGGATTTTTTTGTGTAATCTACTGACTACCTCACTCCATGTTTTCATTTTTTGTGCAAAACGTAATTCATTATCTGCCACTATTAAGGCAACATGTAACTGCATCTGCATTGTAAACTACCAAAACTAACAACATAGCTAAAAAGAGTTTATTATCTATAAGCATTATTTAAAACATTCAAATTTAGTGACCGTTGGGATATTTAACGGATTTTAGCTATTAGCTCTTTCGTAATAAAAAAAAACTGATAAACCAAAAGTAAATTGTTTATAATTTTACAGTTTTTCAAGTCTTTAAAAAGACTAAAGACATTTGCTTATTGTTTTATTTTGATGTCAAAATTTAACCATTTGCTCAATCACATAATGACTTTCAAGTCAATTCGTAAGTCAGCCCTTGAACTATATACTATATATTTAAGGGTTTATCAAAAAGGACATTTTTGGTACAACATTCAAAATGCAGTAAATGTTTTGAAAATAATTTTCAAGGAAAGGCAGTAAGTTATCCTAGAAAGCCTTGGAAGTCCAGCCTCCGAATCATGACAACAGAACAGAAATGGAAGCAGACATTATTGGCCTCGTCAATGAGTCCAGTGCTGTCACTAAACCAAAAACAAAACAAATAATTATTGATGGAACAAATAGATGGCATGTTGCAAATATTGACAGCATTTGTATAAATACATTGCAATTTTGTTAGTATTTGACAACTATAATAATAAACGGGAAAAATATTTAAAAATCTGGTCAGTGACAAAAAAAATAGTTGGATCACACGGATTTAGAGTATACTGCACATTAAAATTGTCATATTCTGGTACATAAGAACCTCCAAGGTAAAGATTCTTAAATGTTCCTAAACATCTTTGAAAGTGAAATATCTGCTGATCTTTTGCAAACATTTAAAACTATCAGGTGGGATGAAATCACAGATGACCCAGTTGTAGCATAGTTTGTACTATACAGTATATGGTCAAAGTATGGGGTTAAAAAAGAAGCCACTTTATACTGAGAATCAAACTACGTTAGAAAAAGAGCCAAGACAATCTGAACCTTTCCAGACATACAAGAGGTGAACATCAACACAAACACCAAAACTATCAGAGAATTTAGACATTAATTAACCCACGACAGCTGCATATAGGCATGGCAAAACTCTTAAATGACAGTTTACAAATCCCAGTCCAGCATTTGCCTGATATTCCTGTGCTATCGGGTAGCACAAGAAGTTATCATTACTACAAACTCATTTTCCAAAAAACTATGCCATCGTAAAGTGAATATTCACATCTTTTCATCAGTTACAAAGACAGCAAGAGCAATATCATCCACTTGATCAAAAAGTTCAACAGAAAACATATGGGGTATATATCTTCCAATTTTTGAGGATGTGTGCCCCCATAGAAATTGAAATCAAAATAGAAGCAGCAAACACAAGATAAGTCAGAGGCAATTATTTTGTGCCAGGAATTAGCCAGTGCAATTCTAGGAAATGTTTGAACTTAACTTTCAGGAGCGATGCCACTAATTGCTATTGTCACATTTTGAGAAAGAAAATTCAATTTGGCAGAATTGCCAAATTTAATTTTCAAGTTTGAAAAAAGATTTAACGATTATGAATTCTGATGATGTCAAAATCAAAAAATGTGGTATACCAATTGTAATGTATACCACTGTGCGTCTTTTCCAAAACAATGAATTTTGGAATTTCAGAATTTATAAATAATATCATATTTTTTAAATGGAAAGTCAAAATAGATTTTATAGGTATCGACATATTTTGAGTATCACTAAACAAATATCAACATTTTTTCATTGCATGTATGTGTGCAGGTGTCTTCAATTTGATGTATGTCTTCACATTTAAGGGCTCTATAAATTACCAATTTTCTATCAAAGGTCCTTAAAGTAATTATTTTTTCCCATAAGTAATTTCTTTCTTATGGGAAAAGGGCTCTATTAGTGGAAAGGTTATTCTTTAAGGGCTCTATTTAGTGGGAAAATAAAAAAAATCAATTTAAAACAAGTTCAATTGCCAAATATAGTGGGACATTGTCAACTACTGATTTGCCACTTTTATAATGCTGCAACACAACCTAACCTTTCTTTCTCATTTATGGCTTAAGCATTTTTATGTTAATAACTATGTTGAACATTATTTTAATAGAAAACACTATGAAAATTTAGTAGATTTCATATTTTTTTATTATTTTTGTTATATAAAATCTTGCTTATATAGCAAAATAATTTATAACCATATTAAAACATACATATATATAAATGCTACTTGTAAAAAGTGAGATTATTACTATGCATTGTTACTTGTAAAGAGTGGAAATCCTGTTATAGGGTCCTTATCAATATCTTTTAGAGACCTTTTGTAATCAATGGCATCTTACCAGCAGGGTTATGTTGCTTGGGCACCATTGTAAAGAACTCAGATATGTGAACAACCTATCTCCGTCTGGCCATACGATGCTCTATATTAATTTAGCTGCTGAAATCTTTCTTCAATATTTGAAGCGAGCCGTACATGATCCTATTAAGATTAATAAAATATTTATGTATGATAAACTTAAATGGAGTCTATCATTCCAGATATTTAATTACGTACATATGCATGCAGTATCACTCTTCAGCTCAAATGTTTGGGTTCTAATTTTTTAACACTGCAGATTGATTTATTGATATAAAATTTTAGTTGGTATTGATTTTCAAGATCGGTTGAAAAAAAAAGTTTTGTTTCAATGTATTTTAGTGCTTTAACTGTTTTGAGTAAATAAGTTTATTTATAATTGATTAAATTATAATAAATTTTTGTTGACCTTTTATATTTAAAAAAAATTAAAAAGTTAAGCAAATTATAAAATACAGACATATGTAAAGGTATTTTTATCTTAGTGTGTAAATGTCATGTAACAGTATAATTGCATTAAAATAAATTGTGCATTTTACAATCTTGAAATTTAAATACTTAATAATATCTTGTGTCAGTATCAATGGGGAATCAAACCTCAAATGATTGCAAGCTAAATGTCTCTCTATCTATTCAGCTTCTAAGACTCCTATCCTCTTTATTTGAAATACTTTTTTCATTCTCCTTTAGATCTAAGATTGAAGTGCAACTTTTGATTTATATGACCTCCTCATTCTGTATTTCATACACCATAGACCTGAAAATTTAAATTTTCAAGCAAAGCAAGTGACCTATGAACAGTTTTAGTTTTGTTGTTTAGTGGTCACTCTATCACATTTGTTTAGTAAAATTGATATAGTTTTATATGCTTAATATGTAATATATATATTATACATATGAGGAATGAGAATTTGGGAGAGAAGGAATATACAGAGTTAGTAAGCTCCTGGGCAGTTTTCTGATTAAAACAGAGGGAAGGGAGTGGCGACCAGTTAATTATTTCATTTAATTGCAACACTGCATTGCTTTATCAATCCACAGCAAATACCTATTTTCAGGTCTAATACAGTATAATAACCTTTTCTTAGTATCTGTCGGTGAATTGAAATTGCTGAACTAAATCGAGATATCTTGAAAATATATCTATGTCATTCAAATTTCAGCAGCAAATTTGCTGGATTAAGTTGCTCAAAACATTGAAGATCACTTCTTTGTCTCAACAAAAAAACTCTCCAGCTGGCTAGATGGTGTTCTATTGAACTATTGCGATGATTTTAGTTCTTTCTACATTTGAAGTGGAACCAATTGTTATATAAGAGATTTGAATGTAAACTTTTGTGCCTCTGTACTTGTGCTTCAGTAAACATGCAAGTCAGTAGATTTTGATGGGAAGTAAAAAAAGCAGGGTGTCCTTCAAAAGTTAATTGTTGGAAACATTTTATTCTTTTTGCATTAAATATTTAGGATTTGTAAATACTACTTAAAAATCCTTAAATTTAATGTGAAAAATAAAATCGGATATAAAAGTACTTAAATTAGTTCTATTTTGTTGTAGAATGCTTAAAAGTACTTAATTTTTATTTTACATTCTGATTTTTATTACATTTTGTATGCAGATTTATGTATAACTACCACTTCAGAAATACACAATTAAGTGATGGTTCTTTTATAACTCTTAAGAATAGACCTAAAAGTGCAGTTTTAATTAAATACTACAGAAGACAAACCAAACCTCTTGCATCTGTATATGTATAAGATAACAGAGATCTAATTGCTCATTGTTAAAGTTCTGATTGGCAAATGATAATGGCAGTAATATATAGCACTGCTTTAAATAAGTTGTGGTAGATGCCATAAACTACTTTAAAATCTTTGCTATAATCAGTGGTTCTCATAACATTCGTTGCTATGAGTATTTATAACCCAAATGTTATCATGTCTTTTTCCATTACCAGTTAACAAAATTTTAGAAATGCTTTTCACAGAGCTCGTGTTTATTCTTGCCATGTCAATCAGCACATTTTTAACTATATTAACTTGCTATTTTAAAACTGAGTCAAATATGACTCTAAAAATTAACCCCCATTATTTTTCTTTTCTTCCTTGCGAGTTTTTGATGCCTGGCTATTTTATACCTTATGTTTAAAAAGTGCAATAATTATAGTATACAATAACTTTAATAGAAGTTATAATTGTTCAGTATTTCAAAATTTAAATTTATTGCATGTTGTTTCAGTTTAAATGTATGTGGTATATATAAGCAAGACATCAGCTGACTTTTCCTTATTTTTAAATTAAAATTACAAATTAAAAAATGTAGAAAAAAGAATGACTCCCAAATTAAAAAGATTGACTCTTACTTTTGAGTTGTAAGAGTCAATCTGACTTGCAATTTTACAACCCAAGAACAAATTCTACTCTGGTCATTTGTGCATGTTGTCACAGACCTTGCTTTTAGCTGCTGAATTATTAAGCAAATGCAATTTTATCTAATTGACATGCAATTTTATCATGCATTTGGAATATAAATAGAAAATAAAGTGCTTCTAAATCTATAATATATTTAGTTTATTTTTATTAGATGTATTTTTGTGTTTCACATAAATTTGTAGAGTAATAATCGGTGTATATTTGAAAATTCACAGGACCTTTTTGGCACTTCAATGGTAAGGGGGGAGGGGGCCACATATGGGCTCATGAAGCATGTGATTATATCTATAACTGCCTGATCTTCCGATTAGAAAAACTTTCTTCTGTTTTTGTAATATTTGTATAAGTCTCTAATATACTCATGAGAAGCTCACCTTTTCTTACTTGTAATCATTCACATAAAATTTCGTCGAAACTCTGGATGGAGTCCATATATTTTTAAATCGGCAAAATCCAAAATATTAATTTTGCTTAAATTTAAAGAAATTTTTATAAGCATAGTGTTGAAATCAAATGATATATTATGGGAAGTTTGATAAAACTTCATAATGTATTAAATCTACTTTTTTCACAGTACTTTAATTTTTTTTTGTATAGTTCTTAAAAGGTGCTTAAAAAGTGTTTAATTTCTTTTGAAAAATGTGCAAGAAACCTGGATAAGAAGTTTTATTCCACTGGATTGGAAAGGTGGGCCAAAAGTATTACTGTATCATGCTAGGCAGTTACGTTTAAATTGTTTACCTTGAAGGTCTTCAGTGAATTATAGAGAATGAAATTTCTTAACAAATCATATTCTGTTTTCACTTTCTCAATTAGTCAATAAGCACTTTCATTTCAAAAATGCACAAATCTATGTAGTATAATTATTTGTATTTAGTAAATTAGTTTTATAATGTATTATTGCATGTTATTATTTGATGAGTCTAATATTCAGTTTTATTTGAGGAAACTTATGATCCCTGTTAATGTTGAGTTGCAACAATATCGCTTCTTCTGATCCCTATTTTACATCCCTATAAAATTTCATATTCCTAATTTTAGAGTTTGGGCAGATACGTAGATCGGGTCATTCAATTATCCAACCCTTTCTTGTCCTCTTAAGGGTATGTTATGGAAATAATCCTTACCTATGATACATAAAGAACATCCCTCCCTGGGGCGCGGTAGCCCAGTGGTTAGTGCGTGAGAATTACACTCGGTAGGCCCGGGTTCAATTGCCACTGCTGCCAAATCTGCAGCAGTGTTCATGCAGAGTATGATCACGTTAAACATGTGGATCCGTAAGTCCTTCCGAAAGGTTGGTGGTAGAGGAAGGAGGGTACGGTTCTTGTGGATGCCTCCCCCACTGGGTTCCGGTCTAAATTGGGTGGCACTTCCCGGCCGTCCAAACAGTTAACTTACACCTTTGTGGTAGGTCGGACTGTCTGGATCTCAACAACATAAAGAACATCCCTGTAAAATTTCAGATTCCTAATGTACCTTAAAATACACTGCTGGACAATAGGACGGATCACAAATTGCAATATAGCACAATATTAAGTGGGGGTGGAGGCCCAGTAGGATAAAATATTGTTGTCACGCTGTTCGGACATTAGAATAAAAATAAAGATCATTTATTGTTCTGGGAAATACATAAGGTTTCTGAAACATCTGAAAGGCAAAAAGTGTTCATTTGATGCTGTGTACAAAGAAATGGGAAAATGCATATGAACGACATCAGGCACCTTTGAGAAAGGTGTCAGTACGGGATATGTCCACCGTGGAGTGCGATGCAACATTCCACACGTCGTGTCATGCTTTGCACAACATTATCCAGCAGCAGTTGAAGCAAGTTATCCCACTCCTCTGTCAGTGCACAGATGAGGGCGTTCTTGTTTGTTGGAGAATATTTTCGACTAGCAAGTCCCCTCCCTAAAGCATCCCAAACGTTTTCAATGGGGTTTAGATCTGGAGAATGTGCTGGCCATACGAGGCATTGAATACCCTAACTAGACAATCCTTCACAGCGAATGTTCAATGACATAGTGCTTAGTCATCCATGAAAACAAATTTATCACCGGCAGCACCACAGAAAAGGCATACATGAGGCAGTAGAACTTCATCAATGTATTGTTGGCCGGTCATATTCAATTTGAACCACATGTAGGGACGTGCAGCCATTGATCATGATGCCGCCCCATACCATGATACTGCATGTCGGATATCGGTCCCTTTCCTGGATATTTTCTGGACGATAAGCAGTACCACTCTCACGCCAGATCAGTTGGTGCCTACAATCCAATGACAGACTGAACTTACTTTCATCTGGGAATAGTACACAAGCCCAGTCCTGTTCGTTCCAATTGCTATGCTGACAACACCATTGCAAACCAGTGGTACGGTACAGTCTGGACAATGGGACACACTCAACAGATCTGCGGGCGTGTAGTCCTCCTCCTTCCAAAGTCTGATTACAGTTTTTCGGGAGATCCACTGTCCTGTGATAGTAAGAAATTGATGTGCCACCTGCTGAGCTGTGGTGCGCCGATCCCTTTCTGCTGATAGGACAATGTACTTGTCTCCTGCAGGCATTGTACTTCTAACACAAGCTCCCCTGTGATGCTTGCTACACATTCCAGCTTTAAATGCTTGCCACAGCCATAAAACAACGCTGTGGACGATGTCAAACGCCCTGGCAACGTCTGTTAATTTTCAAGCTTTCCAATAATACTGCCATGCGTAAAATCATCTAAGTGATATTGGGAAGACATACCGAAAATTTAAAATTCATCAATTAAGTCTTTCCTGTAAAACTTTCACTTGGAACAACTGTCCACATGCGTCAAATCCTTTAAATCTTATCAGCGCTATCACTTGACGAACAGGCATGAAAATGAAAAATTTGCATATGCACACCTCTTCTTACTGTGTCCCGCACTTTTCTAATTTTCCACATTTTGCTTCCTTTCATTTTGTGCTTGCTATGGGTGATAGTGTCATCCGTCCTTAGCAATTGTCCAGAAGTGTATATTTCTGAAATTTAGTAAACCATTGGTTAGTAGATTACAAATTTTAATAGCCAGTCTTGACCCATTGCTAGGCATGAACTTGGAAGCACAAGTTACTAATCACTTACACACAATAATGTACATTGCAAAATTTATACACACTTTAATAGAATGTTTAAAATAATACTCAATTTAGAAATAATTTATAACTTTTAAACGACATTTTAAATGTTATTTTAAAAACAAATAACACCCAAAAAACTAATTTGGATAATGTATATTTAAAACAAGAATTAATTACCTAATAATTTCTAAAATTTCATGGTCTTGCTTGTATTTTCCAAATTTAGTGAAAGAATTCGCATTTCTAGCTTGATGAATTTTTTGATGAAATGTCACTTTACTCAATAAAAATGAATGTGTCTTTCGACTTTACACAATTAAGCAAGAGAATTATATTTAGTATATTCGGAATAATTTATTAGTATGGCATTATATCGAATATCTTGATATAGAATGCTAAGTATTCATTTATTTCAAAACAGTATACAAATTAAACTGAATATTGAAAGTAAATTTTAAAGGCAAGAAAATACTCAGTCATCGTTTGGCGGTCATTGCCGTTATTCGCGTCAGTGTTAGTAAGGAGCTCTAGTTATTCTAAAGGCTTAGAATTTTGTTAACGGTGGCCTTTGCAAATTAAATCATAGTCACTGTGTTTGAAGCAAATTAATACTTCTACCAGAAAAATTCTACTATCCTTATTTTAGAGTCCTTAGTTTCGAGTTCGCTGATCAGTGTTATTAAGGAGCCATATCGGCCAAATTCTCCATTTCGGCCATGTGCGACAACAATGACATGAACCACGGGTGGTGATCAGACCGCTTTCTTACTTTTATATAACGCCGTATGAGAGGACAGAAGTCGCTTCATAGGGAATTTTAAGCCTAAAATTCCCCATCAACGTATATGTACGAATTAAAAAGTTATAAGACTAATTTGTGAAAAATGTAAATATCGTCCTAGGAACTAGTCTTTGATTTTCACTGACTGGTTTATCCTCAAAGCAGCAGCGACGCCAAAAAAAATTTTTAGGGTGGGGGTATCAAAATATTTTGTTTCCCATTTATTTAAATATTTCTACGAACTTCAATGGGGTTCTGGTGGATTTCTTGAAGGAGGGGGGTTAATCCCCACCCCCATTGGCAACGCCATTACCTAGGAGGATAAAATATATTCCATCCCCTACAATCTATCAACAAAATATTGTCCTAAAGAAAAATCGTCTGCGATGAAAATATATACTAAAATCTAGCCGGCTTTCTCGACCAGATGCAAGTATAAACCCGTTTGGAAGAAGTGAGTTTATTCTCTTTCTTGGTTTTATTTTCCTGTTATGAATCATTCATTGGCCAATTTGAACGCTGTTAACTTGTGTTTGTTTTTGCAAGAAAGGTTGAAACTGAAGTTATTTTAACTTGTGCGTTATCCAACATCTAGTTCTTGTTTCAGATTAGAATGAGGTGTTTTGCGAATCATAGAACGCACGATTTAAATTGACTCTTATTTTAAATATACAGGTAAATAAACTAACATAACAGCTAATCATCTTCCATCTTAATTATTCTTAATATAATTAAGATTGTTATAAATGTTCAGTTTTTCTAATTTTTTATCAATAACTAGTAAAAAAAATTTTGAATAGTTAATGCAAATAGCAAAATCTGTGTAAAAAATCTCCCACGTTATGATTCCACGGTTATAATAGAATCTCCCTCGGTACCTTTTAATCGGCAGCATCTTTTATAGCTTTCCCAATATACTATACATAGTATAATGTATAGGGGAAATATTGTGACGAGGTGGGAAATTAGTTTGCGATGGGAGAGCACTTTTGAACATCGGATGTTTTTGAAGTGTGTGTTTGTATGTCCATAAGGTTGTGGAGACTAACTATATCTCACGAACAATTGGAAAGATGGTAACAAAATTTGATACGAAAATTACAATCTGTGAATACTAGAATCCTACTGTTTTTAAACACAATTGAATGTTCAAAAGACATTCCCCCCCCCCCCCCCCCACTCCCAAATTTTCAAATGGAATTTTGAAAAAAAAAATTGTCAAAACATTTGAAAACGTTACGTAAATAATCATGTCTTATGTAATTTTCCATTAGAAAATGATTGATAAAAGCTTTAGAACGTTAGCATGAGCCGTTCTCGAGATATTATACTTTTTGCAAATAAATGTATCAAAAAAATCACATAAAATTAACGTAGTAACTATTGCGAAATATATGCGATAAATTCTTTGAAGCTTTCCAACAATTCACCAATAGTCATTTATATATATAAGAAAAGTTCTCTTCGTCTGTCAGTACCTAGGAGATTTGTTTGAATTAGACATTTATTTTCAGCTTTAATAGGATAAATATAGATATTTAATTTGATCTTGAAAAACTATCAATAATTTTCAACATAAATTTATCTTTTGATTTCTGTCCCTTACAAAATGCTTGATTTGGCAACTGTTAACACTCTCTTGACTTTCCTTTTCCAACAACAATCTTCTCTTCATCGACATGGCTTTCCTGAAGAAATATCACTGTTTTTGTGCTTAGTCCGTTTCCATGGCAACTCTTGGTGAGAGTCTTTCTGATTCTTCAAGAGGACGATGACATTCGATGGGCTTCAAGCCAACTTCTCAGCTGTACAAAACATCGTTGTTGGTTCTTCCATCGAGTTCCGCATATAAGGATTCCCGATAAGCTCATGAATCGCGACTCCTCAGGTGTGATTCATGCCCTGCTCAGGAGAAAAACCGTTTATTTTTTACTGTTTATATCAAATGCGATAAAAAAAAAATCGGTTTATTGAATTAGATTCCGATGATCTGTTTGAGTTTTTAGATATTTTTGGTTTATATTTACTTTCTCGTACGTAGTTATGTATGTATTAAAGTATTGTTTTCACGAAAATGTTCGATTTCGAGATTTTGATAAATTTACGATTTAAATCCTGATGAACGTTTCGACTTTTTAAGTGATGTCGTCTAACACTTTATACCTCTAACCTGAAATTTCATCCTCTTCTAAGTGATGAGACTTATTCTTTGTGCATGTCTCAAGTTACTTTTCTCTTCGTCACTTTGCATCTTCATTTTGAAACTGGCACCATCGTGACTTCATTGTTTACCTCGTTGAATGACGCATTTCAGAATTTTTCTTTTTAAAATTGGCGGCTTTCTATGCGTCTTGATGGCGTGCTGAAACTTCAGAAAGTTATCTTGTTCGAGTCATGGTCAGGTTCGAAGCTCGTCAGGTGAAATATGCATCTTCAAATTGTGAAAAAACCTGTTTGACTCAACATGTCTTTTTGTTTTGTCCGTTCCGTGGACCGCTTTTTACACTCCGTTTATTCTTCGCGACGGTTCGGGTAACGTTTAGTTGGTTTTGGTTCACATCGAACGTTTGTGTACTTGTGATAAAGGGTAAATTAAAATTTTGTTGTTTCGATGTGTAGTTTAGGTAATGTAACCATATAACAGGAAAACTAATATTTATTCTTTTTTTAAATGGGATGGGTACTTATATTTTGAAATTTTTATTGACTGACGTTGTGGACTTATAAATAGTGTAACCATATATATTATTCCAAATCGGGACAAAATAAAACAATATTATTTATTGAACAGGGGAAACATAAGACATTGACCATCCATCTGATTTCGACCATTGTTGCTGGATTGAACTTTAAGAAATGTGTTTTTAGTTGTTTTAAATTATTGAGCACCACGACCTACACAACGCACAAGATTTCAATACCTCCAGGTCTCCCTTTCCATTTGACCGGAAAATAATACACAAAATATTTTTATATAGAAATAAATCGTTTTGTTCCTTTTCACAATATTTGCCTTTAGCATCAATTCATTTTTTCATTCGAATTAACCAATTTTCAAAACAGTTGTACCATTCAGAAGTTGCTATTGCAGATGAACATGTGATTTATAAGCTTCAACTGCTTCGTCTGGGCTGTTAACTCGTTGACCACACATTTTATTTTTGATTGTTGGGAACAAGAAAATATCATTGGGTGCTAAATCAGGAGAATAAGTAAGGACAATGACTCATCAAATTATTTTTTTCATATTTCAAATAATTGTTTTAAATGCAGTGTGTTAGCTTGCATTATCATGGTGAAGAATGGTGCGATGTTTCGCATTATTTTTTACTGATTTGAGCAACTATTTCTAGCAAACAAATTGTCGCATACTATCAGTATTTACTGTTCCACGATCCTCCAAAGCAATTATTGCAATGGGGCTGTATTTAGTAAAAAACGATGGAATCATTTTCCCACGTTTCGTCACCTGTTACAATGTCAAAAACATGGTTTGAGGCTCCAGAGTAGAATCTTATGAGAGTTTCCTTGCACCATTTGACACGAACATCCTTTTAAGCTTTCAATTATGTGGAATCCAACGCTCGCATGCCCTTTTGACTTTTAAATGATCATGTAAAATTCAATGCACTCAGGTTGGGTCTTTGAAATGTTAAAAAATGCCTCAATTTCATCATATGTGACATTACGATCTAAATTAATCATTTGTTGCATAGCATCAATGTTTTGTAGCGTCACAGCAGTTCTTGGTCGACCTTCACGAAATACATCACCGAGACTCCTGCATCCAATTCTCTCTCTCTCTATATCTTTTTTTTCTTTTTTTTTGTAAATGAGCCTCAAAAATCGTCAAAATCTGCAATAAAAGGTTACATATGCTCAATTGAATTGATTAAATGTTTATTTTATACGTCATTTTTTTGACGATTAAAAGACTAGGACCAACCCCGTTACTCTAGGACTAGCCGTTTTCAAGTGTTTTTTTTCCTTCTTACGTCGCCTTTCAAGATACGTCGTTAGCGTTACCAAATGAAAACTATAATTGAATTAAAAGTGCAAATTTAGTTTAATTTCAAATAATTATGCGCGTTATTGTGTGCAATTAAAAAATGAAATGAAGAGAAAGTGAATTGAGTCTATAAGGAAAGTCATGTGCTGCCTACATCAGATTTTTACCTTAGTCATGCATCTGGTCGCGGGCCACATTTGGCCCTCGGGGACTTTCTGCTCTATAGTATGAGAAAGTAAAAATGCACTATTAAAATTAAATTTCACCACAATGTATGCTTGTGAATATCCTTAATTTTCCAATTACTGGTTAGTGTTGGTGTGCCGATTATTAATTTTGTTGATTAAAATTAATATTTTCAAAAATGCATTTTACATTAAATTAATTATTTATTAGTATATTAATTATACATGTAATCTGTTCTAAAACTTACTGCTGTGTACATTGCGTTGGTGGCCGCAAAACCCACCTATTTCTGTGCTTAACGGGATACTAAGTTAACAAACTAAAAATTAAGGTTAATAGTAAAGGAACAAACATTTATTTATCACATACTCAATTTACACTCTTTAGTTTTACAAATTAAATAAATATCACAATAGTGGAATACATCTCAATGGTAGTTCGGGGGGTGTAATGCCAGATGAATTGATATTTGGTTGGAGCACGTGGTGGGATGCATTAATTAGCTTTTCCTTAAAAACACAAATTTAGACAAAGAGGTTATCCTCATATAGTTTAATTGTACGGTACCTGATCTTCTTTCATATAACTTGGGTAACACCGGTGCTTTGTGACACTTTACACTTGCAATACCAGATGAACATGAGCTCTCCTTCGAATTCCTATATCAGAGACGCACACACAACTCTTAACTCTGCTACCGTCGCTTCTTCTTGACTAGTCTAACTCCAACAGCCTGCCTTGAACAATTCTGACTCCCACTTCGAGCAACTCTCACTTATATCCCTTTTTCGGTCGGCGGTCCACGTGCTGAAATGTAGAGCTGAGGGCTAATCCGTAGACATGGCGTCGCCGTCTCGGTTGCCGCCAAACGGCTTAGTGTGGTATGTAAACATGGGCGTGGTATGTAAGATATGGGGCCACCTGTATATTATCGCCCATCTGCTTAGCGTGGGGATAATCCGCCCGCATTCCTGGTTCCATTATTTTTTAATCCTTCCAAATATTTATTACTTTACATTTCTGGCATTACAGTTGGCATTCTGTTTAAAAAAACCATTTAAACACGCCAATCGCGTTGTATAAACGCCCATCTTTGTTTGACGTGATCGAAAACCGTGGGAGGCAACTCCCGCTAAAGGCCCCGTTGCTTCCGCCGACAATAAGAAGGGCTCTTCGGTTCGTTGAAGTTGTCTGTCACGGTTGTACTCCTTACCGTGAGGTTTCTATTTGGAACATCTGTGTGAACAACATCGTAAATTCTTATTTGTTCGATTATGGGGCAGAATTTCTGACTTGAAGCAGAGGTCCTCAACTTGATAGGTTGCGATCTCACAAGTGTATATCAGGAAATTTATGGAGTCTAAAAGAAAAACACAAAATTAAGCGCTTTGCAAAGAAAATCATAAACTTTAGAGCTTTTCCTAAAAATCATCAATTTTGATACTATTAAACATTAGCACTTTTTTTATACAATCATGAATTTTAATACTTTCAGATAAAATTGTAGTAATAACAATAAATTATATAAATCTGTATTGTAAACTATATATTCTTTTATGCCTACCACAAAATAATTGCAGTACTTTAAAAGATAATATTTATTAAATCATCTAAACTGGAAAGACAGAACGACAATGTTTACATTAAATGATTATCGCCAATCATCGACCTGGCGATGAAAATATCAGTGCTGTTCCAAAGTAATTTCGTGTCATTCCGCATAATTTCTTATCAGTTATTTGAAGTAATCTTATTTGATCATTAATTAGCTTTTATGATAAATGTATTTCGATTTATTTACATAATTATTATAATATTATAATATAGTAAGATTTCCACTTGACAGTTTGTTGACAGTGGGATTCAACAATGTTATAATTCTTATACTCTAAAAATACAATAAAGTGTATAAAACTTGAAAGGTATTGGTCTAACATGAATAAATCTGTAATATATATATATTATCTGAAGCTATTATACTTCTAAGTTTGAAAAAGAGGATAACACATTCAGGATGATGTTTTGACTACAAACCACGTTTACTAAGATAAGACTATAACATCTCAAAATCATTAATAATATACAAACTGCAGTTAACGAAACTTTACATAAAAATAAAAGCTTCAATTACAATATTGTGGAATTTAACTCATACAAGTAGGCTCCTGTACCTTTTTTTTTAAATTATTATACCCTTTTAGTTTCTTGGAAAACGAAAACACATAAAACCTTTTCTAGTATGTTTAGAGCAATTCGGTGACCCATAATTATTTCAATAATACTTCTTAATGTGAAAATACAAATAGAGCTAATGCTAATGGATTACGTTTCCGGCCTCGGTGGGCTTCAATATGCTTGATAAGTCAGCTCGTATATAAAGGAGCCTTACGAGGAGTACTAAAAAAAAAAAAAAAATGACGTCACGAACACATTGTAGCGTGGCTATTTTTCTCTACAATGATTGAAACTATCAAGTTCGGAATCATTGAACTTAAATAAAACTTTTTATGCATGATTATGTCAAACTGTGTAATACTGCCATGTTAAATATAAAATGTCAAAGCATTCGCTCGAATTTCAAAAAATTCTATCTAGTTAGCAATAAGATGATTTGGGTACCCTAGACCCGGCCCCCTTATAGGCCTAGGCAGTAATCAGGGTTTGGTTTACTTGCATCTGTACTTTGCTACCTTGTCGCTTTTCGGAAGTCAATTCCTAACTGCCGTGATGTCTACGGAAGAGCGGTCATCCGCATAGCTGCTGCCAATTTGTCTCTTGTTTGCTTTTGTTCGCGATAAGTAAAACTTGTCTTGAGTACCGTTCTGGAATTACCTGTCACAGTAGGTGAGCTACCTATAAAAAGGGTCATTTTGATGCTTCACCGTCACTATCGTGCTATGTAACATTTCTTGTAAAAGAGTTTATAGAATGTCACCAAGGAAATGACTGAATGGGAGGTATTAAATGATATGTAAAATATTAGCGATAAGCTCTCTGCTTTTTAAAAAAAGTTATTTAAGGAAAATAATAATGCCTCCATCAGTTTTTTACTACCATCCTTAAATTGGTTCCGGGGTTTTGCCGTTCAGCAGCAAGGGGTGGCTGGTTTTTTTTTTTTTTTTTTCCCCTCCCCCGAGATCGGAGGTAGTGAACTGTACGCAATGTATACAATCAAGTCAGGCCGGACGTATTTAATGATTTATAAAATTTAATAGCTCTTAATAAAGATATTATTTTATTTATTTCAGCTATGTAAGAAAAAGCACATTTATCATAATTCTGAGCACAAAAATTGTTCGCATTCATGTTTTAGACAGAAGAAGCTATTTGTTCGTATTCAAAATTGGTCACATTACTACATTTTTGATATTATCGAGGTTCTTTCTTCTATTCTCTGTTTTAAAACTTTTAATAAGTATTCAACAGGGAAAAAAAATTAGTTAACTCAAAGACATCTTGTCAACTTCCTCGCTCACCCACAACTCTGCTGATTATTTTTCCTTGAAATTGGTTTAGCTGTTTCCTTGATATTCAAATTTAGGACTGATTGAAATTAGATTTCACCTTGGATTTTTTGAAATTCATTAGGAAAGAAATCGTCTGGCAATGACAAGAAAACAGGTCAGTCGCTGTAAATAATTATTTATTTAAAGTAATGCACAAGATTTGTTCTGTTAGCTGAGTTTACTGATGCGTCTGATTCGAACTTATAAATAAATACATAGAGCACAACGTAAAATACTACGCAAATCAATTTTAAAATGCAAATTATCGTTTTGTAAATACTGTATTCGTGTAGCATATAGTTGAGTTTCAAGAACTCAAGTATCCCATATAGTCCCCCCCCCCCCCCTCTGGCTACGCCACTGTACTTTCATGCCGTCTGCTCAACCGTAAAACTGTCTTTCGTGACCAAATACTCTATATTTAATCCGGTATATATCCCTTTAAGGAAATTTAAAGTTATAATTGGTCTGCTCTTCTCAAAAGAGACATCATTGACTTCTCGGAGGCCATTTACTTGAAAACAGTGGCTTTCTTTGTTAAAAAAAGATTGTTGAATTCATGCGCCCGTTTTTCCCTCCACTACTTTTGTCTTGATAAACTTTTTTTTCCCGAAAGTTATGTTACAATGCTGATTTGTAAAGATCAATTTTGATTTTGCTAAGAGTTTGCGCTGTGTGATATATTTTAAGTCTGTCTGTCAGTATTGACGATTGAACTTTCGGGTGCAGATTTATATCTTGAGAGCTAGCCCTAAACTAAGCTCTTCTTGAGGCCCTTATGACATATGGCGTCGTCATATTTTATGTTCCCGTAATATATCGCTTTTATTGTAAATGTGAATGCCAGATCATTTTATATGCGTTTTTGCGATTATGATAGTTTTTAATTATTTGAATTTTCTCAGTTCCAATAATTAAACAAATCCATTTATTTGGATGACACTTGTTGAAGGAACGTTTCTTACAGTCTGAGTTTGTTATTATGAAGATCCATTTATGATAGAACTACTAAATTTCAGAAGGGAATTCATTTAAATCTTGAGTAATATTTGTACTTTACCATAAGAGAGGCTACATGAGATGAAGCGTAGGGCCCGATTGAAAAAAGGTAACCTTTGACTAAGACGACTTGTTACCAATTTCTTGGAGTCTTGTTGGTCAAAATTATTTTTCAGCTCTTACACAGAGTGCTTGCATTCGGATGAGCCGGTCGTTCTGGGTTTTCGACAGAGTGCTTGCAGCCCTTAAAAACTGCCTGATTTTGATTTTTAAGGGCCTTAAAACTGCTTAAATTTGTACCAAAGTGCTTCATTTTTTTTACAGATATCGCAGTTCAGAAATTACAATAAAAGTAGAAAAATTTGTCTTCCGTCCAAGAGTGACGATCAGATTGCGAACTGCAGAAATTTCCCCCATCGCCATATGGAAAAGGTGTCAGTGTTTCATATTTTCCAGTTCCTGTTTCTTCCACTATCCTACTAAAAACCCAACCCTGAATCAAATATGATAGATTACTGCAGCATAATCAGGGTGTACCTGAAAAAAAGCAGGGCCTTTTTAAGAATTTTTATTTTAATGTGCATTTTTATCCATGACTCAAATCCTCCGATCAGAAAACTTTCTTCCATTTTTATGATTATTTTTGTAAAAGTCTCTCGTAAAAAATTCACCTTTTCTTGTGGTCATTCGCATAAAATATTGGTAAATATTTTCAAATGAGCAAGATTCGAAATATAGCAATTTTTATCAATGGCGGCAGAAATTTATAAACATTCCTCGAAATTGTTCATATATTGTTGAAATCAAATTATGTTGTACGATGTTTGATAAAACATGTTCAAAAGTTTTATCAAACATCATGCATTATGAAGTTTTATCAAACTTCATAATGCATTTAAACTACTTTTTTCCCAGTACTTAAATTTTTTTCTGTAGTTCCACTTAAAAGTGCCTCATTTCTTTTAATAAAAATGTGCAAGAACCTTGCTGCAGAAATTTTGCATTTAGTTATTAGTGTGTTTTAAACAAAGTTCACTTAATTAGGTAAAAAATTTTAATAATTTAAAATTGATTAAAATATTAAGAAATTCAGGAGCTCTCTCTGAATTGGGATCCTAAGCGATCGCTTTGTCCGCTTATTAATATTTGCGCCACTATATTTAATCCACGGATTAATTTCAGTAAGACATGGTAGAAAAATAGTAAATTATAAAGCAAATGCAATATATAACGATTTTGCTCGAAAATGGTACAGAGAAGGCAAGGTCCGTAGAATATCTTATATGTATTCTGTTAACAAGGTTAATATTCTATTAACCTTGCAGAGAAGATATGTTCAGAAGTTGTATGTATATTATGGATTCATGTATTCAGTTTACGCAGATTAATGAAAACTGAATATGAAATCGTAGGAAAAATGATGTGCTATCCACATCATATTTATATTGTGTGTTGAAAATATCAAATGTTTCACACTACCCAACTTTAATGCTTTTAAATTTCATTTTTATGAACTGTGAATCCATATTTTTTATAATCTAATACTCGTAAAATTTAGAATGACACCAAATCACAGATATCGTCCTCATGCATAAGGCCTGCGGTAAAATAATAAATTCAGTATCTTGAGCGCTTTTTTTAAAAGCCCATAAATGTGTTTCAAAACATTTTTATCAGCTTTTATGTTTTATTACTTTACCAACATGCATAGTATATAATTAATGTGTAAAGAAATTTTGACACGGTGGAAACGTTCTGGATGTTTGCGTATATGTGCTGTGGGTACGATATCTGAACTTTCGAATAGATTCGATTGAAACTTCGTTATTTTAATCTAAATACTGAAATCCTTTATATTTCGAAAGGCGATATCAAGTTTTCGATTTTATTTTAATTAGAAAAATTTAAGACAGTCTATAATGTTATTTAATGAACAATTATACTTAATTTATCATTGATAAGTCTATAATTAAATCATTCGCCTATTTAGCCGCCTAAGCGTAAACCATTTAGCCATCAAACCGTGTTGCCCCGGCGCACCACAGGGGACGAATCACATTACGCCCTTTAGCCATAAAGTGTAGACCGGAACCCAATGGAGTTGGATCAACGATAAAGATCGAAATCGAGTCCTCCTCGTGCGATCTTCACTTCATAACCATTGGACTATTCCAGTCCCGGGCTATAAATGTGTGAAAATGGTGATAGGATCGCTGCAAGTAAAAGCGTTTATGAACTTGTTTCGGGAGTTTTTCACCCTTCACAGTGGAATAACCTATACCTATTCTATGATGAATTGCGGCACATAGCTCGAAAATATTTGCTATGTGTCACAATTTTGCAAACCGACAAATCTAGTCCTACCGCGCAGCCGGCATCAAATTTTGTAAAGACTATGCCTGAGCTGCAAGACCAAAAAAGCTTCAATGACCAAGCTCATATTCACCAAGCTCAGAATCCATAAAGGTTTGTAAACTTTTGGCACACAGCAGGTTTCTTTTTTCTGCTATTACAGCAGGTATCGGCTATTTCATTGGGAAGAGCCCATAAAAAGCTTAATCTTGACCAAAGATGCTTGCAGCGGGAACATGATTCTTGCTTTTGAAACGCCCCTGTAAGTATGGAAATAATTATGTTCTAACATTATCAGATGTAGCTTCATTACGGCGTATAGGCAAACATATTGGTAGGATCTCAAAATAGATGGGAGGTTAAAGCTGAACTTTGTTTTTCGATATGAACCCTATAGAAAACCAATATAAATTTTTTCACTAAACCGGGGGGGGAGGGTGCCCCTCCCACCACACACACACACACACCTTTGCCAGTGTAGGCAAAGGTGTGTGCTGCCCACATCGGATTTTTTCTCTGCGCAGTCTGCTTTTCGAAGACGAAAGGATTTTCTTGATAAATAACTGTTCTGTGCTCTATCCTGGACATACTCATCGCTCAGCGATAAGAATGGAATTTTCCTTCCTTTTTAGTAGACCCCAAAAATGGACGTCCTTCAGCGTTTTTCACCCGAGTGGTATTTGTTGCCTTTTTCGTTCAGTCTGGTTCCGAGGTATTTGTTATTTCTCATGAATACCGTATTTCATTCCCTTTTTTTTTCTGTGGAATTCTCGCGCCTTAGATTCCACTTTTATAACTAGAATCTTAGCCGTAAGGATGCTTAACCAGAATCTTTGAAAGGGGTCGACGATGGAGGGCTTCAGCGGTGCCGGCCGGATTATCAGATATCAAACTAAAATGGGATAAGAATAGGAAAATTACTTCAAAATAATGTAATGGCCAATAAATGTGATATTTGTGTTAAACGTTACACAGACTGGATTACACTGTACAGTATGCGGAAAAACATTTAAATTAACGCTGAAAGTATAAAGGGAACTTCAGTGAACAGAAGTCTGCATTTTAAATTATTTATTCTATTACAGTTAATGTACCTCATTACAGCCAGAACGTACACAAATGCCGTTGCATAAGCACGGACTATCCCGCCAAACCATTGGATGCTTATCTTTTTGGTCTCGAAGCTCTTTTAAAATTAAATTTGATGCCGAAACCCTAAAATCAGAAAAGTCTGTTCTGTTCAAATTATGCATTCAAATTAGAAAAATTACAGGAAGCTATCACGACGCGGAACACACTGCATTACTGCGCCTATGTGTGTGTACCTAAAAGCTGGCTATCAATGTTCTATTCTACCATTTAAATTAATACACAAAATTTCGGTATTTTAGATTATATTCACTTCTGAAAATAGTTTTTTCCATTTACTTGCAAATTGAACTTTTTTTTTTTTTGTTTAGTCGTGTCTCTTCTGAGGCAGGGGTGCTATATAATGATTGGACTTTAATTATAGACTCTTATGCCCGGCACAACCTGTGGCCCAGGTTGGTACAGATGGTGGATTTCAGATCTGGCAGAGCTTGAACTTTGTTTTCTATAAATGAAAATTTATAAATGAAATTTAATAGACCAGATAATTCAGCTTTTTAAGCATAAGGCTTTAAAACCGAATTGTCAATATAATTCTGAGCATAAAAATTGCACAAATTCATGTTTTAGATACATTTGGATAAAAAGTTTCAACCGGGCCGAGGTTTAAAAGGTCTTAAAGACTGGGCCAGAGCTCCACATTTGACAATGTATTTGACCTCGGGCCGGGCAATAAAAGTCCGGGGAGAGATGACTTAAGAGCAGATATATGCAGGTAGAATTAATAGCGTTCGAAGCGCATCCGGCTCCGCTATGTATCGGAAAGAACGTCCGATTTTGCATGCTGATAGAGACTGCTAAAATTAATTTTCGCCTAGCTTTTTTTTTTCTATTTTGTCTTATTTGTGAACCGGTATTTTGCAATATAATGTGAGCGTAGTAATTACTCATCAGCATCAATTCAATGTCTGGTAATTTCCGCCCTCGAGTTAACCATCTGCGTCCGTTCACACTCTTGCAGAACTCCCAGTTATGCAGCGGCTATCTTTTTCCTGGAGAAGTGAGTCATTGTTGATTGTCATTTGTATCTTTAACTTTTGCAGGTCAGACGCCAAAAGCCGGAAAGCTGCGACCATTGGCGGAGGCCGGAGGGAGGCAGCCCCGCCCCCAACACTTAGGCGGCAGAATGAGCGAGATTTGGATACAGTGCTTCTCATGTTGCGTCACGGACGAACCACCACCTGTGAGTATCACCATGCCATCACTCTACCTGGCGAATTCCGTTGAAATTTTTGGAAAAAAAATTTTTTTTTTCTTTTTGTGCAGCCAACCTAATAAAGAAAGTCTTTGAATATCTCACGCTTTAATCATCCGATCAGCACCTAACATGCATTCTTTTTAGCTAAGAGAAATGTATTTGGCTGTATATAGTTTACTAGTCCCACCGTCATTAATAGGACAAAAAATTAGATGTTCTGATTGGGACCCCACCATTATCTTATGTCTCCTGTGTAGATCCGCTGCAGTATTACCAAATTCTGTGAAAAATAGCATATTGAGCTACATTTAAATGCTCTCTGTGACATAAGCATAGCTAGAATTTCTTGAGGGGGGGTGGGGGGGAGAGATTCCCAATGAGGGAATTTATAGTGTATTTAATTTCTCAATATGGGTCTCCTACAAATAATTATGTAATTTTCCTCTCAATAGGAGAGGGGCTGTGATCTCCCCCGTCCCCTGCTGACTATGCCTATGCTCTGTAACATTTCTTTACCTGCTTAGTACTGGCCCCATTAAATAATCATTCCAGTGTTGTAAGGCCTTATGTACCACTAGGCATGATGAGTGACGATGATGATGCTAGTGTTGTAACTGTAACTATAATTTTGCTTCTATTTTTTTTTAGGGGTGGGAGCACTACATTTTACATTTTCAACCTCACTATACAAAACTAAACCAAATTTACTGTCAAGGCAAAAGAAACCGTTAAGAGTATTTATTTCCCCCTCCCCCTGAACACCATGACCCTGATTTAAAGCTATCATTGATTGAAGAGACTTTTGAATGACTCGATGTGAAGGATCACACTTTAAAAGTGAATCTGTGGTAACTTGATTGATTCAAAACTGTCTTTGACTATGCAAGCACACAGGTCCAAATTTGTTACAAAGTATTTTGTAGGAAAATAAAATGGCAGCTGAGTTTTGAATGAACTATTGTTAATAATCACGGCTCATGGCAAATTGGTTTCATATTAAAAATTTAGAGAGTAATGGTTGATATAATATTGTTTCTTTTATCATTGCAAAAATTTGTGATAACTCTGTGTTTTGCAAATGATGCAAGATAAAATTTAGCACCCGTAAAGCAGATTTGCAAAAACATGAAAAGTAAATCATTATCAAGTATTTTTTTTTTCTGTCATTTAATTAGAATAAGCTGTAACAGTAGCAAAACCAGTCCAATAATACTGTTTGTTGCACTTGAGGAATAATTTCCAGACTATATAGCTTTATTAATGTGTCTGATGACCTTTGGACAGATCAATTTAGGCAGCTTTTTGATCAAATTAGTCTTTTCAGATAACATTTCCTTGAAATATAATGCAGTCTGCTTCTTAATTAAGATAATAATGTAATGTTTCTTCTCCAATTACTATAGCATTGATATAAACTTACTCATCGACATTGTGAATTTCGAATAGTGACAACATCCAATATCCTTGTTGATAGTGTCTTTGTTTGTGACTAAATATTTGTGAATAAACATTTCTTGTATTGTAATATTGCACTTTGTACCCTATGTATGTGTGAAATATATGCACAGCAATTGCACATCACAAAGCAATTTTTTAGGACAGCACAGTAGCATCATCATCCCCACAAAAATATGGGGGGAGGGCTGCTAACCAATAGCATGCTTTCCACTTCTCCAAATTTTTCTTTGAAATTCAGTGGGTTCTTGTGGAGGTGTTATATCGTGTCACTTTTGTAAATAATTGAAGCAAACCTTATGCCGTTATTAATTTAACATTTTCTTTGATGTGCGATCCTATGTGTCTCATGAATTAAATTTAAATTATATTTATATTTTTGTTAATAGTTTAATATACCATCTCATCAAAAGAATCCAGACATATGCCAATTTAGTAAAATGGGTGTATTATCAATTTTTTTTTCCATTAAACCAAGAGTATACAGGGTGTTCGGTAAAGTAATTTAACGAACTTAATTCCACAACATTTAGTCGTAGATATGTACTTCCAATTACAAAAATGTTTCAAATAAGGTAACAATGTCATAACAGTTTTAAATCAAAAATATACAAAATTTAACTTTTTATACAGTCCCTTGGTTCTCAAAGTTCCAATTAGTAAAATGTTATTTATACATTAACATGTAAAACTAAACAAAGTTCAATTAAACTTCTTTTAGTTTTACATGTTAATGTATGAATAAAATTAGAAGCAAATTTTACCAGATACATTGAATTTTACTACATAAATCACTTTCTCTCATCTGCAAATCCATCATTTCAAGCTAGAGTTGAGGGGCCATATAAAACTATGAAATATATAGTTCATTATATTTGTTTTACATTTCATTTAATAGCATATCTTTGGGATTTTTATAGATGTTTCAGAAAGCCTTTTATTTATTTAGAAATGAGGACTGTAGGTACATAATATGGGGGTATTTGCTGGCAAATGGACATGACTTTCATTTCAATTTGTATACAACCCCTAAATGCTCTGAAAAGTGCTGAAACTTTGAACTAATCTATCTTTGCCAATTTTTCTTGTAAAAGAATCGGAACTTTTTGAGTTTAACATTTTAATATTTTTGCCATTACTGACTGCCGTTACTGAATTGTTTTCATACACCTTCTCTAAGGATATCACTGATTGGGAAACTCTGCATTTGATATATATTTTGTAGTTCATATATGCAAGTAGAATAGAATGTTTAATTTTAAGATGCTTATGTATTTATTTTTTCCTTTTATGCCATGAAGCGAAGACATAGAATTGATAGGTCAATGATAGGCAGCCCTACTAATTTTAGGCATACAGCTCATGTCGGATCAGGCGATATGAATGTCCATGTGAGTTTTACTTGTTTTAATTCTTTTCTTTTATATATATCGGAATGTTTTTCCTGCTGTTATTTAAAAATGATTTTGAACTTCAATTTTTAATATGTATCTCATGACAAAAGTTCTCTATGTAATACCAGATGTCCCATTTTATTTTTTTTTTCTTTCACCAAACCAATCATCAAAAGATAATTTTCATTTGCTAAATTTTATTTGCACTCTGCAGTTGAAAATTTATTTTTTTTTTCTGTGAATTATTAAATTCTAAATACATTAGTATTTTGAATACAATAAAATTTTGAATACACATCCGGCATTGTTCGGCACACCTCTTTAACATCATTTAAGTTCTTTCAGCTGTACTGTGGTATATTTACTGTAGCAGACGAAATTAATTGAAATTTTCCTTATAATTTTTAAATTAATTTAAATGTTTTTCATATACTATGTACTCCAGTCTGTATATCAATTTAGGTAAATAAATATCACATTTATTGTCCTTTATTTTGTTTCAAATTAATTTTTTCTGCTTTTTTTTTTATCCCATTTTAGTTTGACATCCAATAATCCTGCTCTGCTTAAATTCCAAATGTGCTGGATTATTGGAAGTTTACTGAACAAATCAAATGCTTACAAGAAAAAACCAAGAACAAAAATGTCTTATATTAAATTAATCATAAATTTTCATAATTATAATATCATCTATATATAGTAAACTTAATGAAATTTGATAAGCATTGCTTTGGATATCATCAGAAATTATTACTGCTTTTTTCTTAATCTTAATGGCAATCACACAAAAGAATTATTTTCTCATGAAAAGTTAATTCATTTTATTCTTTTAGTTTTTAATTCCTTGCATAATTTCAATTTTTAATAATGATAAAAAATAGTTTTTACAATTTTACTCACCTTTGTTAAAAGATTTATGGGAAGTGATAAGCCCTAGTTCGGGAAATAGTGTTTTTATATTTTAACTGATGAGAACTTATGACTGTTGAATTTCAATGTTTGAGGACAATTTGGGTTATTATTCATGATAATCGTATATTACCTTGTAGCAAATTGATAATATCAGTTTGTTATTCAGATCAGATAAAATGTTTTATTTCCATTCTACAGTTGAAAAATTAATCTATTTATTTTATGGATTATCAAATTTTGAATACTAAAATACTTAGCAATCTAAGGCTTACAAGAAAGAGCCGCGATTTATATAACAAAGATGAATAAATGAATATATTATATTAAATCAATAATAAATTTTAAAATTACACAAGGAATGTTTATATAGTATTTATGTAAACCTCATAAAAATTGGCAATCATTATTATGGATATCAGCAGAAATCAGAATTCTGCTGAAAAACATTTACTGTACTGCAGTGTTTGTTTTTAAGTGGCTGTTATAATAATTTCCTAGTTATGAATGCTAGAAAATGTAGTTACTAAAGACAAAAGAGGTGATAAATTATTGAATAATCGATTTTTCCAATTAGCAGTGTTGTGTTGCATTTCTTGTTGAAATAGGGGCATCAGAAAAAGCTTACTTGGGGCCTCAAAATATCTTGAAACTCTACTGGTCAATGCTAAGCATGCAAATATTAGTTATAATAGACTCCCATTGCAGATGCCAGATAAAAGCATCCATGGACCAGTTCCAATGCCGGCTATTTGGAAGGACTGACATTGTCAATTCCCATAGAAGTTTGTAAAATTGTGGTTTATAGTCAGTTTCTTGCTGCTATTGTAGATATCTGCTATTCCATGCTGATGTGTGCATAATAGTGTTTGGAACGGGTCCATGGATGCTGGTATCTGCAATGGAAGTGCATTCTAATTGTTTGGGAATGCCCCTAAAGGCAGGTTCTGTATTGGACCAATGTTAGGTTATCAAATAAATGTATTTTAAAATTTTGAGTCTCAAGATAAAAAGGTGCTATTCATGCATAATTTGACCTGTCTAAGCGAATGTTCTACATTTAAAATGTTTTTTAATTAGTTATAGCTTATGGTACTGTTGAATCACACCAGATAAAAGTCTAAAACTGTAGTTGTTATAGACTGCTACATTTATTGCACTAATTTTACTCTTACCAACAAGTTATAATCATGCTGTAATATCAAAAAATCTGCAGTATTTAAGTTTTCTTTTGACATTGCAATTAACGGTCATTGATCATACTAAAGTGAAACATGTGTCCAGTTATGCTGCTATCTGCACTGAGAGTGTGATTTGTGTAATAATTTTTTCCTAACATTTAACTTAAGTATATTAACATTTCATATGGAAAATTTTATAAAAAGATATCCCTTATGAATGTTACCATTTCTGACTTTTATCTGTATTTTTCCTTTCCCATTTTTTCTCTGATATCTTTAGACAGTTATCAGTTAAATTAATACGTTTTTGCAAATAGTGCTAACCATCTAAACATTTTCAGCTAAATTCCCTTCAGCACCAAATGGCTTCTAAAGGTGGATATGAATATGCAATTCCTGTCAATGTTCAAATTCCTGTTGTTGATGTAAAAAATTGAGGTATTTATCTTCATTTTAGTCATATATTATTTTTTGTACTTTGATTTAACATTAATACCAGGTACAAATGTCCTGTTCTAAAAGGGAAAAAAAATATATTTCTGAATTCATGTTGTTAATCGAATATAAAGAAAATAATCAAAACTTGTTATTTAAGGGGGATTTCACTATTTTAACACTGCTATGCTAAGTATTACAGCTTTCTTTCTAATGATATTTTCATAAGAGGATGGGAAAGCATGTCTGTAGCATACAATTTCAATAAACATCAACTCATTGTAGCACGCACTCGCCTTTCTGGCATTTTCCAGAATAACCAGAATTATCCGTGAAGAATCTTGTAAAGGTAGATTCCTTTTTCAACATTCCAAGTACAGTGAAAAAACAACAAAGATCAATTTGTATTTTATATCTGCTTTTATTAATTTTTTAATCCATACCATAGAAGAAAGTTATTACTTTTAAAAAAAAACTTTTACAGAGAGTTATATAAAATATTGGCTCAAATTACTTTTTTAATATGAAAACTTTGTTAGTAACAATTAATTGAATGCATTAAACAGTGTCAAATACAGAAAATAGTTTGTCTGTTTACATAAGACAGCAGCTACTGCAACAAAGTGAAAACATTTCTGCCAGTAGAGTACAGCCAGGGATAGATTTAGATATTGAGGGTTCAGGGCACTTCTTTCGACGACTTAGAAATTAGAGTACACAGCAACAATGACAATTTAACAAATTTACATATCACAGCTAGTTTACTACATGGAATTGGAACTGGAACTGACAAGTTACACATACATAGAAAGAACATGAAACAGTACAATAGCAACAGCAAGTCTTTGTACCTTTGGCATCAAAAATGTTGAATGAATTTACCAAACTGTATCTGTAGAAAATTGCTCTTTGCATAAGTAAGCACTCAGCCTCTCATGGGTCATCATAGTTCTCAAATAATTATCAGTGCTAATTTGCTGAATTCACTTTCTAAAGTTTGCTTAAAATGCTCTAGATGAGAAAAAACACTCTTTAGATATTCAAGTTATCCCGATTATGTTAGTCAGGAAAATAATAGTTTACACAGAGCATAAAGTGTTCTTTTTATTCCTTTTCTTCTTTAAGTAATCCTTCATAGTTCTTGTTTTAACATGAAATTTATAGCATCCAAACAACTTTGCAAAAACATACATTTTCAAACTTAAACATGCTCTCTAGCTAGGCACTTAAACCTGACAACTTTTTTTACTTTTTTGGTGAGATTTGTCACAATTTTTAAATTTTTTTTCTAATAAAAAACAAATATCTTTTAATTTTTATAGTTTTGTATAAAAGGACCTCCTTATAAATTAATAATAATTTGGATGGAAACACCAATGATAATTGCCCTGTTTGCTCTCTTATAAATCCGGCACTGACTATAACTCGCCTAACCTAGAAATTCTTATTTTATTTGTCCTTTTTCATTTTAGTTTTCTAACAATTTTCCTCCCTTAACTGCTCTTTTTTCCCTTTCTTAATGCAGTTAACTAATTTCTTTTTAAAATTAGTCTTTTTCTTTAATTTCTTACTTGCCAGTTTTCTCTTTGCAGTTGGTGGAAACTTAAAGTAGTTGTTTTCTTTATTTGTATATTCTGATATTACTTTTTGAAAATTAATTGTAGTATTTTGGACAATTTAAATTATTAATTTTTCACTGACAATGCATATGTTCCTAGACTATTCTGCTACTAATGAAGTATTTGTATTTCTGGATTAATTTTACAGTGATATTGACCTTGACCTTCTCTATCTTTTCCAAACTGGGCTAGTGGTTTTAAAAATAATTAGTTAGATTTTCATTTAAATAATTATTTTACTGCACCAAATGTCAAAATCTGTTTCATAAGGGTGAAGTGCATATAAAGTGCTCTCTTACTCGCTTTAGGTTCTGTATTGACTGTTTATTGTGGTTTCTGTACTCACTGTTCAGTGCCTTTAATGTGCATGTACCGGGTGGCCATAAAATAACGTGAGGTGTTCAGAGGCCTCTAGCGAGTAATGTATTGGACGAAACGTAGCAAAATTCGGTGGGCATACACAGTGGAACATGCGGTTTTGATTTCTAAAAAAGAAATTAGTTCTAAATGTCGCCTCCCTGGGAAATTTTGGCACTGTTTACCGAGTAAAATTCACTAATTTGCATAATTGCATTCCATGTAGTGATCATGTAGATAATAGGAAAGGCTAGGAGAATTCTCATCATTCGGAGGTGAACTGCCTAGTACCTTTCGATGGCTCTTACCTTACGTGACCATACTTTGTTAGTCAAACTGTATTATCAGTGGAACGAGAATGCCAATGTTGCCCTTCGTGAATTTCAACAATTGAAGAAGTTACGACAAGGACCGATGAGCGCTTACAAACAAACTTCACAAACTTATGAAACATGATTCAACGATTTGAAACTACCGGTGGAAAATGTCGTGCAATGCATACAATTCTTGGAGCATCACAATGGTAATCATATTGAAACTCATTTGTAATTAACAATAAATGTTGTCATGCATTGTTAACAAAATTGATGTGTACTGTCTCATTTGGCATTTACTCATTCATTATTCACACTACTACACTTTTGCAGTGCCAAAATTTCCCCTATAGGCGACTTTTGGAACTTTTTTTTTTATATTTTAGAAATCGAAACTTCATGTCCCGCTATGTAGTGTACGCCCACCAAATTTTGTTACATTTTGTCTAATACATTACTCACTAGAGAGCTCTGAACACCTCACGTTATTTTATGGCCACCCAGTATATAATTTAAAGGAGAAAAATAAAAAGTATCTACATACATGAATATTAAAACAATAATTTGCTACAAGCATTTAGAAGGTGTACTTTTGAAACAAAATAAGGCAACAGAAATATTGCTAAGACAAATAATTACTCAAGCAATTTATGGTTAAACATGGGAAAATAATCATATTATATGACAAGATGCAATCAGAAAAGTATCTGCAAAATTCTCAAATTTAAAAAGTTTATGCCCTTACCTACATTCTAAAGCTCTACCTTTCAAATTGGTTCTTTTATTTAGTAGAAAGTATTACCCAGCATTGCCGGGGTCCTAAATAAGCAAACACTATTTAAATAATTAAAATATAGATAATACCGCTCAATTTCAAAATTGTTCTAGGTTTGAGTCAAAATCACTCCCACTTTTACTTTCAATTAAACCAGGGTAGTTATATAAAGGAACAAAATAAATAAATATTATTCGTATAAATAATAGTGAACATTGCATGCAATCTATGTACATCTGTGCAATGGGCAGGAAACGACACCCCCACCCCCAAAGCGAATTTATATACTGGCTATATGTATATCGCTTAATGACACCACTAAAGGAATAAAATGATTTGACCCCCCCCCCCCTCTTTGATCACACGCGTAGATATCCTCCAGATGTTTCCTTCTAAATGCAAGAACATATCTATTATACACATGGATGAATGGACCAGGTAAAGAACCTCATTTTTGAACCGACCTTCCTGGGTAAAAGTGTGGAGAATCAAAAATTAACAGTTTGCTTGCTTAAAATTTATAAATAGTGAACTGATAGCTTCAGGAGGAAATTACTTTTTATATTGGAGCACTAATAAACTTTGGACTGGCCATCAATTTTTTTTATATCACAATTTAAAAATATGGGACATTTTGAACACATAAAAAGTATATATTTTTTTATAAATTCACGAAAATTCATCTATTAATCAGATGTTTTCTGTTCAAAACTTGTTTTAAGAGAATGTTTCAATCTTTCCGATGTCAAGATGGAAACTCTCTGATAATATTCCCAGTCCCTAAGGAACCGATTTGTGTAAAAATACTAAAATATAAAATAACTAAAAAACTTATTTGAATTTTTAAAAGATCCTGCCAAAGCGTATTTTCCTTGGTTCTGATGTACGTACCTCTGTACCAAAAATTCTGGTTGTATGATGTTTAGATTTTCTTCTACAGACATCTTCTTTTATTATAGATATAAATTGTAAATAATTTTAACTACATTTTACACACATCCGTTTTAAATTAGTGAGATTTTCTGTATTGACTGTTAATTTTTGTCTTAAATCTAAAAGTACTGTAACATTGCTGCATTTTAATTATATATTTTTATTTTTAGGATGACTTAGCGATATCTTGTAAATATTAGTGTTGGACCACCAGGTGTAGTAGTCAATTTGGTACCATCATTCTGCCTGTATTATTTAAATGTAGGTTCATGCTGCGCTTTCTTTTATTGTTATGATTTGACAAATTGAAAGTCTTGGTGGCATGCTCATGCTTGGCAAAATCTTACTACTACCTGTATTTGTGAATTTATTTGTAAAAAGAAATTTTGTAAATTTTATTTTGAAGTTGATGAATAATTGCATATTAACAAGCTTTTTTTTTTTTTTTTCACCAATGCCTACAATGGCTTTGCATCGCACAGAGGGAATGAAAATAGTATGTTCATAAAATGAATTGGTTTTTACGTATTACTACTTATTTATTCACATCTGTAGTCAAGGAAGAGAGTTTAGAAACTATTATTTCTTGCCAGCAAATGTAGTCACCCTTATTTAATATGAATATGTTGTTCAAGGTGATTGCAATTTAAGTTTGATTCCAATACATCTTCAGCAAAATGTTATCAAAAAATTTCATATTTTGACTCATACTGAAGCTCAATATATTTCCGAAACTCATTGTAAAAGATAAAATAAATTATGCATAATTTAATCTAAAATTGTTCAGCTATTATATCAAATAAAACATTCCCAAACAGAAATTTTCAAACTTTTTTGGCCACTCAAGACTAATGAAAAATTTCTCGGAATTCCTGTCATATTATATGGATCCATAAAAAATGAATTATTGCATTGGTTCGTTGTGGGTTAATTCTACTTATCTGTATTTATCTTATTAAAATTCCAACTTTGGTAAACTAAGAATCCAATATAAAAAGTTTTTTTTAAGTGTTCTAACAATTTATTTTATATTACATAAAATAAAACTTTTTTATGCTGTAGCACAAGTATATGAAGAAAGTTTTTCAATATATGCTTATTAAGCTTTTAAAGGTGTCTTAAAAACTGGTAAAGGAGTTTTTAATTTGTTAATTTAATAGCAAATTCCATATAAGCTAAATTCTATCAGAAATTAATCATAATTTTGTATACCATTAAGTTTTAGTATCATCAGAGAACAAAAGTCACATTTTTTAAGCATGTCCATTTAAATTTTTATAGCATTCAAAACGCATTGCTCTCGATTTTTGGTTTCTAAAAACACTTTTTATCATCAAATTATAATTTTGATTTTAAATTTTAAAAAAATAATTCTCGTGTTCTGAAAATTATTCCTCATACATCTCTATATCTATGTAGCTTGCGAAAAGTCTTTAGAATCTTGACTTTTATTGTCTATCATTTCTAAACTGACAAAAATAATAATGCCTAAAATTTTCATCAAGTTTTATTAGCAACTAACAGTATATCCATTCTATGTATAGAATATATAATGTAAAGGAACTCAAAATTCACAATTTGCAGTGAACTTTTTTAATATTTGGAGTCATTTTAATTTTACAATACATTTTTTTTCATAAATGTCTAAAGTTTATAATAGTTTTCACAAAACGGGAATATGAGTTCACTTATGCTGAGATAAACAGACAGATAGAAGTACAACTTAAAATTTGATTTATATAGGTAACAATTTTACAAATTAACAAAGCATCTTTGTAGACTATGTTTCTAAACTTATTAGGAGCAAAAATATGGAAAGATCATTCATTTATGTTCTTTGAGATTGAAAGGTTTAGTTTTTATTTTAATTACTTTTAAAGCTTCCATAATTTTAGAAATAGAGGCACAAACAACGATCAAGTCATGTTATCAGATCGGCATTGTGTGGAAGATTGTATATTTTCCAAATTGGCAGGTATGTAATTGGGTCATGCTCAAAGTGAGAAAATGCAGGGATATGAAGAAAGGAAAAATGGGCACTTAAATTTTTAAGTGGGACCCTACCAAGACTATCCATCGAAATTTCAGAATTCGTTAAACATGACACCTGTGCACCTAATAAAAATTCTAAACATCAAAGAGCATTTCAAATTTAAGTACGAAAAAGGGCACTTATTTTATAGTTCCATTAACACTGAAATTGTGATATATAAAACACTCTTTGATCTCCAATCACTGCCATTTTTTCAATGTTTTCAGACATTTTAATTTAATAATGAATTATAACATTATTTTTAATTGAAAAAATAACCAGTAGATGAACGATTTCAGTATTTGAAATGCAACTAGCGCTGTTACCATAGTTACCACAATAAAATTAATAACTGTAAATAAATTCATTGATAAAATATAATTAAAAAAATCATCAGCTGTAACTACTTTGCTTACAAATGGTATTAAAAACAGTCAAAAGAAACTATAAAAACAGAAAGACACTTTCATTTTTGTGGAATTCTGCCAAAACTACCCATCAAAATTTCATGAAATTCAGTGCAGTCATGCTCCCTTTATAGTGAGACAGCTTTTCAATTTTATTTATTAAATAATAAAATTATTAAATAATAAAATTGGATTATTAATAATAAAATTGGATTATATAATAATAAACAAGATTATTAAATAATAAAATTGGCTACATCAGTTCTTGCTTAATGTTGTATTAAGTGAAACTAACATACTTATTAGTTTCTAAGCAGATTTTAATTTCATAAATCTTAGTCATTGTTTTCTTATTAAGCTGACTGTATTTAAAATTTTATGATATAATTTTGCTGAACTTGCCAAAGTAGAACTTTCATTGTGATAACCCTGTATATAGCTTGAATGTAAAGATACCAATTTATTTTTCAAACTAAGTGTTTAGGCAAGCCTTGAAATAATGGCAAAAAACTAATATAAATTATTATAAGTATTTTATTTCTTGGTGAAATGTAAGTATCTTGTTAATATGTAAATGCGATATTTTGAATGTGTTTGCAATTCTGCTTGTTATGAAATTCCAGCCAGTATGTAAGTTGAATGTTTTGATCTCTACAATTTTAAATTTCAGTATACTCATGAACACAAGCTTCACTTAAATGGCGTTAAGTCTTCTAAGTTTTAATGATCCACATATTTGAAAATATTTATCATTGAGCAATTTACATTATGCTAGATGTGTTGATTTCATATTTTTGGTACATTATTGCATTTTTCAAAAATCTGTCAGTATATATGCATGTTTAATGAAAATTCTTTATCATTTTCTGATTAAATTATATTAATCATAACAACTCTTCCCACAATGCTTGATTTTTTTTTTTTCTTTTTAGGTGCTTACATTATGTATGTATGCATGTATGAGGTACAAATTTTATTTGCTAAATGTAATCTTCATCATATTTTATTCCATCTCCAATGCAAAGTTTATGCAGTCATTATTATTTTTTTTGTTTTTTGTTCTGAATACCCTTAAAAATTCTTGCATTTAAAAATATCCTAAAAAATATTTATTTATCTTATTTCAAACATTTTTTTTTCTTTTTTTGTGGTGTCACTTTACTTTGGAGTATGACTATGTAACAATATGCAGTCAATCTCTTGACACAATCGTCTGAGGTGGCTGAACATGCAGCCAAGTATTTTTACCCTTCATTACAGGGAAAAGTGTGCTCAATGAAGTTCTGATATGTATTTAGTCTATATATAACTAGAACATAATGTAAAATTCTGCAAGAATAAAATGTAGTAAGCATGTGATCATTTCGGAAGTACTTTAATTTTTTCTGCAATGCAAACAAGCCTAGAGCTGAATGCCAAAGAGAAGCGGCTAAACTAGGGAACTCGGTGTGCTAGTGCCAACTAGTGTGACAAAAGAAATGCTGAAAATATGAATGCAAATAACAGAAAAAGAATGAGATGGAAAAAAATAATTGCATGTTGTTTTGTCATAACTCCAAGAAATATTGTTATCATAGGCAAATCATTAAACTTATTGTTGGAATTTTATATATATATATATAAATAGCTTCAAAGAAAAAAGTCAAATTAATTAAAAATTTAAATTAAAAACTGAAGAGCATGTTTTGGTTTGCATTTTTTTTTTCTTCTGTCTTTATTCAACTATTGCTCTAGCTTTTGATTTGGATTTCTTTAAAGCTGTTCTGTGACTTGGTCATTTCACTTGCATGACTTGAATACTCTCACATTTGATATTCAGTTTTAAGTTTGTTCACACTGAGGGCGCGGTTAGTACTTGGTGGGTGACCACCTCGGAACGCCGCGTGCTGTTGGCCATCTCGGGTGCGGTATCTCCGTGGTTTGCGCGCTAGATTTGCACGCTGCCACATATGCCGCCGTGTTCATGCGGAGTACGATCACGTTAAACATGTGGGTCCGTAAGTCCTTCCGAGAGGTTGGTGGTAGGGGAAGGAGGGTACGGTCCCTGTGGATGCCTCCCCCACTGGGTTCCGGTCTAAATTGGGTGGCACTTCCCGGCCGTCCATACAGTTACCTTACACCTTTCTGGTAGGTCGGACGGTCTGGGTCATCAACATCAACACTGAGGAAGGAAATTCAAGCATTTCTGAAATGATCAACTGCTTACCTCCTTTTATTTGCACTGCACTGTATGTTGTGTTCTAGTTATTTATTACAACTTGTTAAACCTCCGGCCGCCTAACCAGCTACTCGAATCATTGGATGAGTCGGGTGGCCTGGGTCTTCAACTTGTTAAACCTTCTTAAGTATGCCATGTATTGTAACTGTATTGATAAGGTTCATTTATGCAGGGCACATTCATAAAGTTCTGGGTCTGGTGCTGTATTTCCTAATTTATTAATATGAAAATATATGAAACGCATCCATTTTCGAAGTACTGTTCTTCTGCAATCGCATACTTCTGCCACCACTCATATAGCAGTTCAAAACATTTCTGGAATCCTTTGTTGTTGAATTGTTCCATAACATCTTTTGAAACAACTTTCACAGGATCATCATCATGTGAATGTTCCTCCTTTAATAGTGCTTTCATCTTTGGTTAAAAGTAAGTCATATGATGTAAGTTCGGGTGAATAGGTATGGTGTTTAAGCACTAATATGCACATTTTTGCCTGATAATTTTTTAAGTGCACCAGAGTATTGTTGTGAATGGATGCCCAGATGCCCAGTCACTCAATGCTTTTGGTACTTTATATGAATTGCTTCTCTTAAATGTTGCAACACTTGCAGATAGCGCTCATTGTTGATTGCAGCACCTTATGAAATAAATCATAATGAACTATGCCTTTCCACTCAAAAAACACCATCATTTCCTTACTCTTTGAGCAGTCCAATCATATTTTTCTGCTTAGGGATAATGAATAGTATATTTACCTAAATGCTAACAGAATTTAGTGTTAACTTTTTGCTGAAACTGCAGAATCTTTTCACTTTGGTATTTGAAGGAGAATGACATTCACGCAGCATCTGCCACATGCATCCTATAATCAGCTGATAGACTGTTCCATTTTTATAATTAAGATATGTCATTGTACATACCAGAATTTAGAGGCAATGCTTGTGTTATTTAATTGTTTAACTAATAAATGTCCTAGAACTTTTTGAAGCTACCTCATGTTGTTCGCTTTATTTTAAATCATAAAAAAAAAAGAAACCATTTAATGAATCAAAATCCTTTTACACTTGTTCATCAAAAATAAATTAGCACATTATTTTTAAAATTGCTGTCAGTAAGAAATTTAGTACTGAGTTTGGTACCAGTTACCTGTTTTCCCAAATATGATTTAAGTCCCTAAAATGTACATGAACTATATTTAGATAACCAACAACTCTGCAATTTAAAAATGTATTTTCTATTATAAATTCTCTCTCAAATAACAAAGATTATTTCCTAACAATATAAAAGAAGGATTTGCAATGTGTTGTTCTAAAACACAACACCATAGTGTAAACCTTTCAATTGATGCATATATTTCTATATCTGTCAGAGTTTGTATACAGATGTTTCTTGATAGTAAATAATTTCAGATACTAAATATAAAGCTTAAAAAAAGTCCATGGTATACTTTATAGGGGTATATAAAGTTGGAATCTCTTAATTGCCCAATAAGAGATAATATTTATTTAAATATAGCGTTTTTTGATATTTAATAAAAATTATTTCATTTGAGCATAGCCAAAAAGTACTTGCTAATATTTTTGCCAAATTTTGTTTGCAATCTTCCTAATAGTTATTCACAAGTTTTTTTTAATAAAATCTTTTGCACACACCCTGATATGAACTATTTAAAAAAAAATTATATTGAATTAAAATTGAATGTTTTGCTCCTGTCTTCGAATGTATATTTGTGGTGAAAAAAATGATGATACTGTGTCTATTTTTAACATTCATTTTCATTTGTAATTATTTATCAAGGTTAAGATATTTTAATTCATCACTTTTTATTTGAGGAAATATTTTTAGATTGTTGAAACTGCAAATAGTGCTTATGTGATAGTGTTTAATTTATCCATTTTCTCTCTTTTGATATGTCTATTTGTAAGCAATATTTTAGCATGATTCTTTATAGTGTAATATTTCGTAAATGGAGTTTTGTGACTAAACCCAATCCTACAGTCTCTTAAACCTTGAAGTACTATATTTTATTATGTACCCAATATATATTACATTTAAAGTAGGGATAGGCAAATAACTTTTCTCAAATTTGAACCAGATTTTACCTGTTCGAATACCCAAATAGTTATTTCAAATTGTTAATAAATATATATATTTATTAAATATTTCTTAATTAATAATAAATTATTTAGTAAAGTGTGTTTAAGGTAAAAAGTATTAAAACTACAATAATTTAGGAATTAAATTTTTTATTTTAAGGTACTCTTTAACTACAATAATTGTAAATGTTTCTTACCGAGTATATTCCATTTAAGAAAAAAAATATTCAAACATATTTAGGATCTAGTCTATTTCTTTTTACGTTGTAAATTAAACCAGGGGTTTGGAAAACATTCCCATTGCAGATAACAGAATCCATGAACCTGTTATGTACTTGTCAGCATGGAATAGCCATTATCCACAATGGCAGCAAAAAACTTGTTATAAGTTTGTTATAAACCCTAAGCTTGCTGCTATTCCGGATAATGGATACTCCATGTTGATGAGTGCATAATAAGCGTAAAAATGGTTCATGGGTGCTGTTTTCTGCAGTGAAAATTGTCTTACAAATTTTGCGGACGACAAGTTTTGAAATTATAAGCTAGGCTTGCTGAAGAGTCACTCTGATAAACTGATGGAACTGACTTATGGAACTAACTCTGATGGTAGTGGGATTAAATACTTCTATAACTTCCTTCAAGCTTTGATAATTTCTTTAAGCGATGACACTTTTTTCTTTCCAGTAATAGAAAAAGTTTTTACGTAGTAGAAGCAAACTCTCGTGTATGTACTTTCGAATTCTTTCTTGAATATCCTGACTTTTTATTCCAGAACCTGCTGTTAATCATAGCATGATATTCTAGGGATTTTAGTAACATTATATTCAAGATCTTTAGTACTTCCTAGTATTCAAGGTATTTGAGTATTTGCTGATAATATTTGCCCATCTCTAATTTAAAGAAATAGATATTTGTTGAATTTCTCAAAAAACGTGCACCTTTCATAGAATTTTTATTTGTTATGATCCGAATTCAGTGTAATTACTGTTGGCATCTGCCATGGCTTATTGGTGTTGTTTCATTATAAAATGCATGATAAGATGCATGCATGCATAGTTAGACACTATACTCAGTACAAACTTAACCTGACAATGAAGAAATATAGTACAAAATGTTATCCTCTGACACATTCTTGTGCTTGATAAAAAAAAAATAGACCCAAAATCTTGCTGTATTAAACCCATATTCAGTTTAAATTTTATTCTAAACACTAACACTTAAGATCTACTCACATTTTTTCATATTTTAATAAAAAATATTTCTCATTTTCTAAATTGATATCCAATGAAAATTCAACCTTTTCATTTGAGAACCATGTCATTGAAAACTAGTTATTGAGATTTATTCTATAGAGAGGGTATTATTCTTATTAAAATTCAATATTGCATTTATGGATTTCATTATTCTGCTGCTTATGCAATCTAACCAGCTTATAGTAAATAGCCATTTATGTATTTTCATATTGTCCTTTAACATCACAATGGTATATTGTTGGCAAATGCTGGTTGTTTGGCCGCTAGGTCAGTAGACAGCAAGCTCTCCAGTATATCTCTATTGATGAACTAAAAGTTCAATTTTCAATATAAATTTTTATAAAAAAAAAAAAGTTGCAGTGTAGTGGATATATTTTTTAGTCCCTTGAGATTTGTTACAAGCAGGCTTAACCGTATATTATATTTGAATGTTTTAGATCCATCACTCGTGCATTTCTTCATTATCAGATTGTTAGTTTCCAGTATAGTGTATTTGTCTATTAAACTGACAAAGCTTACCGGATCCATGTCAGCCAAAAGTGGATTAGCCCCAAGTCACCCCATACATATGATATATTCAAATAAATAATATTTTCAATAATTAAATATTTGTAAAGCATTTTAACAATAAGTGTTAAAGTTCTGTTGTCAATAAAAATTTCTCTTCATATTTTGAAAGAATTAGATTTTAGTGTCACAGTGTGTATAATATGGTGCTATTGTCTCACATATATAAATATTATATAAACTTTCGTGTGTGATTGTATTTGTTCCGCCAACTTCAAGCAGCTTCTGCTTACTTCCATACAAATATGTTGAATTTTAAACACTGCATCTTAATAATGTCTGATTTTGATCTTGGACAATCACCTTTCTACTAATTATCATAAGTATTTTTAATCACAAATGTTTTATTTATAAAATAATGTATTTGTAAAATCTTGCAGTTAATTCTCCTTAAACTTTTTTATATATAATAATTTACTTTGACTCATTTATTTATAAACTTTCAGACTTTTGTGTCTTTATACTTTTTAAGTTATTTGCATAATTATTGTACTAAAATTCTTAATTTTTTTATGAAATTCTATATGAAGTTTGATATAATTAAGTGTAGTTCAAAATGTACTATCAGCATTTTCATCTTATCTAAAATACTTGAAACATTTGGAATTGTAAGTTTATGTAAAAATTGATGATCACCACATGGCCACTAATGATATAGGTGTGGCGATTGAAAATTTTGAACCAATAAAAAATTTTCTTTATTTAAATTGCAATTGGACATTTCAGTTTGTATTCTCAGTAAAGATTGTTTAAAAGTATCCATTTCTATTCACGTTTTGTTAACTAATTCCATTTACAAAAGTGGAACCATCAGTGATGTCTTTAAAGCATGTTATGTTTGTGAAATATTAATTTTTAGTGTGAATTTAAAGGCCTAGTCAAGTTATAACAAAAATTGAGTACTTTCATTTTTTAGATGTATGAATATGACTAATGAGCCAATGATGATTATACAATACTTTTTTATAAAAAAATTTATTAAAATTTGTAGATCATTTATATTTTGCTATGCTTTAATGAGAAGGCTCCCCTTATATATAAAAAAAAAAAATTTAATTGGAAATCTACATGGTAAAAAAGATATATATATATTAAAAAATATGAATATATAAAGAAGCTAATTGATGTATACATTTAAAGGCCTAGTCAAGTTATAACAAAAATTGAATACTTTAATTTTTTAGATAGCTGAATATGATTAATGAGCCAATGATTATTATACTTTAACTTTTTATATAAAAAATTTTATTAAAGTTTGTAGATCATTTATATTTTGTTATGCTTTTTAATGAGAAGGCTCTCTTACGTAAAAAGAAAATTAGAGATCTACATGGTATAAAAGATTTTATATATAAAGAAGCTAATAGATTTATACATTAAATAGCTGACTGACATGCTGACATGCACACACACACACATATATATATGTGTGTTATAACATTAAGGATTAAGTGTATATTTAAGAATTGGACCTTATCTTTATAAAAAAAAAAATTGCCCGTTATTGCATTTTCATGTGAATGGCAACTAATACATCTGAGGTGACTACTAATATGTATGATTCTACTGCTCACTAATAAAACTGCTGTTAGTATGTATAATAAATGTTGCAAACCATCTTTAAAATATTATGATTAATTGTAAGTGGTGTAATATTTGTATACGATTTGCCAAATAATTTCGAAAACAATTGAGACAAATTACTGAAGTAAAAAATTCCAACAATTCTCTTATTTAACTTTAAAAGCATCACATATAATTATATTAAAAACTTATTTCTTTACAATACATTTAAAAGGAGGAAAAAAATCCCTTAAATATAATGTTTCTGGTGCAGTAATAGATAATAAATAATTTAATTGGTGCATATTGTTAAGTCTGAAAATTTTTTAATATAAATATATGAGAAATCAAAAGTTCATAACACATGAGATATTAATTTCTATTGTTTAATCTATACTAACATTAAATTTAAAAGCTTTTATCTTTGAAAATAGTCTATCATACTCTGAAAATGTTCTTAATTTAGTTGAAGTTACTAGTCAGAATTTTTGAGGCATCTATTTGCCAACAAAAAAATTTCTAGTAATCACACTAGTATCCATCTATTGAGATTTTTATTTTTTATTGCAATGTAGAAAAATTTGAAAATGAAAATTTTAAAAGATTTCAGCTATTGATGTAAGTAAATTTTGACATATAACAAGTATATGATGGAAACTGCATGATAATTAAATATATTGTAATAACGAAAACAATATAATGTATTCATTATTTGTATAAAATGCTATTTTATATTAATAATTTTAAAAAAATTAAAGAAATATTCAATATCGGATCTCTCAAGCAGTTCATGTCTAACAAAAAGTTCTGTAATATTTTTTGCCTAGCATTGAATCTTTCGTCTCAAACTGCCTAAAATCATCAACTTCTGATACAAACTGTATCCTTGTTTAATCTTTAGCACTTTATATGCTTTCCATAGAATGAGCAGATTTTATTTTCAGAGGATGGAAAAGTATTTTGCATAAAATGACATTGAAATAAAATGCATGTTGAAATGGTTTTTAATATATATATAATATGTAACTAGGCAGCTGTCAGTTTCAAGCCCTGGTTATAACATTTTTCATCTTGAAAAACTTTTAAATGAACCTGTAAAATCACAATAAAACTGCTGCTTGTGAGAATATAACTTTCTAATACTTCTTTGAAGAAAGCAGACATAAGAAAGTTATATAGAACCTGTATAAGTTGTAATACTTATTTTATTCTTAGCTTATGATAATTCAAATGAGTCTTGCTAGTCAAAATGCTTTAAATTTTTTAGGAACTTGGTTGAAACCTTGAAATTAAAGATCTTTATATTTGAATATGAATATCTGCATTTTCCATTTTTATTCTTAATGACTTTTGTTATTGTAAAATATGTCACTTTGTGTTTATTCTTTTAATCTTTTCTTGATATGCAGTCTTTTTTGTGTGTTTAAGGCAAACCAAAATTCTGAATTTCCTTTAATTTTAACTAAGCATTTTTGATACTCAAATATATTTTCATTTCATGAATTTACTCCAATATAAAGGATGTTAAAACTTAATCATTAGATTATCCAATTTAGTAGTAAGTTAAATATTTAAAAATCTAAACTATAGAAGCTTATAAAATCTTTAAAAAATGATGAATTTTTATTTAAAATATGTATCTGTCCCATACAGAAAGCAGATCTAGACCTGAATTTTATATTTTAACTTCAATGCCAGCCATATGTTAGGTATACACGGTGCCATACCAGATTTTTTTTTCTTTCTGAAATTATATTTTCATTGTATCTTTAGACTATCTCTTCGCATTTATACATAATATGTTGATCATTTTTTTTATAAGAAAAATAAGTTTGAATACAGAGCAGGAATGTAAACTCATATCAGCAATGCAGTCTAGCTCGAGACTAACATACAGTGGCCTTGGATTCTAATGCTCATATTTGGTATATCATTTGAAAAAAAAAATCGTGAAAAATAAGATTTAAGGTACTATCATACTTTTTTTTTTTGAGCTGTTTATCAAAAAAGATCATTAAGGAAAATGCATTTTCATAGAGAAAAGCTATGCTGGCATTTGTGGTGAGCCTGATATGAAACAGCAAGTTGCCATCACACCATACTTGGTGTGCTTGGTATCAAAGGTGTTAAAATACTATGTATTCTTAATATTTTAAAATTTACTTCATTCTGTACATTTAAAATGCATATTTTAAAACAATTGTGTTGATATTGAAATTTATGTATCCTCTGAATTTAATTTATAAAAGAGTGTTGTAAATATATTAATGTGTACGTTTAGGTAATTAAGCATTGAAGGAGTAATTTTTCTTTGAGATAAACATGCCATTTGATCTTTGATATTTTAAAAAGTTTTAATGTTTTTGTAAGTCCAATTTTAATGCATTCTTATAAAATACCCAAATGAGTAAAAGAAAAACAAATTGACCTAAGATCAGGAATAATGTATGTATTTGGGTATAGGTATCCCCCCCCCCCCATTTAAAAAAGACCATTTTGTTAAAAATCTACAACTGACCATTATGAACTCTGAACCTGTAAGTTGAACAAACTCACATTATTTACTATGAAGAATTAAGTTTATGAATGTTAAGAATTGAATAGATCAAATTTGATAGTTTGCATCTATAAAAGAATAACTTGAATGTGCAAATAGATTCCAATTCTGAATAAAAACGTATCTTTTAAATTTGGCCGCATGCGTAAGTCACCAATTTTGTTTCGGGTTTTTATACAAAAATATTCTTCTTAATGCAATTATATGATAAAAGTTTCCTAAATGTTTTTCATTGAATTGGGAATTTTATTATTAATGTCAATTTCTACAACTATTAACTACATATTTTTGTAACTTTTCATGCAAATTTGTCGAACCATTTTGTGCAATAAACCAGCAAAAGTATTTTTGCCAATTCAATGATACTTGTAAAAAAATGCATCAAACACAATTTGTATAGATATTAGATTTTTAAAGAAATATTTAATTCATATTAAAATGATTAAAGTTAGTTAAAGAAATATACTATCTATCAAAGCACTGTAAACTGTCGCTATAATTTTCAATTTTAGTATTTGTTAACTCTTGAATCTTGCAATGTCACCAATAGTTAGTTACATATTGAATTGTATTATATACTGCTCATAGTCACAAATTTATAATTCTCAAATCTGAATTATAGTCAATTTTGCAAATTGTAATTCATTTCATTAAAATAGGAAATTTAGTATTATTTAGGATATTAGATGTGTATATTTAAAAAACGTACTTATGAGGCACCGAGTACTTTTATGCTCTATATGTGTTAATTAGTTGCACTAAAATTCATGATTGAATTATTCTACATCAAGAAATAATTTCTGAATTTATTGGAAAAATTACCTAAAATGAAATGTTATTACAATACTGTTTGAACTTTAGTGTTTTAACTGTAAATATAACTTTGTGAAATAAATTTTTACTGTAATAGATGTATGTAACACATTTTTCATAAAAATAAACTGATCATCAAAATTTTATATCTTAATATTTTGATGGCTACCATTTTTAATGGTTTTCATTGTTAGAACTTTCATTACATATTTTTAATGAAGTTTGCTGTTTTTGTTTTACTTTGAGAATTCACCTTGTGCTATTCTAGATTGATTGAATATAATACATAAATAAGAATTTGCAGAATAATAAGCAAAAAACTCATTTATATTTCAGACATTGTGATTGTGAAATTTTAATGCAATTTTAACATTTTTTGACCTATATTAGTGCTTATATTTCATTGTAGTCATATGAGCTTTTCTACCATCTTGTGTTCTTTTTAAGTCTACAAGTGCATCTCATTTCTAAATTTCTGTACAACATTTATATACTTACATTTTGTGTGACTGTGTTGCTTGTTTTTAAGCTGGTATGATTGTATTTATAATTATGTATAGTTTTATAAAAATAAAATATTATGGAAATTATTTCTGTCTTTCTTAAAAATCAATTTTGTTTTGTCTACTATTTTTAATTTAATTAAATTTAGTTAGTTATATGCTTCTTATTTCAAGTAGTTTAATGAAATATAGCTACCATAATTTGATGAAGCTGAAACCCCTAAAGAAGTGAAATACCAATGTCTTGTTATCTTTGTTCATAATTAGGGAAAAGCAATAACATTTTTACTTTTTATTACAACCTTTTATTGAACTTCTTGACAGCGTGATTCAAATGTTTGAGGTGCTAGCTAATAAAGTTTCATTAATCATAGTAATGTAAAATTTGATATGTCATTATCTTTTGTGGTACATTTTAATTCTTTTGATTTTGAACCTTCTGGGATGTGGTGGCCAGCCTATCCTCGGTCCACCATAAGAATGTACTCATTTTTCAAATCTTTAAAGCCCTAACTAATCTCATCATAGTAATATGAAATTTGGTATGTTATTAACATTTTGGTACATTTTAAATTGTTTAATTTTCAAGCTTATTGGGTCAGCTTGTCCTGGGCGCACCACGGGAATGACCTAATTTTTGGGGAATAGTTAAATTTAGATTTTAAGAATTTTTATTTTAAACTGTCATGTTAAATATCAAACTATAGCCTATCATAACAGCTCTAAGATAAGACATTGCTCAGGTCTGTTTCTTATCTGGTTCCAGAGAAAATGGTAGTTAACTATTTCAGAATACGGAAAAATTAAAATAATTACTATTATATGATAGGTGAAAAACAAATGTTTTTAATATTTCCAATCATAACCAAGATTACTTGATATACCAAGTTCCTTCAGAATCTGATAGATCAAGAGAAAATTGGATTCTAAATGTTGATTTTAAATGGAATGACTTAATAGAATGTTAAATAACTTTACATTTGCTTTAATAAAACTTTATATAAATGTAAAATACATTTTTCATGGAATATGTTGAAAATAAGGTATTTATATAAGCAAATGCCTCCCTTTAAATTCTTTTCATTTGTTCTCATAATTATTCGAAGGAATATTTTTTCCTGTAAATTATGTAAAAATCCTACATGAGTTGAATTAAAATGTGAACAAATTATTCTAAGAATTTTAATTTCAAGATGCCGTTTCCTTCGAATTCTTATTTAATATGTTCTAAATTACTCCAATAGATGGCGCCATTTCAAAACAATTGGACGCTGCTAGATTTCAAAATGGCTCGAACGAACGCCATGAGATCAAAGCAGGACGTAAACATTCCATATTAAATGCCTTAATGACAGCTATATCCTGAATGGTTACATAAAACTTGCATGTGCTGTATTTCATGAAATACTATGCAAGGCATGGTGGATTAAGTTTACGCAATTTGTTGTGACCTGGATTTTTTAACAGATTTCTTTGGATTATTACGGATTATAACGTTAAATGCATCCAGCCTCAATATACGGACGCGGTAAGTTTTTGCACTTTCTGCGAAAATTTGTGCATTACACTTTATAATAAAATTGTTTTTATATTGAGTATATTCATTCAACAAATCATTTAAATTTTAAATGCGCGACAGATTATGTGTTCGAATTTCTCGATCGTTACAGCATTTTAATTTTCTGCCCTTTTAAATTAAATGACAGCTTAGTAGGCGAGGCCCCATTTGTTTACATTGACTATGGACGATTGCACCTGCATTAGCGATTAAAGCTATCGGGACACCCATCGGTTCAGGGTTGCTTGGATGTGTACTGAACCTAAACATTTCGCCAATAGTCGCCAAAAAAGTTTTTGGCATTCTCGAACGGGTGTATAAAACTATTATAAAAAAGTTTTTAATTTTGATCTCGCTTACAGGGGACAGCCAAGGGTATATGATTAAATGTTTGTTGGTTTCAGATGTAATCTCATTTAATCCAAAAAGTTGTACGCTTTATAGAAAAACGCTTCACATTTTATAAAGAAATCTTAAAACACAAGAATGTTTGTATGTTGCTAGTTCAAATGTTTTCATTTTTATTTAATGAGCGTTATGTCAAGTCATATTTCAATTTTATGGCAGAGCACTTATTTGCATTTCGCGGTACATAAGTATCCAATTTGAGAAAGTGTGCCTAAGTTCATTTAGTATATTAAATGTCATTTCTTTACTGTATTGGGCGAAAATTTGATTCTCTTCATCAATTTCTTTTGCCCATCATTTATTTCTTTGTATGTCGTTGAAGATCAAAGTGATTTTTTTTTCCAATTATAATTTCACACCAGAAAACTCTTAATTACTTTCAATAAATTTTCACTTTGAAGCCACATCTCGTTCTTGAGAAGAAAAATGTGTTTACATATCTCAAGTATTCATTTTTTTTTTTTCTTTTTCCGAGTGTTTCACAGGTCCTTTAAAACAATTAAATGAACTAAAGCACTCTTTCTCCAACGGGATACCCTTGGATATTTGTGTACCGTTAAATGCGAATAAGTGCTCTGTCATAAAATTAAAATATGTATTGAATACCTATTTTAAGTTTTAAATAATATATATAAAAAAAATTTTAAGTTGCACGGTTTTAGTAAAATGCACTAAAAAATAAAATCATGGGGTCGTCAGACACATTTAAATTAATTGAATGTTATCATTCTTATATGTGTTATTTCTATGTTATCGCTTCTATTGTTCTTTAAAATTATGTTAATGCCCAAAATACAATTCTTTTATGGGCACCCTACAATTTTATTTTTAGTCGCAGGGGACCAAGAATGGTGTAATAGCTAAAAGTGATGTTTTACTTTTTAGAGAATTTTAGTAAAACCGTGCAACTTCAGAAGTTTTTTTTTTTATATATTTTATTTTATACTTTTTAGTCCTTTGCGATTTTACAATAAATTTTTCATCATATATCAAATAAGACCTTTATTATGATAAATTTATAGAGGTTTTTTTATATATAGAAACATCAATTCATAAATTGCCATGAGCAGTGTCATGTGTTAAAAATTTTCTCTCTTATATAGTAGATGTAGAAACGAAGCTGAATATTGGAGTATTTTTTAACTATTTTCCAACAATAGGATTATATATATGTAGAGAGAGAGAGAGAAAGGAAAGTGAAGCTGGATATTGGACTCATTTTAAACTATTACAGTAATTGGATTTTTGCTGACCATTCCGAGGATGAATCGGGGGGGATCAACTCAAATTTGATGTAATACTATATTGTCATCGCAAGTACGTATTATAACATCACAAGAAAATCGGCTTTGTAGAAGTGGATCAAAAATCGATTTTAAGATTTGATCCAAAGAAACAAAATGCCGTTTGAATCGTAGTTTCATATGCCGACATTTGACTTATTTCATATGAATAAATTTCTCATTTTATCTGGTAACAGGATTTCTTACCTGCATTTAATATGTGACAGAATCATGTTCATAAATATATCATGCCCCGTCAACATTACGCGCTGGCATGTTAATTACGTCCTTAATAACGTCCTATTCGAGTATATGTAATTGCGGTACATAACAAGTTTATTTTCTTTTTTCTACTATTGTATAGGTATCAGCTATTCCGCGCTGAAAAGCGCAAAACCAATATTCTTCCTGTAACGAGGTTCTGTAGTATGAAGTTAATGTATATTTACTGCCATTGCAGCCATCTGCTGTTCCGTAATTAAAATGTGCGAAAACGATCAGTGGATGCTGGCAGGGCTTGAGATGCTGGTCTATGCACTAGGAATCAGGGCTGTCCCGAAAGGGTATGCGCTGCGTACTATAAATAAATTTTGAAAAATACCGAATACGCGCCGCGGACTCTCAAGGTATCAAGAAAGTTTTTGTATTTGCTGGTTTTTTGGACAACTTTCAACAAAGTTCAGCCTTTTGTAGTCTTTTCAGCCGTGTAAGGTACCAATTCCCTCCCACTTCTAACGAAGCTGCCTGCCCCAAATATTTATTTCTAGTAATATTACTTTCCTTATATACATAATGTATAAGGAAAGTATTGTGACGGGGTCGAAAATTCGAATTCGAGTTTTCGACAGGAGAGCACGTTTCAAGCATCCCTGATCACGAATCAAACATTTTTGAAGTAATGTCTGTGTGTGTGTGTGTCAGTGAGTCTGTGGAGACGATAACTGACGAACGAATGGACCGATTTGAACCAAATTTGGTACAAAAATCACAATCCGTAAACACTGGAAGCCTATTGTTTTCATACGCAATCGAATGTTCAGAACCCCCCTGAAATTTTGAAAAAATCATCTAAAAATCAAAACCATTTATAAAGTTACGCAAATAGACATTTCTTATGTAATTTTTCATTAGAAAGCGATTGGCATAAATTATAGAACGCTAACACGAACCGTTCTCGAGATATTGCACATTTTTAAAAAAAAATTATCAAAAAGTCATATAGACTAAAAAAAAAATATTTCCTATTGAGAAACATGTTCACTTTTCATATGTAATACCATACGATAAATTGGGTGACATCATTCTCGTGGATTTAGCTCGTTCCATTCATGGGAAAATATACTTTGAGTAATACTTTTGTATTTGAACGCCAATAGTCATTTGTCTGCTGTAAGAATAACTTATTTCTTCATCCATAACGCTTGGCACGAATTTGGCGGAATGTCGCCAACTTGGCGACTTTTTGAAATGTTTCCAAATTACCGAAAATCTCGCCAAATGGATAAAAATGACTCTAAATCAATGAAAATAACGACTAATTGTCGAAAATTCAATATCTTGGAAAGAATATTAGTATCTACTATAAGAAAGACCTATTTTTTTACTGTAAAAGTAGTAAATTCATTACATTATATAAGAAAAGTCATGTGTTGCCCACATCAGATTTTTTACTTTCCTTATATACATAATGTATAAGGAAAGTATTGTGATGGGGTCGAAAATTCGAATTCGAGTTTTCGACGGGAGAGCACGTTTCAAGCATCCCTGATCACGAATCAAACATTTTTGAAGTGATGTCTGTGTGTGTGTGTCAGTGGGTCTGTGGAGACGATAACTAACGAACGAATGGACCGATTCGAACCAAATTTGGTACAAAAATCACAATCCGTAAACACTGGAAGCCTATTGTTTTTATACGCAATCGAATGTTCAAAACCCCCCTAAATTTTCGAATGAAAATTTGAAAAAATCGTCAAAAAATCAAAACCACTAATAAAGTTACGCAAATAGACATTTCTTATGTAATTTTTCATTAGAAAACGATTGACATAAATTTTAGAACGCTAACATGAACCGTTCTCGAGATATTGCACATTTTTCAAAAAAAATATCAAAAAGTCATATAAAATTGAAAAAAAATCTTGTTGAGAAACATGTTCACTTTTCATATGTAATACCATGCGATAAATTGGGTGACATCATTCTCGTAGATCTAGCTTGTTCCATTCATGAAAAAAGATACTTTGAGTAATACTTTTGTATTTGAACGCCAATAATCATTTATCTGCTGTAAGAATAACTTATTTCTTCGTCCATAACGCTTGGCGAGATTTTGGCGACAAAATTGGCGGAATGTCGCCAACTTGGCGACTTTTTGAAATGTTGCCAAATTAACGAAAATCTCGCCAAATGGATAAAAATGACGCTCAATCAATGAAAATGACCACTAATTGTCGAAAATTCAATATCTTGGAAAGAATATTAGTATCTACTATAAGAAAAACCTATTTTTTTTATTTTTACTGTAACAGTAGTAAATTCATTACATTATATAAGGAAAGTCATGTGTTGCCCACATCAGATTTTTTATATTAGTTACCAAGTTACCACAGCTACAGGTTATTAGCTAAAAGTGAACGTGTAAAAGAATTGTCAGCGAAGTAATTATAATTTTTGACCACTTTTCTCTATGTTGTAAATGTTTTTTTTTTCCTTAATGTTTTAATAAAAGTGTAAACTGATGTTGCCATATGATGGAAATAACTTTTTCATAATATTAGTGGGCATTAAGGAAGGAATGAAAATTATATGTGTAGATAATGTTAAAGTAAGTGAGTAAGTAAAAAGTTACAAGAGAACAAAAGTAAGTGCAGGAAGAAAAATAGAAAGCGTTCCAAGTTACAAAATCCATATCTGGTAGTTATATTAATAGTTATATTAATATATATAATATATATATATATATATATATATATATATATATATATTATGTTCTGTTAAGTATTAAGCTATTAATATTATGAAAAAAGTTATTTATGCGCTTAAAAATGGCAATTATATGACCTAAATGATTCAAGGATTTTCAAGGGGGCAACGTCTGCCTTTCACACACCCACCAGGGGCTCCGCCCCTTGGAATCCCGCAATTTCAATACTCTTTAAATGAGACGGCACCGCATTCTCTCAATAATTTTCTTCAGAACAGCCCTACTAAAAATGTACACAATTTGTGAGTGTTAGTTCTATTACTTGCCCCGCCGCGGAAAAAAAATCATTGCCAAACGAAAAATCGAAAAAAAAATGAAGGAAAAAAGCCCAGAGGAATGAAAAAGATTAGCAGAAGGGTTCTACTTTCTCGGGGAATAAAACTACAAACGTAAGTACCCTTTGATTAAAAAAAAAATGTACCTTAGTTGGTACTAGCGCTCTGTTACTTTTTATTATTATTATTATTATTTTGTTGTTCTTTTTATCCTGAAGAAGGAGACGGCGTATTTCCTTTGCCTCCAAAAGAGGTTGATGCTTTTAATCAACTTACTATGCTGTCAAACTAACAAAGTATCTTCTTTCTTTAGATTGTTTCAAACAGCCAGTTTAAGCGTAATTTTATATAATTCTAAACGTACATTGCATGAATACTATTAAGAAATGGGAAATAAAATTTCTGTCACTTGAACCGAAATAAAATAAAAGATAACCTCCACCACCACCACCAAAAAAAAAATGCTATTTAGAATTAGAAGTAATTCAACTGCACTTTCATTCGTCTCCTCAGTCTAGACTGGTGCTCGACCACAGAAATCGTCACTATTGCGTGGGTCGACCGAAAATCAATGTTTCCGAATTGGCTGCTATAAATGCCCCCTCCCCACTCAAGTCCGTTCGTCCGTTCGTTTCAAATATCACAACCGGTAGAACCACTTTATCTTGCATACCGCACTTCAAAATATCACAAAGTGGGAACGTTGTCTGTCATAAATTTAAGAATTGCAACATTTCCGAAATCGGTGTGGTGCTATCCAGTTTTTACAATAGACGTGTAACAAAGATCATCTTTCTTGCCCAGGGTTGTCTTTGACGCATGTCCGCCTATGTATCTACGGGGCCGCCCATAGATATCCTAAAGATAGGTTATCTATGGGGACGGACCCCCCCCCCCCTCTTTTTTTCTCTAAGGCTGGAGAAGACATGAAAAATTTACAAAGAAAGGAAAATCAAATACGGAGGGGCGCTCACAAATTATGGCAACCCTGCCTGGCGACTACACAGAACTGAAACGAACCCGAAATGAACTTCACTCATAGTACTCAACGCAGTATGAGTTTTAAATTATGTTTTCTTTTGTATAATTATAGTGTTAAATATTTAGCATCGCGTAAAAGACAAAATTCCGAATGCGATGCAAGTTTCTGAAATATTAAACAACATAATTTCGACAGTGAGTTAATTCGTGCACGTTTTCATTGTTTGCCGAATGGCAACAAGCATATTATCAAACAACATAATTTCAAGTGTGAGTTAATTGCGCGCGTTATTATCGTTAGCCAAATGACAATAAGCATTTGCACATGTTTGACGTTTGTTTACGTTATTCGCTTTTAACAAAGTAAGAAATTACGTTATTTTAAAGTACCGTTTTACAATAATAAAATTATATACACCATATTTTTGTCTTATTTTATAACTTTCAACTGATTAATAAAATCTTAAACCAGAGCAAAAGTTCCATGTTTACCGAAGATTCTTGAGTTAACCTTAACCAACACTTAGTCAAAAATAGTCAAGTTCAACGATAAAACTTATTATTGTGAACTATGTGCTAAGCCACGCCTATCAAGGAGCGCATGAATTTATGCAAATGATTACCTCCCACTCACCCTCTTGCAGCACTTGCGCTCATAAAAGCCCGGGACATACGTACTTTCTCTCGATCAATATTATTAATTACTATAAGACCCTTTACTAAAACTCAATTACTTTACGACCCTATATATCCCCCCCACCCCCGAACAAAACGTTCTTGTTACACGAACAGTAGAACTCTCTATATTCTGAATCAATAATATTAAATTAATAATTCTCACAAAGCAACAAGGATTATCAAAAAAACTAAATTTAATTTTCAGTTATATTGAATTAGCGTAAAGTTGACTGCATTCTCCACCCCCTAAAAGAACGCTAAGTTGGGGATATTACGCTAAATGTGTAGTCGTCAATGTCGGAAAATATGTCGCCAAGTGTCAAACAGAGTTATCGTTATCAAACAACGTAATTTCGAGTGTGAGTCATTTACGCACGTTACTATATATCGTTCGATGATTTGGGTTTATTTACGATATTCGCGTTTAATAAAGTAAGAAATTACGTTATTTTGAAATACTTTTTTGCAATAATAACACTGTATACACAATATTTTTTGTCTTGTTATAACTTTCAGCAGATTAATAAAACTTAAACCAGAGTAGAAATGACATATGTTCCCCGAAAATTCTCGTAAGCGTACAGTTAGGACTAACCCACACTTAGCACTTCGAGGAAGAGAATATCAAAACCGATTTAATGAGATAGATCATTTTAGGTCATTTTACTAAGGTAAATAATACTACATGATATGTCTACTAAAAATATTATTTTTATGATATCTTTGACATAAAAAAGTCAAACTTAAAAGTTCTTCTATATTTATTCATTTCTTAACTTTCAGTGAATAAATTCCCGTAATTTTCCACGGGCACTCACTAGTTTCAAATATAACAAACTGTAAACAATAAAATACTTTTAAACATATAATTGTAAATATATTTAACCTATTACTTTCCTTATATACATAATGTATAAGGAAAGTATTGTGACGGGGTCGAAAATTCGAATTCGACTTTTCCACGGGAGAGCACGTTTCAAGCAACCCTGATCACGAATCGAACATTTTTGAGGTGATGTGTGTGTGTCAGTGAGTCTGTGGAGACGATAACTGACGAACGAATGGAGCGATTCGAACGAAATTTAGTACAAAAATTACAATCCATGAATACTGGAAGCCTATTGTTTTAAAACACAATCGAATGTTCAGAACCCCCCTAAATTTTCGAGTGAAATTTTGAAAAAATCATCAAAAAATCAAAACCTTTAATAAAGTTACGCAAATAGGCATCCCTTATGCAATTTTTCCTTAGTAAACGATTGACATGAACTTTAGAACGCTAGCATGAACCGTTCTCGAGATATTGCACATTTTTCAAATAAATTTATCAAAAAATCCCATAAATTAAAAAAAATATTAACTGTTGAGAAACATGTTTACTTTTCATATGTAATATCATGCGACAAATTTGGTGATATCATTCTCATGGATCTAACTCGTTCCATTCACGAGAAAAGATACTTTGAGTAATACTTTTGTATTTGAACACCAATAGTCATTTATCTGCTGTAAGAATAACTTATTTCTCCGTTCATAACGCTTGGCGAGATTTTGGCGACAAATTTAGCGGGATGTCGCCAACTTGGCTACATTTTTAAATGTTGCCAAATTAACGAAAATCTCGCCAAATGGATAAAAATGACGCTAAATCAATAAAAATGACGACTAATTAAAGAAAATCCAATATCTTAGAAAGAATATAAGTATCTACTATAAGAATAACATTTTTTTTAACTGTCAAAGTAGTAAATTCATTGCATTATATAAGGAAAGTCATGTGTTGCCTACATCTGATTTTTTTATTATCTATTGATTCAAAAAGGGTAATTCTTGATCCCGCAAAATAGATATTTAAATTGATAAGCCATTTGTGCGAAATGATGGAAGACACGGCTTTTTTGTTGAAAGTAGAAGAAAACACAATATAATCGAGCACAAAATTAAAATAAAAAGCAGCAAGTAGATGTTTCGTCGCTATGTTGGAGCCTCTTCGTCAGTGCTGAAGGATCAGCAAAATTTAAGTCCAAAGGGTGAAAATGTGGGTTTTGTTTTAATTTGGCATCCATTACGCTATGCCTTTTGCACAAAATGTTTTACTTATTTATTTATTAAAGTATTTGAATAAAAATTTCAATTAATTTTGTAATAAAAGAATCATGAAGAAATAATAAAAGAATCACAAAGAAATGATAAAAGAATCAAGCAGTTATATTACAAAGAATTAATAAATGAATCAGGTAACTGTACTAGAGATAACTGACTGTACTAGAGAGATAACTCAAATATAGTACTCTACTTTACATACTCTAGAGATCAAGGCACTGTTCTGAAATAATAAAAAAATCACAAAGAAATAATAAAAGAATCAAGCAACTATATTACAAAGAATTAATAAATGAATCAGGTAACGGTACTAGAGATAATTGACTGTACTAGAGAGATAACTCTAGTATAGTATTCTACTGTACACTACTCTAGAGATCAAGGCATTGTTGGATTCTCTTCGGCAGTGTTGCAATAACTATATTACAAAAAAATAATAAACATTTTGATAAAAAAAATTCTTTACTACAATTTTTTTTTTTTTTTTACTTTTCTTATATACATAATGTATAAGGAAAGTATTGTGACGGGGTCGAAAATTCGAATTCGAATTTCGACGGGAGAGCACGTTTCAAGCATCCCTGATCACGAATCAAACATTTTTGAAGTGACGTCTGTGTGTGTGTCAGTGGGTCTGTGGAGACGATAACTGACGAACGAATGGACCGATTTGAACCAAATTTGGTACAAAAATCACAATCCGTAAACACTGGAAGCCTATTGTTTTTATACGCAATCGAATGTTCAAAACCCCCCTAAATTTTCGAATGAAATTTTGAAAAAATCGTCAAAAAATCAAAACCACTAATAAAGTTACGCAAATAGACATTTCTTATGTAATTTTTCATTAGAAAACGATTGACATAAATTTTAGACCGCTAACACGAGCCATTTTTGAGATATTGTACATTTTTCAAAAAAAATATCAAAAAGTCATATAAAATAAAAAAAAAATTCCTATTGATAAACATGTTCACTTTTCATATGTAATACCATGCGATAAATTGGGTGACATCATTCTCGTGGATCTAGCTCATTCCATTCATGAAAAAAGATACTCTGAGTAACACTTTTGTATTTGGACGCCAATAGTCATTTATCGGCTGTAAGAATAATTTATTTCTTAGTGCATAACGCTTGGCGAGATTTTGGCGACGAATTTGGCGGAATGTCGCCAACTTGGCGACTTTTTGAAATGTTGCCAAATTAACGAAAATCTCGCCAAATGGTTAAAAATGACGCTAAATCAATGAAAATGACGACTAATTGTCGAAAATTCAATGTCTTGGAAAGAATATTCGTATCTACTATAAGAAAAACCTATTTTTTTGCTGTAAAAGTAGTAAATTCATTACATTATATAAGGAAAGTCATGTGTTGCCCACATCAGATTTTTTTTTTAAATCTGTATCGTTGATCCAAATGATCAACACTTATAGCATGTTACTCTTCATTTTAAAGGACTTGTGACAATGTACTCCCCACAGGGGGAGTCCTCCCAAGGAGTATTAATGATATCACGAACACAAAAATTGTATCACGGCTATCTTTCACTACAATGCTTGAAACTGTTAAGTTTCATGATCATTGGCCCATAAGTAACCCCATTTATGCATGATTATGTCACATTTTGTCCTATGTTGCTATGTACAGTACTTTCTCTTCTACAGCACGAGAAAGTAAAAAGCACAGTAATACATGTTTATGCGTAAAATAAACGTAATAATTTGTATGCATGTAAAAATTAATGAGTAAAAAGGCAATGTTCGATTTTACGAACATTATTGCTCAGTACTTCAGCGTGGACACAGTCCAATGAAATAGAGAAAAATGATTTATAACTTGCAAACATGTAGAAATAATAGAATTCAAGTATTTTACGCTTTTTTACTCAATTTGGATTCAGGCTTAAAATATGTAATTCGAATTCACGTATTTCCGTTTAAACCATGCATGCTTAAAATATGTTTATCGTGCACCGCAAGATCCTGGACTGGGCTCGAACCAGTGCAAGACGTCTAAATTTAATAAACACACACAAACAAATCTCCAAAAATATTCTGAATGCATCCATGGAGTTCTTCAAATATGCCAAAGTTGGAGATCTTCAATCAGTATGGAGATATGCCAAATACATTATTTTCCTTTACTTTGTTCTGGAATCGTAAAAGTGTAGGAAGTCCGGCTATTGCGAACTGAGCAGATTCAACGATGACGTCATTCAAAAATGTTAAAATCGCTCGGATTAAAATGTTTATTACCTTATTCTTACCATGCTTCTAACCGGAATAACTGGCCCGTGTTAACTAGCCATTACTAACGGCGGCTTACACGGCTATTCATTATTTTTCTTCTTACCATGCCAGATACAAGGGAGTTGAAAGAGCCTACTTCGATGTCCTTATTTCTTTATTGTTACGCCACAGTTTTATAAAAGCCGGTTAACACACCAAACGTCAGAATTCGAAGATATTTGTGAATTATAGTAAAACCTCGTTCATACGCTTCTAAAAAATCGGCAAAAAAGGGCGTAAAACAGAACAAAACGAAAACCCGTACAGAGGGAAAGGGACGGTACAAATTACCGGAGCCTATGCTGCCCGCAGGGCTCTGGTCTTCTTCTTCTTCGACCCAAACAGTCTGACCTTACCCGAAGGTGTAAGGTATCTGTTTGGATTGCCGGGAAGTACCACCCAATTTAGACCGGAACCTATTGGGGGCGGCATCCACTGGAACTGTACCTTCCTTCCCCTACCACCAACCTCTCGGAAGGGCTTGCGGACCCACATATTTAACGTGTCCGTACTCCGCGTAAATACAGGTATAGTTTGGGCAAAGCTGGGAATCGAACTCGGGTAGCCCGAGTGCAATCCCCGCTCACTAACCACCGTAATCCCCGTGCTCTAACCTGTCCCACCCCTGTAGGGCCCGGGTTTCGATTTATTGAAAACAATTTCTATCTACCCACAGTTTTTTATGTCATGGGGTCCCGAATTATTGTTTTCTCAGGGCCCGAGCCCTGAGAAAACGACCTTGGAAGCAGCTAAAACGTATAATCGAAGTTCTTGTAAGGTTTGCCAGAAAGTACCATCACTTGAAAGTTATGACATAGTTATGAAAGTTATGACATAGTGTAGATATTTACAAAGAGACTGTTATGACAGTGTCGGTACATTGTACGATTCTGTGGTTTTTATTTTAATTTATTGCCTTATTGTTTATTCATAAATTTATTAGAAAACAATAATCTTCTTTTAACATAATAAAAGAAGATGTCTGTGTGTGTGTGTGTGTGTGTCGTTTGTAGCCCGGAAATCTAAACGAACGAAATTAGGTAGAGTATAACTAAAAAACTAATTAAGTTACTAAAATAACACCGAAGTGCACCTATTCAAGTCCTGATTTACCCGGCTGTGGTTAGGCTGCCTGCATGTGCGGTCGCGGAGAGAGTTGCAGTAGGAAACCTGCAAGTGGGCTTCCGTCAAATTAGTCTGACGTTTCTCTTCCGGTGGAAAGTAGCGTTATATTCCGTTTAGGTCGATATGCTGACTGCAATATACAAGTATAAGAAATTTTTATATATTTTTAAATTCAAACCCTTTTTTATAGCTATGTTGTGTAATATATGTTTGACTGTAGCTGTACTATAAGAATAAATACTTTAAAAAGTCATTGGACATATTATTCCAGCTCACATGTAATAATGAAAATAATTTCAATAAAATCAAAGCCCTAATTCCCTCCTTTTATATATATATAGGAGGAAAAAATTCTATTTTTCAAAATCTATTTTAATGTTATATATGCATTAGTGAGATCTAATAGATAGTATATTTTTAAATATTTTCTTTCTTGATAAAGAAAAGTTATAAAATTATTATGTTTTATCTATAACAGGATTTTTTTTAATGATAAATTTAAAACATTACACAAAAGGAATAGCAGGGAAAAAAAATTTAAAATTCTTAAAACGTAAATTATTAAATATAATAAATAAGAGTAATTTATTAAATTATAAGAACAAATTGAAAAATGCTTTTGAAAAATATATTATTAAATATTATATTAGAATTCGTTTTAAATACTTACAGATGGGAAACCTTTTTGCCACTTACGAAAAAAAAAATTAATAGCAAAAAGAAAAAAATAATTTACTCAGTTTATTGTATACATAAAAATGCATTATTAAATAATTAAAAAAATGAAAAACCGGTTTATAATTAAATATTTTTTGATATATTATAGTATATAATATTAAAAATTATTTAAAAAAAAAATAGCTGCTTGTAATTGAATGGTTGAATATTATGAAATGGAAGCGACATTTTGCTGAAAGATAAGTTAAGCATAAATTTAGTGCTATTAAATCATATTCCTTCACTAGAAGTACTTGCGTAAATATTTTATATTTTTCTAATAAAGCACACACATGCAGGTCCGTGGAAAGCGGGAGGGGGGGGGGGGGGGGTAAGGGGCCTCTCCGGGCCCCCGTCCCCTCATATGTGTACCTAATTTTTCCTGTCTGGGCTGGGTTCCCAGCATACCGGAAAGGGGGGGGGGTCTCCAGCTCGGGTCTATTAATTAGAACATTTTTATAATCAAATACTTCTTATAAAGTTCTTTAAAAGTTTAGTAAGATTATTATATTTTATTTTCAGAAAAATAGAAGTGGAAAAAAGGAATCGCTTCATTCTTCAAGCTCTATTTTAATGCTATATATACATTTGTAGGAGCTAGAAACCGTAAAATTCGACTCTTTTATCGGTAATTTTTTTTAAAATATATTTGAAGAATTCCAATTTAAATAACACTGTCGTCTAGCGTTAGTGAACGAAATATAATTCCGCCGTCAGACAGCACCGGCAGGTAACTCAATGAGCGTCCGCACTTGACGGCAGCCAAATGTATCGTTTCCGCAACCGCACTTGCAGGTTGCCTAACCACTTCGGATTTACCCGTGTACCAAATTTTATGGGCGTGCGACTCTTAGGTTTCCTCCTACAGACTGCACAATGACATCTTCCTTTATTGTGGAAGATTTATTTTCTTTCGTATTTTCCTTTATTTTATGTACTAGTAGTTAAAGTAGAATTTTCCTGTATTGTGTTTTCCCGCATATAACGTTTTTGAATCGGTTCTACAGAGAAACGCAAAACCGGGGTTCCACTGTAATAACAAAATTACAAAATGTCATTTATTTATTACTTTACTTATATACATAGTATTATGTATAGAGAAGGTATTGTGACTGTGTCGAACATTTGCATTCCAGTTTTCGGCGGGAGAGTACGTTTCAAGCATCCATGAACTTGAATCGAACGTTTTTGAGGGGATGTATGCGTGTATGTGTACGTATGTGTTAGTGTTTGTGTCCATGAGTCTGTGGAACCGTAGTAGCATTTAATTTTAGACTAATATTATATATCTTAGCATTACATTGGAAATATTTCCAGTGTAATCCCAATATTGGGCAAATATTGGAATTACATTGGCCTCCAATAATGACTAATATTTTAAGCCAATATCTTAAGCCAATATATTAAGTAAATATATTAAGCCAATATATTAAGCCAATATTGGGCCAATTCTGTCAAAATGTCGTCCACTTTTTCATATGGACTTTTTTGTTTCTAGATATTTCACGTTTTTCTAATAAATGTATCAAAAATATTACATAAAATTATAAAAAGTATTAACGATGCTTGGAAAAAGTATGAACGATTAATATGCTTGAAAAGTGAAATAGGTTTACTTTTCAAGCAACATTATGGGACAAATTTGTTAACATCATTCTCGTGGATGCTCCATCACTAGAATTCGAGAGAATATAAGAATTTTGCGTAATAGTTTTGTATTTTGACGACCAATAATTCGCCAGTACTCATTTATATATGAGAAAAGCTGTTCTCTCTTTCTGTGTATAACTTGGCGGAACTTGGAGACTAATTTAGCGAAATATTGCTAACTTAGCTATATGTCGCCTCTGATTGACAAAAATATAGTCAAATTCGTAAAAATGACGATAAATTAACGGAAACGACGCCAAATTATTGGATATTAATATATTGTTGCGAACGTACATTTATTACCTTTGGCGCCTCCTCTTTCGCCTGTCTTGAAGGCCAGGCGAAGAAAACACAGTCCATGACGTCAGGATGACGTGAGCCCAGGATTTCCCAGTTTGAAGAAGGGTTACAGGATTTGGCAATTTATAGCCAATTTGGCGACTTCTTTGTTGTTCCAGAAACTTTACGAAATAACGATTAGTCTAGAAGATATGGAGAGATTTCCAGAAGTTTCTATAGAGAGACTATAAAAAGACTCATCCCTCCGTTGGAGTGGGAGTTGATGAATTGACGTGACACGAGCTATGTTGGACTGTGATTTTTGTCAATGTTTTGAGAATAGTAGCTGCCGTTTTGTGAAATTATTTTCGTCAGTATTTTGAGAATAATATTGCTTCTTCTGTGAAATTAGTGGAGCATTTGAGTTCTGTTTGATTGTACATTGTTGCTATTGACTTTGTGCTTGTGAATAAACGTAAGTTATGTGTACACCCACGATTCCAGAAGATACGGTCGCAACAATATGGAATACATTGCTTGCTTATTGCCGATGCTGTCGATATTGATAATTGTGAATTAAGAGTTGCCCGAAATATATGGTAATTGGTTACATCTGGAAAAGCACTAGATGTACTAATATTAAAAGCATTGTACCGTGGATATTATACATCCTTTTTCCACTGTCAAAGAAATAAATTTATTGCAATATATAAGAAAATTCATATGCGGGGAAAATACTTTGAATCGTGTCACTTTAAGCAAGTAAAATGTAACAATTTTCTAAAAAAATCTGATGTGAGCAACACATGACTTTCCTTATATAATGCAATGAATTTACTATTTTTGCAATAAAAAAAAGTAGGTTTTCTTATAGTAGATATTTATATTCTTTCCAAGAAATTGAATTTTCGTCAATGAGTCATCATTTTCACTGATTTAGTGTCATTTTTAACCATTTGGCGAAATTTCCGTTAATTTGGCAACATTTAAAAAAGTCGCCAGGTTGGCGACATTCCGCCAAATTGGGCGCCAAATATCGCCAAGCGTTATGAACGGAAAAATAAGTTATTCTTATAGCCGATAAGTAACTTGGCGTTCAAATACAAAAGTATTACTCAAAGTATCTTTTCTCATGAATGGAACGAGCTAACGAGCTAGATCCACAAGAATGATGTCACCAAATTTATCGCATGATATTACATATGAAAAGTGAACATGTTTCTCAACACAACAGTTAATATATTTTTTTTATTTATAGGATTTTTTGATAAATTTATTTTTAAAATGTGCAATATCTCGAGAACGGTTCATGCTAGCGTTCTAAAGTTTATGTCAATCGTTTTCTAAGAAAAAATTGCATTAGAAATGTCTATTTGCATAACTTTATTAAAGGTTTTGATTTTTTGATGATTTTTCAAAATTTCACTCGACAATTTAGGGAAGTTCTGAACATTTGATTACGTTTAAAAACAATAGACTTCCAGTATTTACGGATTGTGATTTTTGTACCAAATTTCGTTTGAATCGGTCCATTTGTTCGTCAGTTATCGTCTCCACAGACTCACTGACACACACACACAGACATCACTTCAAAAATGTTTAATTCGTGATCAGGGATGCTTGAAGCGTGCTCTCCCGTCGAAAACTCGAATTCGATTTTCGACCCCGTCACAATACTTTCCTTATACATTATGTATATAAGGAAAGTAATAATACATATATCTTCGCAAAATTATTTAAAAAATTATAATAAATAAAAGTATGTTTAAATAGTTCTTTAAATTAGATTTAAAACTGGGGAGGCTCGGCTTTTTAACCTCAATGGACGCTACGCCACCGATATTAAGTAATAATAAGTTAATGCTTAATACTTTTGAAACTTTCAGAAATTTACTTCGATTCATTAACAGCTTTGCTACTAGTTAATGCTTATATTAAAATCAATTGCAATTATATACGTATATTATTATTGATAGATATATAGATTTTCCTAATCAACCCTTAGCTCACAAACATAAGTATGCAATTAATTATTTGTTAATAATTTATATATGGATTGAAATATGTAATTATAACTATTGTGGTTTATGAATGGTAATAATTAACACAGTGTTTTTAGTGAGTCCCTCTTTCAAGACTGTTGGGCCCCCATGAATTTCAATCCAGCCCCTCTTGAATTTCGTTTCACGGCCTTGCTGTAACTGGGTGTAGGTTAAGGCTCCTATATAAACCTATGTATATATAGGACCTTAGTGTAGGTGGTTACCCGACCCGACACAACGTTCTTTTAACCGACTGATTACACGTCTAATCACTGCAACAGAGGAGAGCAAGACAGAAAGTTTGATAAGAAACACTGCTTTAAACTTGTTTTTAAGTGCTTGAATTTGCGCAATAGCGCTTAAAAAAATTTCACTCGCATGGCGAGTTCAAAGTAGCAGGTTGACGGCTCCCCGCCCAAATTCAATGGGTGTGTTCTTTCGGTGCATATCGGGTGCATGGAACTGCTAAATGATTTTTTTCGTATGGCTTGGCCTGGTCAAGATCGTTGTAAACACGGGGCCGTAGCCAGGTAGGGACTAGAGGGGGCAAGTCCCCCAAGAGGTATACTCAGCCCCTCCTCCTCCTGATAAAATGTTAAACTCGTAATAGAGATATGAAACATCATCAAGATGTCATCCCAATTTTGCATAAAAAATTGCTTTAAAAAAATTTCATAAACTATTTCGTTTCAAATATTTTTTAATTTAGCTAAATCTGCGATTATACAGATAAATTTATTTATATATTTAATTTAAAAATATTTAAATTAAAAAAAAATAAGACAATAGTATTTAGGATACTTTTGTATTACTGCGGCTTTCACTGTTATACATTATCGAATCAAAATCAGCTGATAAGTAGTTGAGGAGTTAATACTAAGTGTTAACTTGTATTTACTTTCAGAAATGTTCTTGGATTTATTAAAACAGCTCTGCTACTAGTTAATGCTTATATTAAAGTCAATCGTAATTGTTATATATTAATATTGATGTACAGTAGCTATATGAATTTTCCTAATCAACTTTTAGCTTACAAATATAAATATGCAATTACTTATTTGTTAATAATTTGTATGGATTGAAATATTAAATAATAACTATTATGATTTATGAATGCTAATGCTGAACAGAGATTTTAATGAGCCCCTCCTTAAAGACTGTTCACCGCCCCCCCCCCCCCCCTGAATTTCAATCCAGCCCCTCATGAATTTCGTTTCTGGCTACGGCCCTGTGTAAACATAGGCTTACGACAGGGCTCTTTAACAGAGGTACAAGTCCCGATTTGAAATTTATTTTTTGGAATAAAATTTTGGTGTGAAAGAACAATTCTTGTAGATAAGGAATCTTGATTGTCACATTGATTACAAGAGTTTAAAAGAGTTCCAGAAAAAATAAATGAAGCGCTTGAAAATGCTGTTATAAACATAAATGCTGCTATAAACAGCATTTATGTTTACAACATAAATGCTGCTATAAACAGCATTTATGTTTATAACATAAATGCTGTTATAACATAATGATGTTCTAAACAATAATGCTGCTTCTCCTTATAAATTAATTGTTTGTAGAAGTGCTGATTGGTAAAAAATTGTAGTCTTCGAATTGCAACATGTGGAAAATAAGGAAAATAAACTATGAAGAAAGAAAAGAAAACTGTAAGATTCAAATTTTGCAGAACTTCAGGGATCAAGAAATTTTAATACCGAATTTCAGACAATTTATGGAGTATATTTTGTGACTACTGACACTTTTGCTCCTGTTGAAAGGTTTTCTCCATAATGAGCAATACTCGGTCTGAAGAATAATGAAAAATGAATGAATTGCTGAAGCAACTAGGTTTAATGCAAGTGTGGTATTAAATCTAATTCTCTGTGAAATAAACAATCTGGAATGCTAAACTTTTATGAAAAAATTAAAAACGACAAGTATTCCGTTAAAAAGTTTACACTGGCAACAAGAAAACAAATGTCGAAATCAAATGATTAAATGGCTTATGTATCAGTTTTCAATTTTCTTTTCCTGTATTCGGTAAATAATTTAATTTATTTAGTTATTTTATTTTTTCCAGGTTTTGTAAGCAATTTATATTGTAAACTTATGTACCCAAGTAACACACGTACGGTATTATAACCGACGTTAAACCTTTTTCACGTTATATTATCGTATGTATTATACGAAAAGCAGAAATACATCGGTTATAATATAGTTTTGAGTAAACGGTATTTAAATATACTGTATTTCATACGTATGAATTACCGTTTATGAACATGCTGCCATATGTAAAAATACCGTTTATCATACGTTAAAAGTACCATTTTTATTACGTTAAAAATATTATTTTTTATATGTAAAAATTACCATTCCTTCTGCCTGCTTTTGACCTTTTTTCAATGTCCTGCTCCTCTTTCAGCTTTGTTCTTGAACCCCTTTTCCCAAGCAATTTTCATAGATTACCGTTTATCATACGTTTAAAATACTGTTTTTATTACATTGGCTATAGACATGACAGTCTTCGATATTTTACTTTTTCCACAACATGTGATATATGATACTAAGGGGCAGTTTTAATAAACGCTTTCTAACTGAAATATCTGTGAATCACTTGGTGGATTTGTGATTTTTTTTAATTATTTATTTATTTTCAAGCAATGAGTCTGAATCCAAGGGAAAGACTAAAATGGATTTTATTTACACGCATTGCATAATACACAAACAGTACCTTAATCCATTTAGTCTTTAAACATTACTTAATTTATATTCAATTTACAACAAAATCAAATGTCGTCTTTAACTTAATAGATTTCATTTAATTTATAATTAATTAGTTTTATTTACTCAAAAACATAATCATTAAAAGGATATATTGTGATTGGTATTTAACATTCCGTTACAGATTAAAATGAAAATTATACTTACGTCCGCTCAACGGACGTAAACCTATGCTGTATGCCACGGAGCACCTTTTGCACAAACGGAGGTGGCACTTATGTGCGACCTCCGACAGTCAGCGAGACCGGATTCTGTGATGTTTTTCAGAAGACGAGCGCCAGCGAGTTTAGCCCCCGTAGCGGTCGTAACTCCATGCTCGAATTTCCACGGATCAACAGTTGCACAAACATACGTTCTGTGTACTTACCTTGATGAAAGTAGACCAGGACTAAATTCGATTCCTTGAGTTACTCTGAGATAAGGAGACGGCGGGGTTGCCGGCGTATCGAGTTTAGCCTTTGTCAGGCCCTGCTTGTATTGAAATTTCTTCTTTATGCGGAAATTAATATTTCCGCTATTTACAATCAGTAAGTAGGCGGAGTGGGGATATAGAACTCTAGTATAACAGGTTTTAGAGCACGAGACTCTTAATCTCGGGGTCGTGGGTTCGAGCCCCACGTTGGGCGTTTATTATTATTATTATTATTATTATTCATGTTATTTATTCTTTGCAAGTTGTTATGAATGTGATTTTATTGAGTAGAACCGTAAAATATATTTCTTGCAGACAGGTTTATTTTTTGGCGCAGGACTACCACGGTGCTTAAAAATTCTTTAATTTTAGAAATTAGTTTTAAGAGGCTTTAAAAAAATTAATGTTTGTTTTTAAGTCTTTAAAAATGCCTCATGTTCTTAGTAAGAATTAATAAGGAGCACAATGCATTGAAAAAAAATGTATGGGAATTTATTTATTTATTTACTTTATTCTGTGTAGAGAGTACATCCCTTCTTCATAGAACTTCTATGAAACATCTATTTTAATGCATTGGCTATAGATAGAGCTTAGATGATGGCTGATATGGATTAAGCATCGAATTTCAGAGGAGGTAGATGGATTTACATATCCGGTTCTTCCGGAATCCATATGACGTACGAAATAAGTATGTATGCAAAAAAGAATAAAATATGTTATTTAAATGCTGTCCGTGTTCGAGAGTAAGGACAGTTCTGTCACGACATTGATTTCGTGACAAAACAATCCAGGGAAAGGCTGTATATGCTCCCTTCCGAGATATAAAATTTAGGATATTTTATACATTATTCTAAAATAGCCACATTTTGAATCCCGAATTCAAAATTTTATGTGGGAGAAATCGCCGGAACAACAATTTATTTGGTGGTATCAATACTCTCATGTTGTAAGAAAAGTTTCTTACAAAAATAAAAATAAATAAATAAGTAAATAAAAGCATTTCTAATCTAATTACTCCAACATCCGTCTCCTCATCATTTTCGAAACCACGTCACGCGAAGCTCAAAGCTACCTCATTAGTAAAGAAATTTAAATAATTTCTCTTTACAGACATCCTTGCTTAAGGGTGAGCGTCAATAAATTTTCTGCCCTATTCGCGCTTTGTTAACTTTCGCGGCACACATATTTCGCCGAAATTCTGCTCAAACAATTGCGAAATATTTTCTGAAAGATAAAATGCAATGCTTAGATTATATTAAAACTGAATTTAATGCCCCCCAAAACATAGAATATATTTTTTATTTTAATCTAAAATATTTTTGGTGCTGCCATCTGTTGTCGTAATTTAATTCATACCGATTATTTTTATTTTTTAATGAACATTTTTAAATATTTATTCCTTCTAATACAGTGTTAAATATAACAACAGATCATATATAATAATGCCACAATCACGGAAAGGTAATTTATCATTCTATAAATTTGATAAGGGATCTGAATGTACATCATTGAGGACTGCAGTTTTGCCTTCAAGTTCCTTTGTCTTCAAGTCCAAGTTCAATTACTTTTCCGTGATTATGGCATTATATATGATCTGTTGTTGTATTTAATAGCGTATTAGAATGAATAGACATTTAAAAATGTTCATTAAAAAATAAAAATAGTCGGTATGAATTAAATTACGACAACAGATGGCAGCACCAAAAATATTTTAAATTAAAATAAAACATATATTCTATGTTTTATTGGGTATTATATTTAGTTTTAATGTAATCTAAGCATAACATTTTATCTATAAGAAAATATTTCGCAACTGTTTGAGCAGAATTTCGGCGAAAGATGTGTGCCGCGAAAGTTAGCAAAGCGCGGATAGGACGCTGCAAAAGACAGTAAAAAATTGTTTTACAAAGAGACTCCAGTCGACCTCCACGCCACGTCTCTTCAGAATCACAAAATGTACGCAGGGCGAGACACGATAGTTGTTTAATTTTAACATTGCGAACCTGATATATGTGGACTTGTGTGGAGATGGCAAGCTATTTTATTTGTTTTATGAAAGCACTTAATTTTATGGATATTACTAGTTATTCTTAATTTTGTTTTCAAATCAGTGTAATTTACAACAGTGGAATTTTTTTAATTGTAAGTGTAATGTATTTTAGTACACTAAAATACATTTACACTTTATAGAATACCTATATTGTACAGAAAATAAAAGTCAAGGTATATGTTAATAAAAAATAAGAATTGAAAAATAGAATGGAACATGCGTGGGTAATTGACGAAAAATATAAGTATAAATTAGATAAATTATAATTACAAATACAGTTATTGTATTGCATTGCGACCACGTTTTCGTGAGTCCCACGTGGTCTAGTGGTTAGGATACCTGGCTCTCACCCAGGAGGTCCGAGTTCGATTCCCGGCGTGGGAAGTACTTTTTCTAAAATTAGTTTTCAAAAATACATTTGATATTTTTGTATTCGTTTACATTTCTGTTGTACATGTATTTTCAATAAACGCTTATGAATAAAGCGATTTTTATAATGTTAATAATCCAGTTAAAAATTGTGGAACAATTAGAAACACTAGTTAATAGCCTGTTAAATTCCAGATCTACATGCATTAAATTAATTTGCTTTAAAAATCGTTGAATTTTATCGTATGAAAGTAACTTCAACGTTTCAAAAGTCATTTTAAATATTTCCGTATATTTTAATAGCCTGTTAAATTTCAGATCTACATGCATTAGATTCATTTGCTTTAAAATCGTTGAATTTCATCATATGAAAGTAACTTCAACGTTTCAAAAGTCATTTCATATATTTCCGTATATTTTAAAACATTTCCGTTATTTGTAATGAGCAAGCCTAATGCGGTTATAAAATTCTTATTGATATTAAAAAGTTGAATTGATAAGCCTGGCTAATTCAGTCGGTAGAGCACGAGATCTCGGGGTCGTGAGTTCGAGCCCCACGTTGGGAGGATTTTTCTATTTAGATTTATTGGTATTATTTATTAAGAAAAAAAGCAAAATATATATTTCGTGAAGACATGTTTATTTTCAGGCGCAAGGCTGCCACAGTCCTTAAAAACTCTTTAATAATTTTAGAAATTAGTTTTAAAGAGTTTAAAAACTCTCTTAAAAAACCCCAGTTTTTTTAAAACTCTCTTTAAAAACCCCAGTTTCCCCCAGTCGTTAAAAACGGACCTCAGAAAAAGAGCCATAGGAAGGTTTTTTTTAATTCTATGGAAGGGCGAGGTAGTGAAAGAAGTGGATTGACATTTTTTTCCCAGTATAGATCTTGAAACAAAGAATTTGACTTTGAAGGTGAAAATTTTCGTTCTGTAAAATCATTTTTAAATTAAAAAAAATTGGTTAATGATAACATTTTGGTTGTGCTCGAGCACCCGATCACCTCCGCAGAGAGAGAGAGAGTCAACGTCTATGCCCAATAGAATGGAATGAATTGTTTTGAATTGCGAACGCGTCTTGTGGTCGATTGAGCATATATCTACAATTTATATTAATAACTAATTATTATGTATCTTCAATTATTTTCATTTTACAGGGGGGGGGAGGGGTCTACTTCCAATAATCAGAAATCGATGTTCTGATTCCTTGCTGAGATAAGGATTTTTATATTCTTTTAAATATTTGTAAGCAAGGGCAAACTGGTGTATGCTTCATTTTACGGAATCAAGCCTGGGCTAAACTCGAGCCGCCGTCTACAATAGATATAATAACCTTGGGACGAGATTCTCCAAATGATAACTGATAAGTCACAAACTTTAAGTAAAATCAATAATAATACCAGTTTTATAGGGTTCAAGTCTCTCTCTGTAAATGCTTGCGTTCTGTACATCATTACCATCTAACAATCTTTCAAATAAATTTCGAACGTGTGAAATAAACACGAATTTCTGCACAAATTTTATTTTACTGCACAAATTCTTAAAAATCCTTAATTTAAAAAAAATTATTTACTTAACATACTTTCCTTTAACTAAGCACTGAAATTTCCAGGGAACTAATCATAATGCAAATCAATTTAAGGGTGAGCGTCAGTAAATCTTCTGCCCTATCCGAGCTTTGTTAACTCGCAGAACACGTTTTTCGCCGAAATTCTGCTCAAATAGTTGCGAAATATTTTCTGAAAAATAAAATGCAATGCTTAGATTATATTAAAACTAAATTTAGTACTCAATAAAATATAGAATATATTTTTTATTGTAATCCAAAATATTTTTGGTGCTGCCATCTCTTGTCGTAATTTAATTCATACCGACTATTTTATATTTTTAATGAACATTTTTAAATGTCTATTCCTTCTAATACGGTATTAAATACAACAGATCATATATAATAATGCCACAATCACGAAAAGGTACTTGAAGACAAGGCTGCAGTCCTCAGTAATGTACATTCATATATATATCCCCTTATCAAATTTATAAAATGAGAAATTACCTTTCCGTGATTGTGGTATTATTATATATGAGCTGTTGTTGTATTTAATACTGTATTAGAAGGAATAGACATTTATAAATGTTCATTAAAAAATACAAATAGTCCTTATGAATTAAATTACGACAACAGATGGCAGCACCAAAAATATTTTGGATTAAAATAAAAAATATATTCTATATTTTATTGAGTATGAAATTTTGTTTTAATATAATCTAAGCATTGAATTTTATTTTTCAGAAAATATTTCGCAACTGTTTGAGCAGAATTTCGGCGTAAAATGTGTTCTGCGAAAGGTATGGGTGAGCGTCCGTAAATTTTCTGCCCTATTCGCGCTTTGTTAACTTTCGCGGCACACATATTTCGCCGAAATTCTGCTCAAACAATTGCGAAATATTTTCTGAAAGATAAAATGCAATGCTTAGATTATATTAAAACTGAATTTAATGCCCCCCAAAACATAGAATATATTTTTTATTTTAATCTAAAATATTTTTGGTGCTGCCATCTGTTGTCGTAATTTAATTCATACCGATTATTTTTATTTTTTAATGAACATTTTTAAATATTTATTCCTTCTAATACAGTGTTAAATATAACAACAGATCATATATAATAATGCCACAATCACGGAAAGGTAATTTATCATTCTATAAATTTGATAAGGGATCTGAATGTACATCATTGAGGACTGCAGTTTTGCCTTCAAGTTCCTTTGTCTTCAAGTCCAAGTTCAATTACTTTTCCGTGATTATGGCATTATATATGATCTGTTGTTGTATTTAATAGCGTATTAGAAGGAATAGACATTTAAAAATGTTCATTAAAAAATAAAAATAGTCGGTATGAATTAAATTACGACAACAGATGGCAGCATCAAAAATATTTTAAATTAAAATAAAACATATATTCTATGTTTTATTGGGTATTATATTTAGTTTTAATGTAATCTAAGCATAACATTTTATCTATAAGAAAATATTTCGCAACTGTTTGAGCAGAATTTCGGCGAAAGATGTGTGCCGCGAAAGTTAGCAAAGCGCGGATAGGACAGAAAATTTACTGACGCTCACCCTTAACAAAGCGCGGATAGGGCAGATTTACTGACGCTCACCCGCTCATATAACAGCTATGCAGTTATGGAAAGTCACCTAGATATCAGTACTGATATATAGCAGTATAGAATTTATAATTCTCTTATTTCATAGTTGTACTAATATAGATGTTATAGTTTTAAAAATCCTCTTTATCGGTATAATTTTTAATGGTAATAAATTTTGGATATAAGCTATTAAGATATAGATCTATTAGCTTCCATTTATATTAAATTTTCAATATATATCATTATATTTCATTATATATCATCTCATTATATATTTCATTATATGAATCACAAAAAATGTAAATAAGAATTTAAGTGAGCACATTAAACAACAGTATATACTAGGAAACATTTTGAAAAATATAGTTCTGAATAAAAATTATGAAACATAATATTGATATCACTTTTATATGCAATTATAGTGGATATAAAATTTTTAAATACACATGGAAATGTACTAAATTTTTCAAATTAAAAATTCATCTGGATTTCCTGGTTAAAATATTTAACAAATATCCATTTTAAAGAACAGATTAATTCGATTTTATCTACAATTCACCATATACTCCACACATTAACTTTTAATTTTCAGCTTCATGACTTGCAAGTAGAATTTTACTATCAAACACCCCACCCGTACCGTAAGAGTTCATCGAAGTAAATAATATTAAATAAATTTTTTCCTAAAGTATAGAAATATTGAAAAGAAGTATAATATTCATCATCAGAACAGATGATAGTAAATTTTTAACATAAAACAAGCAGATTTACATAGCAGCAGCTTTCTATACTTTGAAATTCCAGAACCTACCTACTAATTACCAATTGCCATACCAACACCATCTGGTGTCTTTCAAACCTCTAGATGTACTACACCTCTAATATTGCCCAAACCACTTTCACGACCTCAGTACCTTGATCTGTAACTATATATAGACACTAATAAATAAGCCCGGCTAGCTCAGTCGGTAGAGCACGAGACTCTTAATCTCGGGGTCGTGGGTTCGAGCCCCACGTTGGGCGTTTCACATTTTATTTTTAGCATGGGTTACCTTCTTTTCTTCCATTCTTTACTCGTCTATCGTCTATGATATCCTTTTGTTTTATAAATGTAGACTGTAGAGCATATCAATATTTTTCATTTACAAAACTATTATTATTTTAATCATTCACTCTAAATAGAATCATTTCAGCAATGTAATAAGACTAAGACAAGCCCGACTAGCTCAGTCGGTAGAGCACGAGACTCTTAATCTCGGGGTCGTGGGTTCGAGCCCCACTTTGGGCGCTTCATATTTTATTTCTAGCATGGGTTAGCTTTTTTCTTCCATTCTTTACTCGTCTATGATAAACTTTTGTTTTATAAATGTAGATTGTAGAGCATATCAATATTTTTCATTTACAAAACTATTATTATTTTAATCATTCACTATAAATAGAATCATTTCAGCAATGTAATAAGACTCGACAAGCCCGGCTAGCTCAGTCGGTAGAGCACGAGACTCTTAATCTCGGGGTCGTGGGTTCGAGCCCCACGTTGGGCGCTTCATATTTTATTTCTAGCATGGGTTAGCTTTTTTCTTCCATTCTTTACTCGTCTATGATAACCTTTTGTTTTATAAATGTAGATTGTAGAGCATATCAATATTTTTCATTTACAAAACTATTATTATTTTAATCATTCACTATAAATAGAATCATTTCAGCAATGTAATAAGACTAAGACAAGCCCGGCTAGCTCAGTCGGTAGAGCACGAGACTCTTAATCTCGGGGTCGTGGGTTCGAGCCCCACGTTGGGCGCTTCATATTTTATTTCTAGCATGGGTTAGCTTTTTTCTTCCATTCTTTACTCGTCTATGATAAACTTTTGTTTTATAAATGTAGATTGTAGAGCATATCAATATTTTTCATTTACAAAACTATTATTATTTTAATCATTCACTATAAATAGAATCATTTCAGCAATGTAATAAGACTCGACAAGCCCGGCTAGCTCAGTCGGTAGAGCACGAGACTCTTAATCTCGGGGTCGTGGGTTCGAGCCCCACGTTGGGCGCTTCATATTTTATTTCTAGCATGGGTTAGCTTTTTTCTTCCATTCTTTACTCGTCTATGATAACCTTTTGTTTTATAAATGTAGATTGTAGAGCATATCAATATTTTTCATTTACAAAACTATTATTATTTTAATCATTCACTATAAATAGAATCATTTCAGCAATGTAATAAGACTCGACAAGCCCGGCTAGCTCAGTCGGTAGAGCACGAGACTCTTAATCTCGGGGTCGTGGGTTCGAGCCCCACGTTGGGCGCTTCATATTTTATTTCTAGCATGGGTTAGCTTTTTTCTTCCATTCTTTACTCGTCTATGATATCCTTTTGTTTTATAATTGTAGATTGTAGAGTATATCAATATTTTTCATTTACAAAACTATTATTATTTTAATCATTCACTGTAAATAGAATCATTTCAGCAGTGTAATAAGACTAAGACAAGCCCGGCTAGCTCAGTCGGTAGAGCACGAGACTCTTAATCTCGGGGTCGTGGGTTCGAGCCCCACGTTGGGCGCTTCATATTTTATTTCTAGCATGGGTTAGCTTTTTTCTTCCATTCTTTACTCGTCTATGATATCCTTTTGTTTTATAAATGTAGATTGTAGACCATATCAATACTTTTCATTTACAAAACTATTATTATTTTAATCATTCACTGTAAATAGAATCATTTCAGCAGTGTAATAAGACTAAGACAAGCCCGGCTAGCTCAGTCGGTAGAGCACGAGACTCTTAATCTCGGGGTCGTGGATTCGAGCCCCACGTTGGGCGCTTCATATTTTATTTCTAGCATGGGTTAGCTTTTTTCTTCCATTCTTTACTCGTCTATGATATCCTTTTGTTTTATAAATGTAGATTGTAGAGCATATCAATATTTTTCATTTACAAAACTATTATTATTTTAATCATTCACTCTAAATGGAATCATTTCAGCAGTGTAATAAGACTAATACAAGCCCGGCTAGCTCAGTCGGTAGAGCACGAGGCTCTTAACCTCGAGGTCGTGGGTTCGAGCACCACGTTGGGCGCTCGCTATTTCTGTCATGGGTTACCTTTTTCTTCCATTCTTTACTGAATTTTCAATCTTGTTGAACTCGATATGATGATTAAAAAACTTAATATCTTCGTGAAAACAATTTTTTAATCTAGAAACAGAATATCGTACTGAACATTTTTGTCGCTTATTGTTTGTATCTATCTTTTATTGTCTAGAAGATAATTCAAATGAAATTATGCAAAGTGAAGCAAAAATACGCTCTGATAAAATCTCTTTAAGACACCCTTCCCCCTCCCGAAGAATAATACAAAATATTAAAATATTGAAATTATTTTTATATATTCATAAACAGAAACAAGTAAAAAATTGTAAACAAAACAAGTAAAAAATTGTTTGCATTTTCATCTACTATGTTCGGAGATATAGGCGTCCAAAGTGTTTATATATTTCATTATGCTCCGATTTCAGCCAGAAATACCCAACCATCGATCATCGATGTCATTCACATCAAAAAGGTTGATTTGTGTTCGAGGATGCTGAAAACATATAAATCCACGAAAATTCGGAATGTGTTTTTAATCCCATCTTAATACTTTTGCCCTAACTAAATTATGCACTATAGAGAGACAGTAAAAAGTTCAGTCAAAATTATATGCTATTTAACGGTTAGCGATACTGCGCCAAATATGGAATCTTTCACAATTCTTTGTACAGTGAGAGGTGTGATCCCGATGTAGTGCACTGCACCTGTTGAAGGAAGGGATCCTTCGAAATTGTGAGCAGAGAGTGTATGTAGCAGAGCTGAGTCCCCCCCCCCCCCCTCCCCCCCCCAGGTTCAAAGGTGAAGTATTCTGTGAATGTGGAGCAGCTTACAGAGGAAAGAGTACAGCAAGAACTTTTTGAAGGGTTTGAGATCGATTTTCTTCTCTGATGTAACACTTTTTACTTTCCCTACAATCATAAAAGAAAGTATTATGATGGGGCAAAAATACGACTCTAGAATTTTTATGGATTTACATATTTTGAACATTCCTGAATACGAATCAACCACTTTTTTCAGTGATATCTGTGTCTTATCGAATGAAATTTCGTACGATTATTTCCATTGTTGGACACCATAGGCTTATTGATTTGCGGAATGATCGGTGCAGGGGGAAGGCCCTTTTATTTTTAAAAATTGGTAATAGATTTTAAATACGCAATTATCTTTCAAAATGTTAAAAAAAAAAAAAAAAAAAAGTAGATCTTTTATGTGGCATTTACATGTGAAAGAGAATCCTGTTATAGGACGCTAATGTTTACCGTTCTCTAGATATTATAGATGTTTGATCTAAAATGAAAAGCAAATCATTAAAACATATATGCTTACTATTATCAAATGAGGGGATTTTGTTGTAAGTACTTTTTACCAAAAATTAAATTAGATAAAAATAGATATTTTACGTGGCCTTTTTCATGTAAAAGAGAATCCTGTTATTTATAGGACGCTAATGTTTACTGTTCTCTAGATATTGTAGGTCTCTGATCTAAAATGAAAAGCAAATCATTAAAAAATATGCTCTCACTATTATCAAATGAGGGGATTTTGTTGTAAGTACTTTTTACCAAAAAATAAATTGGATAAAAATAGATATTTTACGTGGCCTTTTTCATGTAAAAGAGAATCCTGTTATTTATAGGACGCTAATGTTTACTGTTCTCTAGATATTGTAGGTCTCTGATCTAAAATGAAAAGCAAATCATTAAAAAATATGCCCTCACTATTATCAAATGAGGGGATTTTGTTGTAAGTACTTTTTACCAAAAAATAAATTAGATAAAAATAGATATTTTACGTGGCCTTTTTCATGTAAAAGAGAATCCTGTTATTTATAGGACGCTAATGTTTACTGTTCTCTAGATATTGTAGGTCTCTGATCTAAAATGAAAAGCAAATCATTAAAAAATATGCCCTCACTATTATCAAATGAGGGGATTTTGTTGTAAGTACTTTTTACCAAAAAATAAATTAGATAAAAATAGATATTTTACGTGGCCTTTTTCATGTAAAAGAGAATCCTGTTATTTATAGGACGCTAGTGTTTACTGTTCTCTAGATATTGTAGGTCTCTGATCTGAAATGAAAAGCAAATCATTAAAAAATATGCTCTCATTATTATCAAATGAGGGGATTTTGTTATAAGTACTTTTTACCAAAAAATAAATTAGATAAAAATAGATATTTTACGTGGCCTTTTTCATGTAAAAGAGAATCCTGTTATTTATAGGACGCTAATGTTTACTGTTCTCTAGATATTGTAAGTCTCTGATCTAAAATGAAAAGCAAATCATTAAAAAATATGCTCTCACTATTATCAAATGAGGGGATTTTGTTGTAAGTACTTTTTACCAAAAAATAAATTGGATAAAAATAGATATTTTACGTGGCCTTTTTCATGTAAAAGAGAATCCTGTTATTTATAGGACGCTAATGTTTACTGTTCTCTAGATATTGTAGGTCTCTGATCTAAAATGAAAAGCAAATTATTAAAAAATATACTCTCACTATTATCAAATGAGGGGATTTTGTTGTAAGTATTTTTAACCAAAAAAATAAATTGGCACTATTAAGAATTATCATGAGTCGTTCTTGAGCTATTGGGAATTTTACTTTTCCACATCTGAAGCTGCGTCTTGTCACATGTGAAGCTGTGATGTCTTGAAATTGGGCAAATCGAATGATACTTTGTAGGAATCTTGCATAATAAAGGCAGTTGTTTGTGTTTCTGTGTGTAGGTGTGTGTACTTGTGCGTCTATAGCGGGAAATCTAAGCTTCGTGCGGCCATGAAATTTGGTACGAAATAAAATAAAATAAAAATTGTATTTATTTTAGAGTCGTCATCAAATTAAATTACAAAAGGTTTCTGCTACCAAAAAGGTTTGAAAAACACTGGTATATAAAGTATTGCTTTCCCGAAATTTTTCGAGTTCCAGATCTTGATGGAAAAACACGGTTTTTAGACCTCTTGAACACATTTTCGAGCAGATGTTTTTGGCGGATGAACCACGAAAATAATAAAGTTTCAAAGTCCTAGCTGCTGACAAACAGGCGGGAACACTTTCGAAACGAAAACTTCGAATATTTTCCGAAAGATCTCGGTCTGTTTGTATGCGTGCGAGAGAGAAAGTTGTGGGCGCGATAATTCAAGAACGAATTGACATATAGCTGTGAAATACCTTATGTGAAAACAGAGATACTTTTTACTTTCCTTATATGCAATAATGTATAAGAAAAGTATTGTGACGGAGTCAAACGAAATTTGGCACAAAAATTACAATCCGTGAATCCTGGAAGCCTATTGTTTTTATACACAATCGAATATTCAGAACCTCCTAAATTTTCGAGTGAAATTTTTAAAAAATCGTCAAAACTTCAAAACCTCTAATAAAGTTACGCAAATAGACATTTCTTATGTAATTTTTCTTTAGAAGACGATTGACGATTGTAATTTTAGGACGCTAGCATGAACCGTTCTTGAGATATTGCACATTTTTGAAAAAAATTATCAAAAAATCATAGAAATTAAAAAAAAATATTTCCTATTGAGAAATATGTTCACTTTTCATATGTAATACCAAGCGATAAATTGGGTGACATCATTCTCGTAGATCTAGCTCGTTCCATTCATGAAAAAAGATACTTTGAGTAATACTTTTGTATTTGAACGCCAGTAGTCATTTATCTGTTATAAGAATAGCTTATTTCTCCGTTCATAACGCTTGGCGAGATTTTGGCGACGAATTTGGTGGAATGTCGCCAACCTGGCGACTTTTTAAATGTTACTAAATTAACGAAAAACTCGTCAAATGGATAAAAATGACGCTTAATCAGTGAAAATGACGACTAATTGACGAAAATTCAACATCTTGAAAAGAATATAAATATCTACTATAAAAATAATCTATTTTTATTTACTGTAAAAGTAGTAAATTCATTGCATTATATAAGGAAAGTCATGTGCTGCCCACATCAGATTTTTTGATACAATATACTAATTATCAACTGTCTGTAACTTGTTTCTTTTACTTTAGGCACTTGCCTAATAGATAAAGATTTGCAGTTTGTACACGTGTCAATTATACTCCCCCCTCCCCCAAATTCGATTTTTTTTTTTTTTATTTAGAGGTGCACACTACCCCTAAAACATTCGAAATATGAAACAAAGGAAAAACGTACATCGTAAAGCTATGCGATGGAAATTTGGGTAAAGGATAAATCAATTGGAAAAAGATTTTTTTTGTGGGGGGGGGGGGGGGGGGGGGGCGCACCGAAATATTCGATTTGGTGAATAAAGATAAAGCACATTCTTTTGTGTGAGATACAATCTTGAAATTTGGTACACAAGTCAATCGTTCAATAAAACCTCCAGCAAAATTTGTGCTCCTTTTCCAATATTTACTTTCTCATACGTATAGTATTGTAGTATTGAAAAACTATTATTTTCATGAAAATTTTCAGTTTCAAATTTTTGATATCCATATATGTTTTACCACCTACTGAACAAACTGAGCCCTATCTTCATCTAAAAGAGGGGCGAAAACTAAAGTGCTAGATAGTTATAAATAGTTAGCGAGTAACTTGTAGCACTTTGAAAGCCTGTTAACGAACCAAGTGAAAAAATCGAATAAACTTATTGAACTTTACTGAAGTTTTATTTTATAAAATGTTATTCACGCAAAACCATTTCGGATCCATCGGACTTGAGCCACGACCAATTCTTTCACTTAATGTACCTTTAATGTACCCTTAAAAATATATCAGAAATATAAAATGTTGTTTTATAAAACAAAATTTTATAAATGTTGTTTTAGAAATTGTTGTTTTTAATACGTCAGGCGATCATTACAGACCTCTGTTTCATCAATCGAAGTACATGACGCTTTCCCAGAGGGACGGAATTTTATTTTGGATGAATATTTCCCTAAGCATTCTTGTGAGAGTTTTAGAAGAAATACTCATGCTCTAATTCAACAATTATAACATTAGTAAAGCGTGTTCGAGAAATAGGATCTGTTGTATACAAATCGTAAACAAGCAGACCGTCCATTTTTACTCAAGATAAACTGTCAGGAATAAAGACTGCAATGCTGAACTTCTTCGATGAACTCTTCTGAAACTCTCCAACGGCACTCACATAAAAATGGCCAGAGACATATTGCTTTAAAATATAATTTTTTTTCACTTTGTTAAAACGTTATATTCTTCGATTCATAAAAGAGGGGTCTCTCATGAACGCCTGATGTATTAAAAACAGCAGACGATATTTTTAAGGATATATTTGTGCCATCTGACTGAAAAAAAGTCTACTATCTCAATTAAAGTCATTCGAAAATTAAGGGGGGGGGGGGGGGCCGTCTTCCGAACATTTGATCGCTTTTAAAATAATTAGGCTTCTAGTATTCACGGATCATAATAATCGTACCCAATTACGTTCGAAATGCTCCATTCATTCGTGAGATATCGCATACACAGACTCACGGGCATACATATACATACATGTGCACACTCTGCCATCTCTTCAAACACGCTCGATTCGAGTTCAGGGCAAGACCGTAGTCAGAAATGTAATCAAAGAAGGGACGGAGTGAAATTCAAGGGGGCTCAACAGCCTTGAAGGCGGAGCTCCCTAGAAAAAACATTTGGGGGCGGGGGCGGAGGGAAATGCACTAAAATGTTACATTTTAGTTTTTAATAAATTACTGCACTAAAAATATTTTAATTGTAATAAAGTATATTATATCACATAATATTAAATTGACTCTAATTACTTATCAGTTGATAATGTATAACGTGATAATGTAGTACTCTATATAACTAATTACTCATCTGTATAACTGCTCATCCGTTGACAATGTATAACGGTGAAACTCGCAATAGTACAAAAGTACCCTAAATACTATATTCTTAATTTAATTCTTAAAACTCTATTGAATATTTTTAAATTAAATATGTAAATAAATTGATGATCATCAATATAACCACAAATTCAGCAACGAAAAAATCTTAATTCTGTGTTATACAAAACGAAGTTTACAAAAAATTCTGAAAAAGCAGTTTTTTTTTACAAAATTTGGATGACATGTTGTATGAAATTTCATACCACTACACAAGATTAAATATTTTCATCAGAGGGGGCTTAGTATACCTCTTGGGGGGGGGGGCTCATCCCCCTCTGGCCCCTGCCTGTCTACGGCCCGGGTTCAGGAATGCTTGAAACGTGTGATCTTATGTCGAAAATTCGAATTCGAATTTTAGACACCGTTACAATACTTAGACATGCTCTATACATTACTATATATGTAGGGTAAGTAAGATAAGAAAGTAAAAATTATACTGTTTTAATAACAGTTGCCACGCAGTAAATAAGAAATAGTAATGTGTGATGAAATCGTGCGGGTCGTCCTAGATGTATTTCACTTTGTATTCAAAAGAAGGGCGATGTGAGGCTAGTGAGGTTTTTCTCTCCCCACCCAGTGATATCCTTTTAAAACAGGGTGTCGCTTTGAGCGTGAGACCGGATGCAACAGGCAAAACGGACATTCGTTCAATTAGAGGGACGCCCTGTTATACTGTTTACATTATTCATTACTACAGGCATTTCCATTGCTAGATGTGTTTCTTTTGATTTAATATAATAATGCGGGGTCTGTAAATAATGACGCCTGTTCGACAGGTTTTTGTTTACTTTCACATGCTGTCTTATAGGGGGAAGTATTTTTGAATTCAAGATATGACGGGGGAAAATATTTTGAGACTTGAACACATTTTGAATATTTGTGGGAAAATGTCGCCAAGGTCAGAATTTTTAGCTAAAATTTTTTAATATCTATTTTTTTTTATAGATTTATTATTTAAAAAAAAAATCCAAGCAAGGAGCGTAAGACGATTGCAGACGATTAAAAAGTGACCATTTACGATATTTATGTATACTGTCATATGACGAGTTTATCCTTCTAGTTCCATATATTTCTTGTCAGATTTCAGCTTCTGAAAAAATTTTTTAGGAATTTTCGCAAACGTGAACTACATTTTCAAAATTGCATAAAACCGTAAGTTACATTTTTGCTATCCTGTCTTTATCTCAAGAATCGCACATATTATTTCTCATTGATCTGGTTGTGGTATAGTTACTATTTGGGGCTTGCAAACTGAAAACAGCTGCTTCAGCATTGTTTGATTTCTTCGTATTTTCTTTATCGCAGGTGTGATTTGTCAGCGCGACGAGACGCAGAAATCGGTCAAGTTAGTGACAATGCTGCATGCAACTGTGTTCGTAGTCAATGAAATAGTGCAGGTTAAAATAAAAATATTCTCAAATATTTCGACTTCGCAGATGTTTTAAATAGTACATCATTTGGGTAAAATATAATTTTAAACATCTTATTTGTTCAAATATGATTTTCGCTAAAAATTAAAAAAAAAAAAATGATGTGGACAGCAGATGACTTTCCCCGCAGACGTATATTTATTTGGAACTTCGTAGGAATTAAGGTTCATAAGTTAGGTCTATCTATAGTAAAGTGCCCGGTCCAGAACCGCCCATCAGGTGGGACGGACACCACTAGAGTGGAAGGGCCCGGGCTCAAGAAGGGCCAGGACCGCCAATATTTCCGTTTGAGCAAATTTACAAAATATAACATAACAAATTTACAAAAAATGAGAAAATCAAATATCCGCGATTAATGTTTGTAAGGGGCCCACATTTTCCATGGGTGGCCCTGCCCGATTGAATAAATATGATTGCAGCACCCGAGCGGATGATTTAAAAAGTTAGAATTTTGATCTCGGCAATGAAACGAAAAAGCTAATTACAGAGTTGTTGAGCATTGTCTACCGCAGGGGTCGCAAGCGGCCCACGGCTGATCTGTTGAGTTTATATTTTATGTGGCCCGAAAGAGCACATAAAATTGCAATTGCAATTTGATAGTTTAATATTTTTTCTTTAGCATTTTAAGGCTTTATGAGCTTTTATTTTAATGCTTTAAAATGCTTCTGATATTGTTTTATTTAATTATAATTTTTTTATTAATAATTTCTGATAATTTTAGTAAAAATATGTCAAATGTATACTAGCTAGAGAGAGAGGCTTTAAACATGTTCCATATTAGTGTTGTTAAAACATATGTCTTGGTCGTTAGATGTAATATTATAACTATATGTTCTGTTTTTATACTGTGCTCGTTAACTAAATAATTGTGGTTTCTGTAGCTAATATGCAACAGTCCTTCTACTAAATTTCAAAGCTGTGTGAACCTGGTGTATTTGCTTGTAAAAATATTTTTATAATATAGATGATAAATAATATTTGCAAAAAAAATGTGATTTTTAAAGAAAATCCCAGCTGCGCTGCAAAATTTACGTGCACCCTGAATTTAAAACGCAAATAATGGCCGGATCGAAAAGTTATATATTTTATTTTAATTCAGATCACATTTTCCATCGGAATAGGAAAAATTCTTATGTGGGCAGCACAAGACGTCCCCTACAGACTCAAATTCATTTTCGCTGTATATGTTTAATAATTCATTAAATTGAGTTTAATGACACGAAATAACACACATCATTATTGAAATGACACTGGATTTACACTTTCAATTCAATTGCTGTTTTCATTTAGTAACTGGACGTATTTTCACAGGCAGCGTAGCAAAAATGAGAAAAGCTAAAATGCCCCGAAAACGACTGATCCTAGAGTAATGGGGTTGATGTGCTGTATGTATATGGATTATGTATGTATGTATGTATGTATGTGGGGTTGATGTACCTATGTATATATGTGGGGGTTGATGCAGGATACTTTAAACAAGATGTAATATTCTGTCCCTATACATTACCATGTATTGTAGGGAAAGTAAAAAGTATTTCTCTGTAGCAAATCACTCATGGCAAAATTGCCATACAGCTATTGTCCATTATTCACAAGATGGAAATTCATTTTCATAACGCAAGTTAAAATAATTTTCATATCGCTATAAAGCCCCCCCCCCCGTTTCGTATAAATCACCTGACTATCTTGCATTTGTGATCCATTCTTTACAGCGAAATAGAGTAGGAATCGGCACCCACGAACGAATACGGAAGACAATTAGTGCTTGTCAAAAAATTTTATCATCAGGACCTCTGACATGGTGACACTTGCAATGCTTATCAAGGTAGCGATCACATTCTCTCTGGAATTCAAATGTTCGTTGTCTCTGACAGAGGGCATTTAAGACAGACTCTACACTTTATTTCTGTTTATGTAAGTGTTTATTGTATCATTTCTGAATACAACAACAGCAATTAGCCAATACCCAATTTTGCTGAGCGAAATTTAAAATGTGTTTCTTTAAAATGGATCTGATCCAGAGCAAGGGAAGAATGATGCATCCGAAATATGAACGAAGGTGAAAGATGGTACATTGCGATGACTAAATGCGATCCCTTAAAAAAATCTCCATACTTAAATATATATATATATCTTTTTTTTTCTTTTTTTGAATGCTGAGATATATGTCGAGGTAACGGTTTTTAGATACAACGATGTGCAGGCCGTAAACGACCGTGACGGGAAAATTCAAATGTCCATGTATTTTTTAAAAAATAAAAAATAAATATGAAGGAATTCTCCCACGGATTCGGTTCAAACATCGTTGGAAATAAACTTTCTTCGACCTTTCAGATGGTGTCAAGATAGAAACTCTGTGATAATATTTTAGGTCGGTAAGAACTAAGGAATTGATTTGTATGAATATCGGCCAAAATCGTTGTAAATTGGGGATAACATAAAATATCTAAAAAGCTAATTTGAAATTAAAAATTAATAATAATAACGCCGACGTGCACCTATTCGGATCCTGAAGTACCTGTGTATCAAATTTCATAGCCGTACGAAACTTGGATTTCCCGATAAAGACTGCACACCAGTAGTTCAGCGTCCATTGAGGCTAAAATGTCGAGCCTCCCCTGTTTAAAATCTAATTTAAAGAATTATTTGAACATTACTTTTATTTATTATAATTTTTAAATAACTTTGCGAATATATATGTATTATTTAGAAATTTGTTGCCTTTTATTTGCTTAAAGTGACATGTTTCAAAGTATTTTTCCCATTAAAACGCATATTTTAATGTTTTAGAAGCGGAAATCATCCAGCCTCCGCGGTCTATAAGGATAAGCATGGTATTAAGGCTATTGCTTCCCGCATTTTCAGCCGTTTGTAAACAGTCAATAATTGGATAAAAGAACATTTCTCGGGCAAGGCTAATGGATCCTCCATTTTAGGCCAAATGGGATTCTATTAATTAACACGCTACGCTACTGCTGCACACACACCACTCTTTACTATTATCCCTTATGTATTCAGGTAGGGGCCAGAGGGGTTCAGCCCCCAAGAGGTATACTCAGACCCCCCCCCCCCCCCGATAAAAATATTAGAATATATATGAAATTTCATCGAAAATATCATCCATATTTTGCACAATTTTTTTTTTTATGAAATTCTTTTTATAAATTTCTTCGTTTTAATTTAGCTGAATGTGTGGTTATACTGACGATCAATTTATTTACATATTTTATTTAAAAATTTAAGAAATTATGACAATAGTATTTAGGATACTTTTGAATTATTGCAGGTTTCACTGTTACATAATTAAAATCAATAGATAAGTAGTTAAGAATTAATATTAAGTATTAACTTGTATTAATTTTCCGAAATTTTCTTCAATTAGTTAACAGCTTTACTACTAATTAATGCTTATATTAAAATCAATTGTAATTGTTATTAAAATTGATGCATAGTAGCTATATGGATATTAATAATTAACTGTTAGCTTACAAATGTAAATATACAATTATTTGTTAATCATTTATATGGATTGAAATATAAAATAGTAACTATTATGATTTATAAATGCTAATAATTAATTGAATTTTTGGTGAGTCCCTCCTTCAAGACTGTTAAGCCCCCCCCCCCCCCCCCCTGAATTTCACACCCCGGCCCCTCTTCGATTTCGTATCTGGCTACGGCCCTCTGTGTATTGCAGTGAAAGTAAAACTCGCTATCGTAATTTCCAAGTTCTTCGAAAACAATTGAAGACACGGACACCATAAAAACTGGTTTGCTGCGGATTGTATCTTCCACGTCCATCCTCATTTTTTTCGATTTGTCGATTTTGTTACTTATGTATTAGCCCCTGTGTAAATCTGTAAGCGTGCAGCGACGAATCAAAAAGCAAAGAACCAGTTCTTCGAGTTAGCCATGCCGTTAACCCCCGCCGAGTGCGTTCGGATTGCGTAACCACTACAAGTGGCCCGCTGGAAAATCGGAACAACTTACCTGCAGAAAAGAGGGGAATCGCTTGTTTGAAAGACGCCGCTCGCTGATAAAAATCGCGTCGGTTATGTCTCATTCTAATGCTTGAATAAAGAGCAGAAGTTTTCTGGAGAGTGTTGATTACATAAATTTCAAATGTGGGCATTTAAAATAGTTCATTTTTGACGGACTTTTTATTCTCTGAGGAACGTCTGTGGTCGGGGTGGTATCCGGCTGAAGTCGGAGCGTTACCAGAAATGTAAACACTTTGGGTGCTAATATCTCCGAACCTAATAAATAAAAATATAAACAATGTATACTCGTTCTATTGGAAATAGGGTACCGTTTATGAATAAAGATTACTTTTAGTATTTTAAATTATTTTTTATCAACAAAATACTTGTATCCCATTTCAACAAATATAATTTCTAAGATTTTCAATGGGTTTTTGTAGGGGTATACCCCCGAAATCCCCCCCCCCCCTGAAGACGTAGACGTCAATACTAATTTCGATATTTTAGCTATAGCTATGAATAATTTTGGAAGCCTTACATGGATCACAATAAATAAAACTGCTGCTTGTGAGAATATAACTTTTAATACTTCATTGAAAGTTATATTACTACATGGCTATATAATTGGATTTCGGATCAAGTTCTTAGTTTTCGAAACAAAGTGATTGTAATTTCAATATTTTAATATTTTGAACTAATTTGAAAAGGTGATTCTGATTTCACTATTTTAATATTTTGAACTATTTTGAAAAAGTCCAAAGAGGTCAATCCACCCACAAAGAAAGATCTTATTCACGCGAAACCATTTTGGCTCCATCGAACTAAAACACTGCATATGTCTGATCCATTGGAAACTTGAATAAAGAGACCAATGTTGTCAATCGCAAAATATAAAAAGTTGAGAACTGCTGTTGTCAATCGCAAAAAATAAAAAGTTGAGAACTGCTGTTGCCAATCGTGAGAGATAAATAACAGTAATTCGAAAAGACGATAAAAGGTGATATTCAACAATAAGAGCTACAAAATAATGGGGCAGATGATAATAGGAAATATATATATATATATATATAGATAAAAATAATCTTTGTAATTGTGATTCACCTGCATTGAAACCTTTTATAAATACCCATTTTGGTCATGTACTAACGGGTAACTTAGATATAATCACCGACCCTTCCTTAAAACTCATTATGTCATATGGAACAAAATATAGACTACCTTCTAAAAATCATCCTTATTCTATCCTTAACACTCTCTCTCTTGATATTGATAAATTCATATATAAAATGTCCATTACACATTCAACACCTATGGAAGCCTTTTGTATCTGGAAATCTAAAATCTTATCCCATGTTCAACTTAAGCTATCACATTCGAATATTCCACAGTCGAATTTCCAATTATCAAAATTAAAGAAAAGTATTACACATATGCAGAAATTCCTAGTTTTTACGTATGTAGACAAAGCTTCATCAAACTATGCTATTTTCTGCAAATTTTTCTACATTAAAACATTGTTATCCAATTTAAATCAAATGAATACCTTCAAATTGCAAAAAACAACCATACATGATTTAAAACGCAAACTTATTTCCAAGTATAAACAATTTTTTGATACCCATCAAAATTTAAACATTCCATATTTAGTAATCATACCAAAATTTCACAAGGACCCAGTAAATTTTAGAACAGTTACCAGTGGACACAACTCTTATGCATCAAAAGCTAATAAAAAACTTCTCAAAGTCTTGAACATTCTTTTTCATGCTATTTCCCGAGAGCCACATTGCATTATCCGAAATAGCTATGAACTTATTCAAAAACTGAAATCATTTTCTGCCATTGACTCTTTCCAAACATTAGATTTTAAAGATCTTTTTAATAACATCGACATTAAAGATTTATTCTCTGTCATTAAACAACTCTTCGATCAATTCAAATTAAATACTCTTACTAAATATGACTCGTCCACCTTTAATAATTTATTGCATTTTGTGCTTTTTCACAACTATCTTGTACATGGCAATGCGGTATATCTCCAAACGATTGGAGTACCGCAAGGATCCACTAGTAGCTCCATGCTCGCCAATATTTATCTCTACTTCTACGAAAGAAAATCCACTCTGTTCACTCGTAACATTTCTATTTTTCGATACATTGATGATGTTTTTCTTTGTTTTCATACTGCACACGTTTCTTTACCCACACTTAATATATATCCATCCAATCTTGAATTAATACCGAATGAATCCCACCCTTCCAAATCTGTAAATTATCTTGACATCACCATTGATATACATTGTAACTCTTTCACTACTACTATTTATGATAAGAGACATCAATTTAAATTTAATGTAAAATTCTTACCACATTTCTCTTCTTGCCTTAGCAACCAAGTTTTTAGAAATCTAATCACTAGCTATTTGCTCCGCATTAAACGCCTGGATAGTAATAAGTGTACACTATCACACATTAATAGTCTCAAAAATCTTTGCTATATGTACAACTTCCCCCCCTTATTTGTAGATCGCAGTATAAGTACAGTATTCTAAAGTCGTGGAAACACCATAAAATAAACACCGCCCCGGCGGGCAAACATAAAAATGTAAAAATATTAAAAAACAGTAATTTCGATTACACTAAAAACGAAAAAATTTTTTAAAAAAACCGCCTCGGCGGGTAAAGAAAAAAGTTTAAAACACTCATAAAACCGTTAAGGCGGATATCTAAAAAACTAATAAAACAAAAAACAGGCTACGGCTCCAAAAAACAGTGTTATCCATTCTTTCAAAGTTTTCGATAATCGTGGTCACATCTCGGTCAGTTTCTAAACTCTTGGGTTTATCTCTCCGAAACTATGTACTGCTACTTCCACTTCTTCTGGTCTGGATTATTCCCACGTGGTATTCAGCGAGGTAAGCGTACAGATTGTAGCATGTGGGGGAATCATTTGAAGATTATTCACGGTGACGACCTTTCGACATGTGAGTTGCTCTTTTTTGCAAATTCGTATATTTGTGCGCTATATTTTTCATGTTCATGTCTATGTGGTATTTTATATTTCATGTTTATGTGGTATTTTATGTTATATAATTGAATTTATCCTATTTGGTTTTTTTCTGTTATTCCGTTGTTGGGCACAGATTGCATAATATTTTAACCACGTGTTTTTATGCAATCATAGAAACAACGGATTTTAGTATATCTGTCTAGAATGTGCCCCTGAAGACGTTTCTGGCAGATATACTATTTTTTAATATATTTTCCTTGTCCTGGCCTCTCCGTGCTCTGCTTTTTCGGCCCTTCCTCGTTGCTTTTTGCTTTTCACACACGCTTTTATTTTGCTCGCGGTTAGATACTGTGGTTACTGATTCACACTCTTGCACTTTAGTTTTTGTTATTTTAATTTATATATATATATATATATATATATAGCTAGAGAGAGAGAGAGAGATAAGCAAGCAAATAAATGGCATACTTTATTTTAGTAACATTAAAGAGGTTAAATGATATCCGTCATAGAGAATTTGAAATATAATATCTAACAAAAAGAAAACATTGATACCAGAGAATTAAAATTTATCTTAATTTTATACTAAAAGGTGATATAAGTAATAAAACATGGGAATTAAATTAACAGTTTACAAGAGTGATCATATAATCTAAGCACGTGCGTTAAAGAAGCGGTAAAAGCTGGAGGCCTAAAATATTAAAATGACAAAAATATTTTAAGGAAGAAAAGATGTAAAACTGAATAGATGGAATTGGATAAATAAAATAGATGAAATTGGATAGAACCGCTATGGTTGCTAATTTTCAAGGATCTTTACATCCACAAAGGTTCTAAATGTGTTTCATGTTATGATGCAACCACGTGGTTGAAACATCATAAAAAGATCCGACACATTACAAAATAGAAATAATGGAAATAATAAGAGAAAACTGGAAAGGGGATCTATATTAATATTGTTATTAACAATAGTTGATGAATAGAAATAGGTAATGAATATTCTCGTGTTATTTTATTTAAAAGTATGGGTTAATTATCATTTACTAACGCTATTACTTTACATTAATCCTATTGTCTTTATTTTGTAATTTACTCCTTTCGAACCTAGTAGGGGGGGGGGGTGGGGGTTCTCGTTCCGCAAGATTTTGCGAAATATTTCAAGGGTATAAATGTAAGATGTTATGAATCGCTGTCCTACCCTAATGAATAGGCTTTTATTTATTAATATTCCCTCAACCTGTTATCTAAAATAAGCTCAAATGGAAATACTTAGTAACAGCATAAATATTTGATTAAAAGTATTTACTGGTTTCGGATGGATAATAAGTATTTTTTCTTGGGATAAAAAGACAGAAGCATTTGTCTTAGTCTAACCTGAGGCGTATGTGTTCTTGCCTTTTCTCATGTTGTTGCTCTATTTTCTCTCTCTCTCTCTCTCTCTGAAGAAGGCGGTTGTTTTTTTGCAGCTGTAACCATTAATCAACAGTTTATGCTGTTATTGTAATAAAGTGTTTTCTTTTCAGATCTTCTTTTATAATTGCAGTAGACCTACATTCTTCAGATTTCTGATAGAAAGAAAACTTTTGATCAGTATGACCCCTTCACTCCTTTAAATAATGGATAGTAAAGGAAACATATTGGGATGAGGTCACAAATCATGATGTTGATGGATCTACATGTTTTCAGTATTCATGAATATCAATCAACCATTTTCCCCACAATGTCTGTGGGTAGGATATTTTTCCAACAAATTAAGAAATCGAATGATATTTTGTACGATTTTATTTCAACAGATATACACAAGAGGAATTCAAACGAGTCGAAGGCCCTGAATATTTCACTCGATGTAGCTTAGAATCCATTCGTCGAGTTTTCGTGACATTTGGGAGTTACGTCACGTATGTGCAACTCTGGTGTTGATTAGATTTGGTTCAAATTGGAAAGTATGAACTGTTTTATTTTTAGTGGTTTTCAAAATTGAAAAACCTAAATAAAAGAATAAATATGGAAGGAGACAAACGAATCTCGTGCATAACCATGCTGTTATTATTATTTTATTTCTTTAATTATTTCTATTCTTATTTAGCTTTGTTTAGCAGGTAGTACTACTATATATGTACCACCTATTCATAAGTAATAGATAAGCTGGCTATAATTTTATTATAAATAAATAGTAATTACACATTTTGGAACGATTTTAATAAAAAAAAATTACGAAATAAAAATAAATAAATAAAATAATTCAAATGGATATTAAGACTTGGCAACAGTATATTATATGAAAACTGAATTATCGTCTGCTTTAATTATTCTATTCTAAAAACGGCGCATGTAAACAGATTGAGGATCGAAGTGAATGTTATATTTTTGCTCTTTCCAAAGAGAAATATTCCTATTCTGTGATTAAAAATGCTGTAAAATTTATAAAATTAGCATTTGTAAATGCAATCTAAGCAATATTCTTCATAATAACGAGGAAGAACGTCAAATATTACTTTTAACTGGATAAAGAACATTAAACGAATGTCCGAAAAAGGTAGGTACGTCTACAACTATATTAAAAGCAAGGTCTTAAAATAAAATCCACCGACTCGAAGAACAACTATAATGTCTTTAAAAACTTGTGTATAAAAGGTAAGCAAGATAATAAACAAAGATTTAAATCTTGAAAAGCAAAACAAGTTTTTTTTTTTTCGTCTTTTGCCTAGGCATGTGATGTGGCTGAGCGTAGAACATGCTGTAGAATTCTTTAACTATATTGTGACCCTTGACGAAGCATGGGTGCACTCGAAGCATGGGTGATTGTAACAAATAAATAATCGATTTACTGTAGCAGAAGAGAAAGAAAGTCTTACATATTTGGTTCTAGGAATCCAAAGAAAAATTTTCTGTAAAGAATTCGTGATTAATGCCAATTAGAAATTAAAATTAAAGAAAAGTCTAAAAGAAATGTTAAACCAATTCTGTGTACTATATTACCGAATAGTGTTTTAACTCCTATATTTAAAGAAGAAATACCATATCTTTATCCACTGAGACTGCAACTCTTAACTGGTATGAATTATGATATAGTTCCAGGAACTCGGGCTCCTGTTTTTAATGCAAATTAAAATTTATTTTGGGATGCATTTATAGGCTATTTATAGAATAAATATAAAACAATTAATTTTAAAGTATGAGTCTGGATTTAGAAGGTTCAAATTAGAATATATATATATAATTGAAGAATTTCGATTGACTTGTATTATATATACCAGAGATTAATCATTTATTAAAATTGTTCTGTATAGCAAACATGAAAATAAGATGGACTGAAGTGAATATTTGATATCAAAATTGACTATACGACAAGCTTGTGAATACGATAAATAGAACATTATAAATAAAATATTACAGATAAAACAGGTACTAAATTGGTATAAAATACCCCTTTTTCCCCGTTCCATATATATGTTAAGGAATTGAAAAAATAATTACATTTGGTAAAGATTGGTGAATATATTCCCTTTACTACTCCCTTACGTTAAATTATATATATATATATATATATATATATATATATATATACAAAAGAAAAAGACAAAAAAAATTTCATGGCCGTACGACGCTTACATTTCCCTCTACAGACAGCGCGAACACACACACACACAGGCATTTTTTTTTATTAAGTAGGATAATTTATTACATAGGTATTTTTTTAAAAGTAATCCCTAAAATCAAATGTTATTTTTTCTAAAAATTCAAAGAATCTTTAATTTTTTTTTTTTAAAAACATCAATATTAATGTAATTTGCGCTTAATTCTGGTTTTCTTGAATACCTGATGTCTTAGCAGGTGCTTAATAGGTAATCCAGCCCTATTCTGAGAATGTTGCTCTGTTCGAAAGTTATGAACAAATCTTTAGGTACCTAAGTGCAGAATGCTGAATTTTTTTTAGAACTAATATGAAAAACTCGGGTATTCTGCATCCGGGAAGATGGTATTTGCAGAGATAATACAATATGACAACAGGCAAATCAAATAAAGTGGTATAAACGAAAAAATAATAAAATAAGTAAATAATAAAAAGCCTTTTCATTTGAATAGAAACTTCTTTTCAATGGCTAAGAACTTGAAATGCGGATAGTGGAAATTAGCTCTTATAAAAGTTGGTAAGTAGGTGTGGTGACGTAGGATGGCCACTGTATCCGGATATGATAATCTCAAAAGTCAAGAAAGTTTTTGAAGTTTTAACGATATTAAAAGCCGGAAGAAACACAGGGAAATAGACTGCAAATAAAGAAAATATATAGTACTAGTATTTAAGCTGTCATAGACAGGACACTCTTTTTAAAAATTAAGGTGTAATCATTTTTTAATAAGTTTTATTTTGTATAACGATATGTATATATAGTAGCTAACGTCGAAAATAGTGGTATCAACTAGAAATTGGCCCATTTAAGTGATGCCTAGTGATCGAGTTTAATCGTTTTATATCTCCGATGGGAGCTTCGGGAGGGTTTTGAGAGATCCCCCTTCTCCCATTTTATTCGAAAAATCGAAAATCCTGCTCCGTTCGGTTCGGTCCAATTATCGATGCTGTAACTTATAAGTGTGCAAATGCTCAACCTTTTAAATCATTGAAGGTTGAGGGTCCGAAAAGAAAAGACATAAAACAATTCGATAATCTCTGTCACCATGGGGAATGTGGGGTCAAAAATCCGACTATATTAGGTTCTGTCCGATGGTCAATACTGCTACGAGGTATCCTCTCAAATTGTGGGTGTATTTTTAGGAAACAAAAATGCGTCCGAATTTCTGAATAACTAACAATTTTATTTAAAAGCACCAATAAGTGTAAGCAGGAACAATATAGTACAGCTAATAACACTACAGCTATCTCACGAGATCACAAAACAGCTGTCAGATACAATAAAACAGTAATTAAATGCTGAACTAATTCAAAAAACAGCTGATTCTGTTCACAAAACACTGATGTATCTCACAATTCACTTTGACTCGTATTACGTCAATCCCCAGTCAACTCCACGACGACTGCCTTATATACTTTGCATAGAAATCGCTAGAAAATGGGCGTATCTTTGAAAAGTAATCGTCCCATCGAGAAAATTTAAATGAATTCAAAAACTCGCGATTTCGTCCAATTTGGCACCAAGGTCACAAAAAATGTCGCCAATGTCAAACGATCCAGATCTTCACATAATTGTAGTGGTTGTCTGTAAATGTTTTTTTCCCCTTCTAGGAGCAATTTAATAGTAGCATTTTGTTTTTTCCTCAGGAAGAAGCAATCTGCCATGAAGCATTTTTTTTTTTTTTTTTTTTTTGCGCATTCGTAACAATACTGTAAGTATACGAAGATTCACTCTTTCAAGTCAGCAGGGTGCTTTCTGGAAGGTTTGAAAAGACTTTACGAAATTCCTCCATTTTCCTCCGCCCGGGGGGTAAATCGAAAATCCGTCTCCGTTTTGTTCTGTATTGTAGTCGATACTATAAATGTTCAAAAATTCAGCCTTCTATGCTATCCAGGGGCATCCAGGGCCTGGAAAGTCAAAAACACATTAGGCATTTGTATTGGAAGCATTATAAAAAAGAATCTGACGTGGACAACACACGACATCATTGCATAATATGACATTGCACGACATCATAGTATTGTTACGAACGGGCAAAATGCTATCACTGGAGTTTCTTGCGAAAACCAGACGGAGAAAACACCCGTGCAGGCAACCTTTCCTATGACGCAAATCTATTGTTGACATGTGCTTACGTTCGGAGGTGGGGTGCAAGATTTATCAATTTAGAGCCAATTTGGCTACATTTCAAAGATTAGAGAGCCACATCGAAATAAAGAATATTCTACGACATATGAGATATTTCTAGGAATTTCTTCAGAGAGTCTATAAATGGAGTCATCACTCACTGGAAGAGCAGCCAACGTGATACGAGACATTGAACTGTGAATACTTCAATGTTTTGAGAATAAATAGTTGCTGCTATTTTGTGAAATAAGTTACGTCATTGTTTCGAGAATAATATCAGTTGTTTTGTGAAATAGAGCATTTAAGTGCTGTTTTACTGTATATTGTTCCCGTTTATGCTGTGCTTATGAATAAACGTGTCCGTTTCTTTAGGGATTTGAACTCATTCTTGTATTCTGAGCGCACACTCACGATTCTAGGGGATACTTCGTAACAATATTGTAGAGTAAGTAAAATATTTTATGAAACTTTGCGAATATATAACACGTGAGAATCTGGGATGATTCACTGGACACCCTTTTTTGCTAAATTTAACAATTTGTATTAATGTTATCGGTTTTTCAAACTTTACATATGAATCTTGTAGTGCTATTTAAAAAATAAAAGAAAAAAAAATATTGAACTACAGTTAACATTTCTTTTTCTGTAAAACAAATGCTGTTTTGGGGTCTTGCAGGGAACTGGTGACAATCTTTTGAAATGTTTAGAATACTTCCACTACCTTGAGATTTGTAGAAATACTAGTTACTCACATTTATATAATGCTAAATAATAAATTTCAAGTAACATTTATTTTTCTGTAAAACAAATGCTGTTTTGGGGTCTTGCAGGGAACTGGTGACAATCTTTTGAAATGTTTAGAATACTTCCACTGCCTTGAGATTTGTAGAATTACTAGTTACTTACATTTATATAATGCTAAATAATAAATTTCAAGTAACATTTACTTTTCTGTAAAACAAGTGCTGTTTTGGGGTCTTGCAGGAAACTGGTGACAATTTTTTGAAATGTTTAGAATACTTCCACTGCCGTGAGATTTGTAGAATTACTAGTTACTTACATTTATATAACGCTAAATAATAAATTTCAATTAACATTTCTAAACAAATGCTGTTTTGGGGGTCTTGCAGGGAACTGGTGACAATCTTTTGAAATGTTTAGAATACTTCCACTGCCTTGAGATTTGTAGAATTACAAGTTACTTACATTTATATAATGCATTTATTATTTTTTTAACATTTATTTTTCTGTAAAACAAATGCTCTTTTGGGGTCTTGCAGGGAACTGGTGACAATCTTTTGAAATGTTTAGAATACTTCCACTGCCTTGAGATTTGTGGAATTACTAGTTACTTACATTTATATAACGCTAAATAATAAATTTCAAGTAACATTTAATTTTCTGTAAAACAAATGCTGTTTTGGGGTCTTGCAGGGAACTGGCGACAATCTTTTGAATTGTTTAGAATACTTCCACTACCGTTAGCTTTGTGGAATTACTAGTTACTCACATTTATATAACGCTAAATAATAAATTTCAAGTAACATTTCTAAACAAATGCTGTTTTGGGTCTTGCAGGGAACTGGTGACAATCTTTTGAAATGTTTAGAATACTTCCACTGCCTTGAGATATGTAGAATTACTAGTTACTTACATTTATATAATGCATTTATTATTTTTTTAACATTTATTTTTCTGTAAAACAAATGCTCTTTTGGGGTCTTGCAGGGAACTGGTGACAATCTTTTGAAATGTTTAGAATACTTCCACTGCCGTTAGCTTTGTGGAATTACTAGTTACTCACATTTATATAACGCTAAATAATAAATTTCAAGTAACATTTCTAAACAAATGCTGTTTTGGGGGCGATAAGCCCAAAGGTATACCAATTCAGAAAGCTTCTCTCACATCCCACGCCAAATGTCGTTCTATCGCCAGTTCTGGTACACTATTTTTGCAACTCCTGCAAAAGCGGAGAGAAGGACGATTGTTTTTAATCCGCGATATTGTTCATGAAGACAGATTAGATACATTTGTTTCCCATTATTTAAATCATGTTTTATGTACATTTTGGTTTTAAAGTAATACTATAAAAATACATGTATTTAAGACCTTTTTGTACTGCCCACAGATTGTTTGCAATGAGTGTAAGAAATGTTCCACCCACATATATAATTTATTATTTGAATAAAACGTTTATATGCGAGATTTTGGAGTAAATATATGTGATATGTGTAGGATCCGTATGTTGTTCAATACTTATATAGTACAACAATCAGTGACGAAAATTGAAGATTATTTGAAAGGAAGGAATATTTGTCATTTTAAAAATGCAAAATTTGTGACATTTTAAGGAAATTTGCTTGACATTTTCGGTTTGTGGGAGCAATAAATGTTACTTTTCAGACATACCTAGAATAATTCACCGTTTTTGAAGGTGAACTTTTCAAGGTTTTCGGAACCCTTGGGATTCCGCGACGTGATAGTTTCATGCAAATTGTCTTAAATTTAAAAACGTGTAAAATTTTGATGCATAATTTGGACAAATGGGGATATTTCTTAATTTAGGGTTCTATCATCAAATTAAATTTCGAAAGGGTTTCGTAAGAAAATAAATTTGAAAAACACTGATATAATGTATAGGGAAAGTATTATGACGAGGTTGAAAACTCAAATTCTACTTAGTGTTTTCGACGATAGAGCTTGTTTCAAATATTCCTGAAATCGAATCGAATGCTTTTAAAGTGATATCTGTGTGTGTGTGTGTGTGTATGCATGTATATTAATGTATGTAGTATGTGCATGTATATTAGTGTGTGTATGTGTATTAGTGTGTGTGTATGTATATTAGTGTATGCGTCCTTGAGTCAGTGGATGCAATATCTAACGAACGGATGAAATGTTTCAAACAAAAAAAAAAAAAAATCGATTAATACAATCAGTGAATACTGGAAGTCTATTGATTTTATAAGCAATAGAATATTTGGAAACCAGCTCCAAACTTTCGAATGAAATTTTGAAAAAAATCATAAAAAATCAGAACCTTTAATATTGTTACATAAAATATCATTTTTTATTTAATTTTTTATTAGAAAATGAATAACATAAACTTTTGGATAATAGCATGAACCGTTCTTTATATTGTACGTTTTTCAAATAAATTTTAAAAAATACATGAAATTAAAACAGTGCTAACTACCGTAATATGTTTCCATTCCATGTACAATATTATGTGACAACGGTGTTAACATCATTCTGGTAGGTTTTATTCACACACACAACACTGTTTCACAATAGTTTTGAATTTTGACATCAAACAATTCGTCAAATGTAATTTATTAGTTTGTCTGTCTGCAATGCTTGTCGATACATTAACAAAATATCGTCAACTTGACATTTTATTTAAAATGTTTCCAAATTGGCAAAAATGACACTAAAATTAATAAAAATGATGTCAAATTGATGAATAGTCAATATCTTGGAAAATGAAGTTACATTTATTTGATAATTCCTGTCCCTTTGGGGAAATTAATATTCTTGATTTAAGATATGTTGAGTTTCGCGGTTATAATCGTTTCAAATACAATATTTGCACAAAATAAAAGTTAATTCGGTTAAGCTGTGAAGGACTCAAACTCATTGATTGATAAAGTCCTTTTGACACTCCCACCCATTTTATTCGCCCTCGAGAGAGAAACAAAAATATTAAGCTCCGTTAGATTCTGTCCCGTTGTCGATACTATAAGCATGGGCGGCCATAGCACTTTTTTAGAAGTTAAACGCAATATGTACAATATCGACTACCTTGATCCCCACATATGGGACCCTGAATCTCCAGGGGAGCGGAAGTGCCTCCTTTCCCTCCCCTATGGGCACTCATTGAAAAAACTCCCTGCTTATACTATTAACCTCAGGACAGAACCTAACGGAGTTGAGTTTCGATTTCCCCACCCAGTGGTGGAAAAATAGTCTTTCCAGACCCCACAAAAGTTTCTATGAAGTCTAAAGCTTTACACACTTATAGCCACTCTGGCCACTCAAATAGCTGCTGTAAGCCCTCTGGGTCAGTCGAGTGGTTTGGGTCTGCAACACTTATAGCCACAGAATACTATATTAGTCTGTGCTTATAGCCATCTCTCCCGGCTACTCAAACAGCTGCTGTAAGCCCTATAGGGCTAGTCAAATGGTCTGGGTCTTCAACACTTATAGCCATGGGTGCCCATAGGGGCATTCAAAGTCACAAATGTAGGTATCAAGCTAGTCAATATTGTACTTCTCATCCATGAGTTTACCCTCTGGAAAATTTTCTATGGTCGCCCATAGGGGAGCGCGAGGGGGCACTTTCGCTCCCTCGAACGTTCAAGGTCAGAAATGTAGGTAAAGTTAATAGATATTAACCTCCCATCCTTGAGTCTGGCTATCTCAGGATTAAGTTTTATGGGCGCCTTTGAATCCTACTCGTTCGAAACAAGGTCGACCTCTCCTGCAGTTACCACACTATATTTTGATCGTACTATATTTTGACACACACACAACCACACTCTTACTCTCTCGAATGATGTACCTAATTCTAATTTTTTCATAATGTAGCTACATATAGAATTTCGTGGCTATACGTACTCTCTCTAATTTAAAATCTCTAATTTCGAATAATGTTTTAATCCCATTAATTACAAAATATTCCACCTGTTTCTAATTTTCTGCAGAATGCATCTACATACAAATTGCCATAGTGATACGTGCATTCGCACCCCACAGATACACACACACTGATGGAAATATTTCCCAAAATGTTCGAAATGTGTTCATGGTGTCTTTAAGTGTATTTTTTCATCTAAATGTCGTGATTATCCGTGAACTTCCTCTATACAATAGCACTAGAAAATAATAAAATGATTCTTTAATTGAGTCAATACTGAATTAATTTAATTCTAATCTAAGAGATAAGGCATTTAAAAAGTGTCTATATTGCTTAATTGTAAGTTATATATCGGCGATAAGCCCATATTGCTTAATTGTAAGTTATATATCGGCTTCTTTAATCTAATCAGTATTGAATTAATTTAATTCCAATCTAAGAGACAATCCATTTAAAACGTGTCTCTATTGCTAAATTGTAAGTTATACATATATCCTATAAAAAGATAAACCAAATTGCGAGAGTCCTTTCTCTTGATATGGCGGCTATAGTAACCTTGAGAGAGAGAGAGCGCGCTCCTTCGCGTATCACGCTGGCGATAAAACGAAGTTTGGCGTCTGATTTGAAAGAAGGCTTTCTGGCTTAGTGTACTTTTGGGCCTTCCGCGTTTTGGGGTCTTGCAGGGAACTGGTGACAATCTTTTGAAATGTTTAGAATACTTTCACTGCCTTGAGATTTGTAGAAATACTAGTTACTCACATTTATATAATGCTAAATAATAAATTTCAAGTAACATTTATTTTTCTGTAAAACAAATGCTGTTTTGGGGTCTTGCAGGGAACTGATGACAATCTTTTCAAATATTTAAAATACAGGTAGTGCCGTGAGATTTGTAGAATTTACTCACATTTCTATAATGTTAAATAATAAATTTCAAGTAAAATATTTTTTAGGTTATCTTTACATTCATGAAAGAAAAGCTGTACAAATATGTATATTTGTGATATATGGACATGCTAACTCAAAAACAAATGCACATACCGATAAATTTCTGTTTAGGGATAGGATGTGCAAAAAATAAAATTAAAGAATCTTTAGTAATTCTCATGATTAGAATTTCAATTATTTTAAATTTGAAGATTTTCTTAACATCATTCCCTAATGGGGGGAGGCAATGATCATTCAAGGAACAATGGCATAGGCATAGCCAGAATAAATAGCATAGGCGTAGCCGAATAAATTGCATAGGCGCAACCAAAATCTTGGAAATGGGAGACGGTTATGGTCGAATGAAGGAAGGGGGGGGGGGGGGTTACAGTGCAAAATTTATTTCGTTTTTCAATATGGACCGTATGGACAGGGCCCTCGCTAAGGGGGGGGGGGACGGGGGGGAATCTCCCCCCTCCCCGAATGTCGATAAATCCCTGTACAGTTGGCAAAATCAAGATCCAAGTTGGCAGACTTGGTACATTTTAGATAAAATCTATTTAAAAATTAGTATCATCCTTGGCTGGCTTCAAGGTATTACTGTTGTACTTTCTCTTCCTCCTCACTAACACATCATCTTTTAAACCATGATATTATGATGGATGATATTATATCATGATATACACTCCAGAAATCCATATACATGAAATATGGATAAAAAAGGGTTTTACTGTGTTTAACTTATTTTACATAGACACGTATTCGTCTTTGCTTCAGTCAAGGCCACCTTTCCACAACATCTTCCAAGTTGATTTCATTTCCTAAGTCTGCTTCGCACTTCAAAAGCATCAAGCTGTTAAGCCTCATGTCTGTCATTGTTCTGAAGGAACCTTTCACAATCTTTAGCTGACTGAAGGCTCTTTCATTTGTGCTGACTCCATAACCGGCTGTATAGTCAATTGGTACATTTTGAAAGCCAGCTTTAATGCATTTTTGAATTGAACCATGACGTTCTTCAATGTTTCCATTGATAGTATATGTCTCTCCTTGCATATGTTAAAGAAGACTTCTAACTCCCTTTGTAGAGCATGCATATCAGGCCTAGTTGCTGGAGGGAGCATCATGACAGCCTCTTCAACTGCTTCGATTGTTAGATTATCCTTGTTCAAGGGAAATTTGAAAATTGAATGAAGTGGAGAAATAGTTGTCTTCATAGCAACCACGTAGTTTTTAAGGCCTCTACATAGTGTATCAAGGACAGCATTGAACTCTTTTCTATAGAATTGTTTTAGGTCTATGTTTACTTCATTTTGAGCATACTCTTCAATCCTTCTCGACCCCATTCGTCTTCTATGGTGCAGTTGAAAGTCATGTTCAGGATCAACTTTAATGTTTCCAGCAAATGTTTCCGCACTTGTGATCAAGTTGTCCATTTCTGTGGTGTTAATGTTAATCTCCTCCAAAATTTTTACTGTGTTTTCTTCAACTGTAATACAATCAATCAAATTCAGATCAGGGCTTTCCAAAGTTTCTGTCAAAATCTTCATCTTATATATAATGTTTTTTATAAAAGACAAGCTAACAATGAAATTAAAGGATTTCATCTTTTTGAATAACCCGTGGACTTTTGCTTTTGTAGCACAGTCTATTTCCTGTTGTCGAAAGCCCAGACCACCCGACTCGTCCGAGGACTTAGAGCAGCAAATTGGATGGCCGGACTATTTCCTGTTTTCTTCTAATACAGATAGGATAGGTTCAAGTGATGTGTTTACAGCTTTTATAGTCTCTGCTCTGGCTAACCAGCTAGTCCTAGACATATTGCTCAAAAGAAGGGCATTCTCCACTTCTTTGATCTTATTCCTCAGCTGTCTGGAACGTTTAGTACTTGAATTGAAGAAAACATACAATGCTTCAAGTGTGTTGAATAAGTCTCTAATAATAATACTGATACTGCAGCTGTGTTCGTCCTGTGATCTTGGCATGGTATGTATGGTATATGATGCCCTATGATTTCTGGGCGTTTCTTTTGTGCTCCATTAAACTGTCCTGACATTGAACTTGCAAAATCATATGACTGAAAGCCAATGAGGATGTGTCAGTTTCTTTCTTTCTTAAAGTCTCATAAATTTGCTTTGCCATTCCAATACCTCAATACCTGTTTTTTTCAGTACATTCAGAAACATCTAGCAAGCGTTCTCTTAGTTTGCAGTTTTCATCGACAGTACGGACAACAATCGAAAGCATATCATTTTGTGAGCTGTCAGGTATGGAATCAGCCATCACTGAGAAAAAATCACAGCTTTTAATCTCCTTAACAATTTTTCTCTCTATTTCTTCAGCAACAAGAGATATAAGCTCATTTTGTGACTCAGGACTCATGTAACTCACGTGGTACGGCCGCAATTTTCTTTCATCAAACCACGTTTTCAAGATGTGATTATATTTTGAGATCAGCGATATTATTTGTACAAAATTACCATCATTTGGTCCTGATCCTTGAAATGCTATCCCTTGACGTCCTAGTGTCCTGCATGCGTCGAGCAAGATTCTCACTACTTCTCTGTTCTCAAACTGTACTCTTTCATTTTCTATCAGAGCTAATCTCTTAGTTTGATCAAGAAGCACATCAATGTGTCGCTCCTTTATTAAACAGTCACAATTGTGGAGTGCTGATCTGTGTTCAGTGGATTAAAAGTGAGTCCTCCAATTTCTTACTCCAATCTTCGACCATGCATCTTCACTCTTCTCTTGCCCTACTGCATGAGGAAACAGAAAGCACACAAAGCAGTATGCACAATCTTTAATTGTACTGTATTCTAAGTACTGAAATTCTTTATACCAATGAGGATTCAATCTATCTTTACCATCACTTGGAAAGAATGCCAAAATTGGTTGATGAGGCCCTAATTCGATCAAATAGTTTTTCTGATTATCTAACAAATCTGGGGGTCTAAGACCAGGATCATGGCTGACTAAAGGATCGCTGAAACCTGATCTCTCTTCAACAACAATATTTCCAACATCTTTGTTTTTAAAAATATTTCGCTTTCTTCCAAAATTTGTTCAATCGCCAAGGTCGACCAGTCCACAAATTTAAACCCCTACAAACTGAACCAGCAGCTTTCTTCCTAACGGTATTCTCTGTTTGCAAGAGCGGATTCAAAAAGCTCCGTTGATAGGGCAAAATTTTTTTTTCTCTCTTGGCAATTTTATGATATAGTATTATGTAAAAAAATTGAAGATATTTGAGTATTGAGAGACATTAATCATACCGATATATCGATGAATGAATAATCGATATAAAATGTGTTATCGGAGAAAAAAAAAACTCCCTAGACTTTACTTAAGTTGGTAAAAATCATTACTTGACTTGGCAATTTTATCGGCTCTCCCCCCCCCCCCCCCCCAATGATAAGTCTTAACAAGAGCCCTGCGTATGGAGAACTAATTTAATTTTTCCATCAATGGGGGGGGGGAGGTATAACTCACTTACGCCTATGGATATGATGATATAGTATATACAGATAGCTTATAAATTTAAATTTGTTATGCATTTAAAAGGTAATAATATAAATCAACTGAATGCATTAAATACATTTGTTTCACTCTATTATTGATTGTAAAAAGTAAAAATATGAAACACCAATACTACTTACAAATCAGGTGGAGATTCAAACTCTAAATATTTCAATAAACATTTGGCAGGTGAAAAAAATCCGAGTTTTCGCAAGGCCATAAACTAAAATCGTATTCCTCATTGATTCAAGGTTTATTATCTTTTGCCTCGGTAACGAAATGTAATTTAATCTGCGAATCGTCTGCTTTGGCGGATTGCCAAATGAACTTTCGGGATTATTAAACAGAAATGAGTTGTATTTCAAGAATCCAAATACTCTCCGTAACTATATTTTTTAACACTTTACAACAAAGTTGAAAAGTGTTTATGACTTTGTTCATTCTGTCTGTCTGTCTGTCCGTTAGCACGATAACTGCCGTAAAAATGACTTAATCAAAATGAAATTTTAGTATGTTATTCAGACGGTCTGTAGGACCTATGGGAATATAAATGAATAATATCACCCAATTAGTTTTGGATTGAACCCGGGTTGAAAAAATGAAATACATTGAGCCCTATGGGACCTAATTTTTCAAACATTTTTTAAGCGGATTTAAAATTCACAAATTGCTTCGAAATTTTTAGGTAATATTCAAATTATTCCATAAAATATATAAAAAAAAATTCAGCGAAATATATTCAGTAGTTTTTTAAATAAAAATTAAAATAATAATAACACCCGTTATATGAAACGATCACGTGACCATGATATGAAAGTATCACGTGATCTACTTCAAAATGATATATGGCATCCATCTTGTCTCAAAATCGTGATTTTTAAAGTTCTTTTTATTTCATATTGAGTGTTGTATCCGTCCTACAACCACTTTATTTTGGTTTAAATTCTGTGCATCTGCATACTAAAACAACGCAATTACAATATATATGAGTTTAAATGCTCATCCAAATTTGATTATTTCCACAACGAAGCCTATTTTTCACTTATGTAAAATGTAAACAGCGAAATATGTAGGATGAGTTGTATACGAATTGCTGTATTTTTTTAACGCAAAAGAATTTAGCTCATGGAGTCTGCATAGCTGATATGAAAGAAATATTCATTGACTTTACCGAGAGAAGGACGATTTTTTGCGATGAAGTTTTAAGCATAGAGTTAAATTACTTGTAGCTCCATGGTCTTAATTTTTAAATAAAATAAATTATTATAGTATTGTGATGAATGACATGAATGGGAAATTATTTATGAATGAAATGCTGCTTTTATAGATAGAGCCAGGCGTGTTATTTTTTCTATAACGTCATTTGAATGAATTTCGGTTGTTTTCGATGAAGTTTTTAAATATAATAAATTATCGTGGTATTATGATAATTCGAAAATTATTACCGATTAATATATCACATTTTAGAGATGTTTAAACCAGGCAATTTATATTTCAATGCCGTCATTTGAATGAAGTTTATTTTTTTGATGAAGGTTTAAGTTTTCAAATATAATAAATCAATGTAGTATTGTGAGAAGTTTTAAAATATTACCGAGGAATGTATTGCATTTTAGACATGTTTAAATAAAATTGCATTGAAGTTGGAAAGTGTTTCATAATCAATGCTTTAAGCATGATTGATCTTTCTTGTTATACATGTTAAACTTTCGTTCATTAAAAAATAGATTAAATAAATAAAAATAAATTTTGGGAAGTAATCAAGAATATCCGAGTTCGTTACGGATTTCGTGAGTAAATGAATATTACTTTGCTTATTAAAATTCTTTGGAAATTGCCATACGTAGAAGCAAAGGTGAAAACACCTACACGATAAAGTTTGTGTCCGAATGAACATTTTAAGGCATCTTCCACCCTCTCTCATCCAGTAAATGTATTTAGTGTTGTTCTCCTTATTAGTCTTGTTGCGCATTATTTTTTGATACCCACTCGAATATTTTGATTTTTTTTTTCTTTTTATTTAATTTACCTCTTCATACTATTACCTCCTCCCCTCTTTTTTTTTAACCAGCTTCAAGCGTCCCGGTTATTTCTCCGAAATAGATTAAATTGGTGTATTTCTCAAAAGGGTATTATATATTTTCCTTCATTAATTCTTACAAAGCAATGCAAAAGCAAGAATTTGATCTTTTTCCGCCTCCCTCCCCTCCAAGTTAAAGATGAAAACTGTGGCATTTTTCGTATTGTGGATGCGGCTGATTTTGTAATGCCTAACTGGAGTATTTATATTTTGTATTTTAATCCCCCTATATTTCATTATCCCCCTACCAAATCGAATAAGTTGGGTTGATGCGCCTCTGAAAACCTTTCATCTTTTGGTATGAATAACATTTATACTATGGCGAAAATCGAAACGTTAAGAAAAATGTAAACACTTTAGGTGCTTATATCTCCGATATAGATAAAAATGTAAATAATTTTTCAAAAATACCATAGAAAGTATCTGTCGGAGCGAGTGCTTTCTTCATTTTTCTTACTTGCATTCGAAATATCTTCGAAACTATAAAAGTTTCATATAAATAGTAAGCGAGAAAAATATACATTAGGAATTTTAGTTTCTAAATCTATCTCTCTATATATTTAAAAAAAAAAACTCATAGTTTTCGAGTAATCGTCCTGTCAAGTTAAAGAAGATCGAAAATTTTCCGTTTTTCAAGTTTGTAATGCTTATACCTCAAAAATTAAAAGTCCAAGCTGTGAACAAAAAACAAGAATTTTTAGTTCTTTAAAAGCCCTACAGGTGTATATAACTGGATTTTGGATCGAGCTCCTTTATTTTAAAAAAAAATTAAAGTATCTGTCCGAACGACTTTTTTTTTTTTTCATTCTTTCACTTGAAATATCTGCGAAACTATTCTAACTATATATTCTAACTAACTAAGTTCTTTTGCAGTGAGCGACAAAAATATGTATTGGGAAATTTGGTTCCTAAATCTATAATAAAACTCTTATAGTTTTCGAGTAATCGTCTTGTCAAGTTGAAGGATTGAAATGTTTCCTTTTCTCAAGATTGTAATGCTTATACTTGGTATCTCAAAAATTAAATTAACTATGAACAATTACCAAAAATGTGTATCTCTTTAAAAGCCCTACAAGCAAAGCATATATAATTGGATTTTGGATCGAGCTCTTAGTTTTTGAAGTATAGTGGTTAGAATTTCGATATTTTAGTATTTTAATCTGGGCTTTCCAATGAGTAAGGAAGATGTAATATTTAAAATGTCCCAAGTGCTGCAACTAAATGTGTCTACTTACTCCTTGGTGAAATATTAGTGCACAAGCACAAGATATTTTATGTTGTTTTAAAATAATGAGGAAGTTAAATGAACTTGGAGATTCTAAAGATGGTTAATGGTTGTTGAGGTTTGAATAGAATAGATGGAATTATACGTATTCAAGTACGTATTTATTCGCTGCCAGGCAAGTTTATAAATTAACTTGAATCTGAAATCTCGTCAGATACATTGAGAAGTTTAATTTATATACCTCCAAGCAAGTTAGTAAAATAATTTAATATTTTGACGTGCATTCTATGGTCGCAGTATCCAGATGAAATCGGGGAGAAAACTAAAAGTGCTATAGCTATAGTTGGCTGTAAACAGTTAGCGAGTCATTTGTAGAGCATTGTAAACGAAAAGAGCTTTGTAAACGTATGTAAAGCTTATTATAGCTTTGTAAACGTATGTCTGTAAATGAAACAGATGAGGCAAAAAAAAAAAAAATCGAAATAACTTTATATATATATATAATATGAAAATACCGTGAAATATAGTATTAAAAATGTTATCAGAAATCACACTTAAAAGGCGCAAAGCTGCACTAAAAAGAGGATTAAAAATATTTTCAAAATGAAAAGAGGTATGGATGGATGCATTGTACCAAAAGATGGCCGGGGGGGGGGGGGGTTGTGACCCCCTCACCCCGGTTAAATTTGTTGCTCTCTTATATTTGTTTGTGTATAATGTCTGGTTTTCATCTTAAAACTTGATACTTTCGTATTCTATTTTGCAATGTACCGGCTCTCCGGGAGTGTTGTCGCGACACAAAGCATGCTTAACCGGGGTGAGGGGGTCACTACCCCCCCCCCCTCGGCCATCTTTTGGTACAATGCATCCATCCATACCTCTTTTCATTTTGAAAATATATATATATATATATATATATATTAGTAAAATGTAATAATAAAAATTCAAGTAATATTAACATCACCGTAGATGTAAAAACCACGGCCATATTGCCGATAAGAGAAAAGAACATCGCCGGCCCAAATTCAATGATTAATCAGAATTAAATTCATCTTCAGGTCTGAGTATTTAATTCTAATTAACCCAAACAAATGCCTGTTTCAGATTGAGCAATAGTACATTACTATAAATGCTCAAACTCAGACTACAGACATCAAAAGATGGAAAAATGAAGATAAGAAATATTAAGGAAATTTGTATTACCATATGCCATGAACCCTTCTTCTTTCACCACGTGTATACGCGATCAACCTCAGTAGAATGTGTTGTGATACAACCATTCAAAGGACTTAATTAAAATAAAATAAAATCAATTGAACGATCATATCTCAACACCTGATTGGGTCGGACACTCACATACAATAAAAGGGAAATTAATTATTTTAAATATTTAATGTAATGGGACCGTATAGTGGGGAATAGAATTTTGAAAAGTAGAGCAATGCGTTGTGTTTATATAATAAAAAAAAATAACCATTTGTATGTGAGCGCCTAAATAATTATACATAAAATAATATAATATGAATTAGTTTTAACATTTTTTTTTTTTTGAAGAGAAATACCTGTATTCAGGACCTATATATATATAAAAAGGAAATAATTATAGTTTTAAAATTATGTAAACATTCCTTTTATCTTGTAATTATTAGTCACAACTAAATCATTCATTAAATTTTAATGTAGTTTTTCAAGTTCCTTAGTTATTTTATGTTGTTTAAGCATCTAAAGTCAAAATTACTTTAACCACAGCATTTTCTCTTGAAATTGGATATGTATGAAGATTATCAACCTTTAAAAAAAAATGTTGATGAGCAAGATCATCAGCTGTTGAAATTTTCCTTTCTGAGAAAATTTCAAGAAATGAACATAAATAAAATCTGCCTTGTAGCCTATCACTTCACAGACCATACATATTTTAACCATCTCTTCTACTTCTGTAATAGACACATAAAAAAAAAGATAATAACCACAGCATTTTCTCAGTCATAGAAAATCGCTAAAATATGATTTTTCCTCTTCATGCCTTGATTCCACCTTCTCAATTTTACGAAAAGAAAAAGCTGAAGTTTCTAAATTTTTTTTCACTTAGCAATCTATTCTTTTCAGAATCAAAAAACATCAGAGTTATTGAGTACAGCATTGAGAGAATATAATGGCTTTTGTACAAACTTCGACATACTGAAATTTATTATTTGCAAATATTACAGTTGATTCAAGAATGACACAAATGACTTGCTGCTTGAATATTGCATTCTTTTCATACACATACTTAACTGAGTGTCTTGATGATTTTAGATTTTAATATACATTTATAGAACTTATATTAGAGCCAGGAGTGCCATGGCACTCCTGCCGAAAATTTCACACCTTCACGTACCAAGAATTTTCAAGAGAAGAGCGAGTCAGCACTTTTTCACATAAAAGAAAATCTCCCGCCTAAAACCGGACGATGCCATTCGTAAAAACATAACTCTCGCTCAACCAAGGAGTTTAAAAAGTGAGAGCCAGAAGAAACAAGTTTCCGTATCTCGCCTGAAACGAGATCTTACCAATTGAAAGAGTGTGCGCGTATCCAGTCATATTTAAAAAGGGCGTACACTGTACGAATAAAAACATGAACTGATAGCAGCACGTAATGATTTAATTTAATAAAAGAGTCAATTGGTCTATTAATGAATATATAAAATAAAAGCAATTTTGAATAGAATAATTTGGAATAATAAATAAAAAGTGTTGTGGCGTGTCACAACAGAATGAATTATCTAGAAGCACCGGAATGAGCATGTCGAAATATAACCAGGGAGGCATGGGCCAACGGCTGTACCGTGATGAAAACACCGGTTCTCGTTAGATCATCGAAATCAGGCAGCATCGGGCACGGTTAAAACTTGGGTGGGTGACCACCTGAGAACACCGCGTGCTGTTGGCACATTTAGGTAGCCCGGTGGTTTGCGCGCTGGAACTGCCGCCGTGTTCATGCGGAGTACGATCACGTTGAACATCTGGGTTCGTAAGTCCTTCCGAGAGGTTGGTGGTAGGGGAAGGACGGTACGGTCCCTGTGGATGCCTCCCCCACTGGGTTCCGGTCTAAATTGGGTGGCACTTCCCGGCCGTCCAAACCTTTCTGGTAGGTCGGACGGTCTGGGTCTCAACAACAACAACCAGAGAGGCATTACGAACGTTCACAGCAACACTCCCAGACCCGTCCAGTAAGTCAGAGCATAAGACGGGACAATTACCCGTATAAGCAATTCAGAATATGAACATGAAGCAAAGATGAAAATTCGTACTAAACAAGTGATTCGTAGAAGAAATGGATAAACTAGAATGCCACTATACACCATTATAAGGGATCTCAAATCGTAGTTTCAAACTGGCTAAAGTTACAATTTTTTAGCGAAAATAAAATTCAAAACATTAATATTAATGTATCTTATTTTCCGATTTTTCCAATTTTTTTTAGCTTATTTTTATTATTTTTTCATTTTTATTTATTTATATAATTAATATATATATATATATATATATATTTTAATTGGGAAAGTTGTCTTGGATTTTATCGAGTGGAAGTTGATACACTGAGTTGATAATTTTAATAACGAATTTGGGAGGTTATGCATTATTAGTCGCTGTACTCAATAATTACATAAAACATGCTAAAAATTTTCACAAATTTTATTGATTCTAAGAACCTGGCTTATTATAATATTTCTAAAAACTGATATATACAAACAAGAGTCAAAATGTTGAATTTTAGATATATTAAATTTAAAACCTGTCTTTTATCATACAAGTTTATAACCATATTACAATTTTGTAAATTTAAATTTAAATCCAAAAAGTTTGCAACATTAGAGTCATTATTACTTGCATTTAATTGTAAATTCTTAGGATAAAAATTAAATACTATAGGGATATTATTAAGGGATACACATAATATGCCATCTAAATATCTAAACATGTACATATTATGCAAGCATGGATTAATGTTCTTTTCATATATATATATATATACCATACAAATGTTTAGTTAAATATAACTATTACAAGAAATTTTACAACTGAAAAATGCCCAGATTATCATAAGGCGCATTGCAGCACATGCAATATAGGCACTAATATGGAATCAAATGATTAAGCAATGGAAGAATGCAAGGGGTCGTAATCGCCTTTGGCCGTTCGACTTCCCTGTAAGCATCCCCATTCTCCTTTTGTTCTTCTTTCATTGCTTAATCATGTGATTCCATATATATATACAGTATTGTGGCAATTAATTGAGAAATGTCATTTTTTTCGTTTTATCACACGTAAGCTTAGGAAGAAGCACTCCAAATTAGCTCAGAGTTCAAATTGCAGTTATTATCAAAGTAGCAGGTGTTCGTATGCACCTGGTAAGTACCAGGTGTTCAAATTCCTCCGCCAGGTGGCAGGTGTTTCGCAGTGGTAGTTTCTCAGTTGTTGCGGGACTCATTAGCGTCATGGATATCAGCGCGGAAACACGTGCTAAAGTGATTGCGCCTTGAGAACACACTTCTAAGACGTTCGAGGAAATAGGTAAAATATGTGGAGTGAGTACAGAAAGTGTCGGGAGGATCTGGAAGCGATTTCAGGAAACAGGAAATGCTGGAATCAACCGCTCTGGAAGATGCGGCCGAAAAAGATCAACTTCGACTCGTGACGACAAAACTTTACATCGAATGAGTGTTAAAAATCCTCGATTAACCAGTTTTGACCTGTCTAAGTCCATGGTGGCAGCTGGTGTTGATATTGCAGCTTCTGACGCTTCGCATGAAGAAAAAAAGGTTGGAATGGGCACGGAAATACAAAACATGGACTGAGAAGGACTGGAAGAAAGTTCTCTTTTCTGTCGAAACACATTTTATGGTTCAGGGATTTAGATCTATGTTCGTGAGAAGGAGCCAAGGAGAACCTCTCAATCAGCACCACATCAATCAAGCATCCGCCCAAAAAGATGTTTTGGGGTTGTTTCACCGTTTTGGGGACAGAATCTCTTGCTCCCGTAGAGGGAATGATGAACAGTGCCAGTTAAGAAGTCATATTGACCCGAAAAGTGCTTCCAACCATGGCTAAACTGTGGCCGAACGGAGATTGCATTTTCCAACAAGACAGCGCGCCATGTCACACTTCGAAGCGAATCAAAAATTCCTACTCAAAAAAAAATATTACCGTACTGGATTGGCCCGGGAATTCACCAGACTTAAATCCCATAGAAAATTTGTGGACTATTGTCAAAAAACGGCTTCACAAATTTGACTGTACGACGCTGGACAAGCTAATTTCGGCCGTTATTGACATATGGTTCAGAGACGTTGAAATTAAAACTACATGTGCTAGTCTAGTACATTCCATGCCGAAACGTGTCTGTGATGTTATAAAGTCTCGGGGAGGTCATATCACTTATTAGTTTTAAATGTATCCATAGAAAACTTGAATAAAACTGAATTTCATAAAAAAAACTGCATTTCTCAATTAATTGCCACAATACTGTATATATATATATATATTAAAATATAATAAAAACAAAAGTGCAGGAGTGCAAATCAGTACACACAGCATTAAACCGCGGGTAATATAGCAACGTGTATTTAATTACAATAAAAGCAGAATGTAAAAAGTAACGAGGAAGGACTGGAAAAGTAGATCATGGAATGGCCAGGAAAAAGAAAATAAATAAATGAATAGTATATATATATATATATATATATATATTTATATTTTGTCTTTTCTTTACGCACATTACTTTTTCCATGAGAGGGATAAAACAAAAAAAACAGACCTTTATTAACACCCATCTCCTTCCGACCGCTCATACAGCCCTAGGGTGAGTCGGACGGTCTGGGTCTCTCCCCCCCCCCCCCCCCCCCCAGTGAATGCAAAATTAAAAAAAATTCGCAATGTTTCCACTTTTTCATCTTGTATCTCGCATAATTATTTTGATTTTTCAACCCATTCCCAGCCCCGCTCTCCTTCACACATACGTTTCACGGTATACTATTTCTTCTCCTGCTTCTATTTCATCACTTTTACACCATCCCTACATTTTTGTGCATGCTATGCAGTTGTAGGAAGAAAGTAAAATCACTTTTTAATTATTCTACCTTATCTTTGCATGTTTCTGGGCCAGCCCCTATTAAGTTTGTATCAGAAATCTGGTGATGATTCAGCTGAGTTACCGGATTTCTTTCTGGCATGAAGCCCCGCATTTTTTTTTTTTTTTTTTAAATATATATTCTGATAAAAGAGCTGTTCTATATTAAAAAAAAAAATTCTTTTCTTACTCAGCATTTCCACCTTTATCTGATTGTATTTCAGGTATTAACCCCATTCTGGATATGAATTTAGACTGTTGCAAGAACTCATAAAGTGGGTTCTTATACACTTTTTCTTACTGCAGTTTTTACACCACTGTGTCATTTTTAGCACTGGTACGGTTGCGGTCCTCTTCAAATACGGTGGCTAGGAAGAGCAGACGGGGCACTTGCGGAAACATCGTATTTCGGAGAACTTTGTGAGACAGACATTAGGTGGAGATCAGATACGAGATAACGGGAGATGTTGTTGTTGTTGAGACCCAGACCGTCCGACCTACCAGAAAGATGTATGGTAACGGAAGATGTTGTTGTTGTTGAGACCCAGACCGTCCGACCTACCAGAAAGGTGTAAGGCAACTGCTTGGACGGCCGGGAAGTGCCACCCAATTTAGACCGGAACCCAGTGGGGGAGGCATCCACAGGGACCGTACCCTCCTTCCCCTACCACCAACCTCTCGGAAGGACTTACGGACCCACATGTTTAACGTGATCGTACTCCGCATGAACACGGCGGCATTTGTGGTAGCGTGCAAATCAAGCGCGCAAACCACGGGGATACCGCACCCGAGATCGCCAACAGCACGCGGTGTTCCGAGGTGGTCACCCACCAAGTACTAACCGCGCCCGATGCTGCTTGACTTCGGTGATCTAACGAGAACCGGTGTTTTCAGCACGGTACGGCCGTTGGCCCGGGGTAACGGAAGATGTGAAAAAGTTGAAAGTAAAAAAAATATAATTATATCGAGAATAGCTCACGATAACTGTAAGGGGACATTATACGTCTTCTGCTGAAAAATCGATAGTATTGTGTGTTGTTTTCAATATGGTATAAATTAATCACCTATTACAATCCCTATATACATAGTAGAATGCATAGAGAAAGTATTGTGACAGGGTCAAAAATTCGAATTCGAGTTTTCGACGGAAGAACACTTTTTAAGCATCCTTGAACTCGATTCGAACGTTTTGATGTGATGTATGTGTGTTACAGAATCCACTTCGACGATAAGAGCTTACAATTCCTCCCCAGTAGTTCAACGGTAGAGCGTCGACTGGCCAGGATGAAGATCCGTGGTTCGATGCCCAGTTGGGGCAGCAAGGTTCTTTATAATGGCGCCCGAACAAATCAACCCTGGTTAGTGCAAAGATCTCAGAGGTCTGGACCACGTAGAAAGCTAACATGGAGGATAAAAATAGCATCAGAAGGCTAAACTGAGGTAAAAACAGCAGAAGTTGATTAGTCATTGTTAGTTTAGTTGCACGCCAACTGACATTAGAGGGTGGAAAATGCAGAATCCACTTCGATAAGAGCTTGCAATTCCTTCCCAATAGCGCAACGGAGAGAGTGAGGGCTTGTCAGTGCGAAGATCCGTGGTTCGAGTCCCGGTTGGGGCAGCAAGGTTCTTTACAGCGTGTATCCTTGAGTCTGTGGGTGCGATATCTTACGAACGAATGGAGCGTTTCGAACGAAATTTTGAACAAATATTACAATCAGTAAATACTGGAACTCTATCGATTTTAAACGCACTCAAATGTTCGGATACTGGAACTCTATCGATTTTAAACGCATTCAAATGTTCGGAACCCCCCCAACTTTTCGAATGAAATTTTAAGAAAATCAGAACCTTCAATAATATTACACAAATGATCATTTCTTATGTAATTTTTATAAAACGAATGACAAGAACTTTAGAATGCTAGCACGAAAATTGTGCCATTCTCGAGATCTGGCACAATTTCATAAAAATAATCACATAAAATACAAAAAGTATTAACTTGTGAAATATGTTCACTTTTCATGTGTAATATTATGTGATAAATTTGTTAGCATCATTCTAGTGGATCTAGTTTTGCGTTTTGACGCCTAACAATTCGCCAATAGTTATTTATAATTTATATATAAAAAAACTTCTTGTCACCGTTTGTCTGTAACGTTTGGCGATAAATTTGGCGAACCGAACTTGGGGTAACTAATTTAGCGAAATGTCAATTTAATTGTCAATTTAAACTTACGCGAAATATAAGTTAATTGGGTTTTTCGAAACAATTTTACATGTTGTCATCCGAAAAATTACAGAATGTACAATTCAATGTTAAAAACATTGTGGACCTCATTCATTATTTTCTCACTGTGAAAAGTATATAAGCTGACGCAGCCGCCATTTTGACTGTTATCGTCTGTCTGTGCTATTTCAATGGCGCACGCATGTTACATATGGCTGATATTTGATACGCAATTTAGCTGTAAAATAGTTGCTTCTGTTTGTACCAATCATTTAAGAAAATAGTTTAGAACTAGCCGAATACCCGTTGAAAATCAACGGTCTCGCAATAAGCAACCCCTGAATAATGTAAATTTTTTAATAATTCGCGTTTCACATTTATTCGACAAATCGAATATTTTGGTGTGCAGAACCCTCTAAAGAAGAAAATATTGGGAAACTAAATTCGTGAATTTCTTCCTTTCGAATTATCTACCCTTACACTACATTAAAGTCTATCTCATCCCGATGCACTCCTATATTATTATTTCTCCTTTGGAACTTTTTTCTGTGAAGCACATCCATAAATGAACATTTTTGAAAAACTCTGTTTGTCTTGTGTTTTTTATCAGATGATTGGCCCAAATACCAAATATCAAGCCTCTATCACATTTAAAAGGAAGCGTGCCTCATTTATTAGGAAAATCGAACATATTAGTGTGCGCACCCCTTAATGTAGCAAATATTGGAAATCTAAAATTTCATACTCTCTTCCTTTCAAACTATCTACCCGTGCATCAAATTTGAAGTCGCTATCCTATCGAGAAACATGTTTTTCTATCACTTCACCTTTCGAACGTTTTTCTGTGTAGCACCCTGTTAAAGAACATTTTTGTCAAACTGTATTTATCTTTGTTTTTTTTTTTGTCAAATGGTTAGCCCATATACTAAATTTCAAGTCTCTATCACATTGTAAAGGAGACGTTTTTCATTTGTTCGGTAAATCGAACATTTTAGTGAGCGGAACCCCCTACAATAACAAATGTTGGAAAACTGAAATTGCACACTTTCTTCCTTTCCAACTTTTTACACGTACACTAAATTTGAAGTCTCTATCTCATCGCGAAGCATACTTTTCTAGCATTTCATCTTTCGAATGCTTTTGTGTAGAGTACCCACCCCCTTAACTATACATTTTTAAAAAACTCTATTCTTTTTGTGATTTCTGTCAGATTATTTTCCCATATATCAAATATCAAGCCTCTATCACGTTTTAAAAGGTGCGTTTCTCCTTTATGCCGAAAATCGAACATTTTGGTGTGTGGCACCCCCTAAAGTAGAAAATATTGGTAAACTGAAATTTTACACTTTCTTCCTTTCAAACTATCTACCCTTATACCAAATTTGATATCTCTATCTCAATCCGAAGCATGGTTTTTTATCAATTCACTTTTCGAACGTTTTACTCTGGAGCACCCCCTTAAACGAACATTTTTGAAAAACTATATTTGTCTTGGGTGTTTCCATCAAATGATTAGCCCATATACCGAATTTCAAGCCTCTATCAAATTTTAAAGGAGCGTTTTCTCATTTATTCTGCAAATCGAATATTTTGGTGTGCGGCACCCCCTTAAGTAGAAAATATTGGAAATCTGAAATTGCACGCTTTCTTCCTTATGAACGATTCACCAATACACCAAATTTGAAGTCTCTATCTCATCGCAAAGCAAGCTTTCCTATCATTTCACTTTTCGAACGTTTTAGTGTGCGACACCCCCTTAAGTAGAAAATATTGGAAATCTGAAATTCCACACTTTCTTTTTTTCAAACGATTTACCCATACACCAAACTTGAAGTCTCTATCTCATTGCAAAGCATGCTCTCCTATCATTTCACTTTTCGAACGTTTTGGTGTGCTGCATCCCCCTTAAGTAGAAAATATTGGAAATCTGAAATTGCACACTTTCTTCCTTTCGAGTGATTTACCCATATACCAAATTTGAAGTCTCTATCTCATCGCAAAGCATGCTTTCCCGCCATTTCACTTTTCGAACGTTTTGGTGTGGGGCACCCCCTCTATAGAACGTTTTCGAAAAATTCGATTTTTCCAGGGGGTTTTATCGAACGACCGAGCCGTGTACCAAATTGCAAGTCTCTATCTATTCGGGAAGTGCCTAAAAAAAGCGTGACAGACAGACGGACAGACAGACAGACAGACAGACGGACACTTGGCAATTAGTATATAAAGATGTTTTTATTTTCTCGAAAAAAATAACCCTTTTTTCGTCATGTACGGCCATCGGCTTCAACTTGGGAGTCAAAATGGCCGCTGTTATGCCAGCCTGTATAATTATAGGACCCTTATGTCATCCAGAAAACTCCGAATGTCCGTGTACTTTTCAACGTTAAAAACATTGTGCCGTGGATGCTGTCCATCATTATTTCGCATAGAAAGAAGTATGGGCGTTATGTGGGAAAGTCACGTGCTGGCCGCATCAGATTTTTTAATTTGTGCTCGATCACATTGTTTAGAGCTGACCTTACCCAATACTTGTCTAAGCGATTACCCCTGACCATTGACCCAATCCTACAGGCGTTGGTTGCATCATTAGACGAAGATGACAGGGATCACGAAGCGTAGCAGACGATTACAGACGGAAGAGCTAGATTCAGGGGGGCAAATCGCAGCAGGTTTCTATTGAGGTGTGTAGCAATTTGTCGACGAAAAAATCAGATATATATATATTTTTTCTTTTTCTTGTTCTTTTTGTGACTTCAGGCTAAATTTGCGCGGTCGCTGAGGACTTCTTTTACCAGTCCCACGGTTCAGTTCAGCATTCATAAGATTGTAATAAATCAGTTTGTTGATATCCGCGTCAATGGGTCTCTTTGCCTGTATACAGTTCCTGTATTTAAAAATATGTGTAAAACTCAGGCTTTCTCATAACTGCATTCCATATTGTTTAGGTCTACTACGATTATAATCAGCACTGCAATAAAAAAAAAATCTGATGTGGTGTGATGATTCCCTATATAATGAAATAAATTCCCTTCTTTTACGACGAAAAAATAATGTATAAGTTCAAAATTCATACATTTGGCATCAGTTTCGTCAATTTAGTGTCAGTTTAAAATTTCGACATCGCCAAGTTGGCGATCTTTTGTTAAATGAGTCGCCAAGTTTTTTTTTACCTCTGTATAAAGATCATGATGTTTGAAGATCTTTTAAATTTATATTTAGTGTTGCATCCGTCATGAAACAGCTTTATTTTTGCGTATTATCTGTGTATCTATCTATTCTGTGCCAACGCAATTTCAGAATTTTTGATTTTAAATGATCACTAAACGTAGATTATTCCTATAGCGAAGCCTAAATTTAATGCTATAATATAGCATGCAGAATGTAAACAAATCAAGCGATCGTAAGGTGAGTTGTATAAGAATTGGTGAATAATTTTTTCTCACAAAATTTAGCTCTAGAGTTTGGAATATAAGTGATATTAATGAAATATTTATTGATTTTACATAGGGAGGCAGACGATTTATATTTCAATGACATCATTTGAATAAAGTTCATTTTCTGTAACTAGCGACTTTTTCGAAGTTTTCGAGTATAATAAATTACTGTAGTACTGTGATAATTGTCAAAATATCAGCGCTGAATGTATCATATTTTAGAGATGTTTAAATAAAATTGCATTTCAGTTGGAAAGTGTTTCATAATCAATGCCGTATGCATGATGAATCCTTCTTGTTTTAATTTTATGTAATGTTTTGGCATATTTATTTTTTAAAATGTGCAATATCTCGAGAACGGTTCATGCTAGCGTTCTAAAGTTTATTCCATTCGTTTTCTAATGAAAAATTGCATAAGAAATGATCATTTACATAACATTATTGAAGGTTCTCGTTTTTTCGTGATATTTTTAACATTTCATTCGAAAATATAGGGGTCTTCCGTACATTTAATAAAGTTTAAAATCAATAGTGTTCCAGTATTCACCTATTGTAATATCTGTACCTTTTTTCGTTCGAAACGCTTCAATCGTTCATGAGATATAGCATCGAGAGACTCACGGACATACACATGCATCACCTCAAAAACGTTCGATTTGAGTTCAGGGATGCTTGAAACGTGCCCTCCCACTGAAAACCCGAACTCAAATTTTCGACCCCGTCACAATACTTTTCCTATACATTATAACTATGAATGTAGGGAAAGTAAAAATATTATTTTTATTAGCTTTCCTTCCCAATTTGTACTTTTAAAATTTTTTGCAAAAATTCTTAAAGAAATTACTTTTAGTTAATAAGGGGTTTGTCACGCTGATAAATTAGAGTCATTTGGTCTGATTGTTGTAAATATATGATATTCTACAATACGCCCGCTTATTTAAAAAAGAAAAAAAAAAGTTATGTTTGGCAACTCTGCGAGAATATTCCAGGGTGCCTCTATCTCGGGAGATTACGTCTGAAGTATATATACTATAAGTATGATTAAGTGTATATACGAAAAGTATATATGATACGAAAATTTTAAGCTTTTCCCGATAACGCTCCCTTATCTTTCATAATTCTTATTCCAAATTCCTATTTCATGTTACGCACTTATTGCAACTCTATTAAATTCTGTCCCACGCTATTAATATTAACAAAGTCTGCCAGTACTTCCTCTTTGCCTCTACCATACCATATATGATCACTAATCCTAACCTCTAGACGTAAACTTTCTCATATGAAACTACATCCCCATCACATTTTTGAAGCATGATAACGCGAAGACAACATGTTTCCCATGTCACCATCCTCTCCACCACATAACTGCAACTTATGTGAACCTAGGCAGACTGCTCTGAGGTCTCTTACGAGATGTACGTCGATGGAGAGCTCGGCCCAATGTAACAAATTGTGTTTTAAGAGTGTCATCTAATAAAGTAGATTTTTGTAACCTTAAAGGTCTCTTCCTTGGACTATGTCAACAGCCATTACATATATACTTAAAAATTCACGAAAATTCGTTTATTAATAATGTGGATTTTATTCTAAATCTGTTTAAAAGAGAACGTGTCTATCTTTCCGTTGGTAAAACTCAAGGTTTAAAAGGGAATATTCGATCTCTTCGATGGTAAACTTAATGAATCGCCCATATTCACAAAATTTATCCCCAAGAGTTTCAGACAAGCGGAGAGAAGAGCTTCACTTATACAAGGAAGGATCAAAAAGTTCGGAGAGTGTGTTTTATCTCCAACCCTGATTAGAGGAGAAGGGAACTATTTTACCGTGGTGTAGAGGCACATGTGACGCGAGATGTGAAAAGGATGAAGCAGGTGTTTTTCCAGACAATGCGTGTCACTGAACTGTAGTCTTTCGCGTTCGTTGAAAACAGAAATGACGTTCAAGAACAACGTGCGAATATCAAATTCTGCCAGCGTTTGGGAAAATCGCCGACAGAAACATTGCATCTGCTGCAGCAGGTGCAATGTTTCAAAGTCAGCTTCAAACGTCATTTCCGTTTTCGACAAACACGAACGACTAGTTCACTGACACGCATTACCTGGAAAAACCCTGCACTGCGTACCTGATTCTTCCTTTTCACATCTCGCGTCACATGTGCCTCTACGCCACGGTAAAATAGTTCCCCTATCCTCCAATCAGAGTTGGAGATATCAGCACTCCGAACTTTTTGATCCTACCTTGTATATAAATGACTATTAGCGAATTATTAAGCGTCAAAATACATAGCTGTTACTCGAAGAATCTTCTCATGAATGGAACGATCTAAATCCACGAGAATGATGTTAAAATATTTATCACATACGATTACATAATCTATATAAATAAAATTGAAAATCTGTCTGTCTGCCTGTCTGTCTGTCTGTCTGTCTGTTTGTCCCGTCATCACGGGAGAACGGCTGAACCGAATTTGATGAAATTTTGTGGATAGCCCAGAAATAGCCCCACTTAAAATTTAGTCCATGTTTGGAGTTTCCACAACCAGTGGTTCTCGAGATATTGGTGAAAAACGAATATTTCGTTTGTCTCATCATCACGAGAGAACGGCTGAATCGAATTTAATGAAATTTTGAGAGTAGCCTTGAAATAGCCCCCCATCAATTTTTCCCAAGTTTCGAGTTTCTAATACCAGTGGTTGTCGAGATATTAATGAAAAACGGAACTTTATCCTAGGACTTCTACTCTCTAACTCCGTGGTTTATCCAAACGGAAAGGATGAAAATCGTTTGTTTAAAACGTCAACGTGAATTAAAACTTCATTTCTGAGCTTAGTGCAGGATTTTTGCAGTAGTTAGTCACTATCTGAAAGCATGAATTGTTTGAAACATGAATTTAAATGGAAAATCTAACTCCATGGTTTATGCTTCACAATCATTTACTAAACAATGAAAAGTATAAGAAAATCAAAATGGTTATTATTTTTGCATTTTATGGGGAAGAGATCAAAATGGTTATTTAATTTCGCAGTTTCTGAGGAAGATTCTTTCTTATATTACTTGCAGAATATTACTATACATTGCTCAGCAACGGAATTAAATTAAATGTGTTTGTTAATATTTGTTATTATGTTTTCTATTTGAATAATAAATAAATAGATGTAAAAATATATTTTGTAAATGAACGGTTTGATTGTTCTTTTAATTATATTAATTACGGACTGTGTAGATCACTTTCCTTTATTTTGACAAAGAGTTTTCAAGCTTATATATTGTGTTTAGCTAATAAACTCATATATTGTGTTTAGCCAATAAATTTATTTAGCCGATTGTTGAAACAGAAAAAGAGTAGAACGGGTATATTTTCTAATGCAATTTCAGTGTTTTCATTTAGTGTATGCAAACGGGATAGGATGTTTTATTCTTCAGATCTGCAAATTCAGAGCTATGAATTTCGAGGAATGTCGCTAACTTGGCAACTTTTCTTAAACGTTACCAAATTGACGGAAATGTCGATAAATTGATAAAAACGACGCAAATCAATGAAATTAAATTAGTTTTTTTAGAATCAAGTACTGAAATGATGTTTCTGTAGCATTTGTCGGTTAATCCATCCATCCTACTTAGTAACACATTTAGCGAATTTTTAAAATGTCACCAAATTGATAAAATGTTTGCAAATCCATAAAAATATAATAAAATTGATAAAATTGCGCTTAATAAATGCAATTAATTATGTTTTGTTAGGACATAGTATTATGATGATTATTCGTCAATGTGTCGCAAAATGGTTCTACAGTCCCACTTGGTGATAAATTTGGCGACGTTTTAAATTGTCGCTAAATTGACGAAAATGTCGCCAAACCTTCCATGGAGATAGAATTATTCAAACGATAAGATTCCCATCAATTCATTTGAAACAAATGATGTCATGTCGTTTAGCAACGGATGTAAATCCAATGTGTTTATGCGGCATACGATTTTTATTAAATCTTTTCCGATTTGAATTACAAAGATATGTATATAAATTAAATTTCATTGACATTGCATTGTTGACTGGATAATATCAATTACGGTCTACAGATTTAAACATTATTATTATTGGTATTTTCGTGGACTGTTGATTCAGGGAATGATTGATATTTTCATATTAATTCTATGGCATTGTTTTATTATGACAAAAATTGTTAAAACTCACATATTGTACGTTGTACGAGTAATCTTCTATAAATGCACGGGTTATCTTCTAATCTACGAGAATATAAGTAGTACAGGTATATAGGCATATATTTTGATATATATTGGCATATATTGGAATCAATTACGACATTCTGGTATAAAGATTAGGGGGATAATTGAAATTTTCAATTTATTATGTCATCTGTTTTATTTCGGCAAAGATTTTTTCGACTCATATTGTAATAAGGGTAATCTTCTACTAACATACAGGCATATTTTCTAATCTGCGACAATATAAGTAGTACGGGGATATATATATATATGTATATATATTCCCCTATAATTTTAGTGCTTTCATTCTGTCATATATTGGAATCAATTACGGGTTTATTGATATTTTCAATTTATACATGTAATCTACTAATACAGGTTATATCTTCTAATATTCGAATATATAAATACTACGGAGTCCCATACAATTTTAACACTGTTATTTTGAATATATTGATTCAATTTCATATTTTTTGTATATTTGCTTTCGAAAGGGGCCAGGATGTTTTATTGTTCAGATCTGCCCGTGAAGATAATTTTGCATGATGAGGACAGATATTCATAAACTTCTCTTTAGGAGCAATAAATTTAATATTTTTACATAATTTGAATATGATTCTGAATTATAAGTGTCTTTATATTATATACTCCGTACGAAGAACGGGCATGCTGCTAGTTACACATAATAATATTTTCTATCACTAAGGAACTGATTTATGTGAAAATCGGTGAAACAGACTGACGAAAACATCGTTAAAATAGCAATAAAAAGGAAGTTAAGTTAACGAAAATGACACAAAAATGGTGAAATAATTATTAAAATATGTATGGACTATACTGTTTATTGCGGATTCTATCAATATTGATAATTGTCTATTTAGAGTTGCGCGAAATATAAGTTAATTGGGTACTTCGAAGTAGTTTCTCAGGTTGTCATCCGGAAAAACGCAAAATGTACGATTTAACAGTAAAAACATTGGGCCGTAGATCTTAAACATTGTTTTTTCACTGCGAAAGAAGTAAATTCATTGCATTCTATAGCGAAAGTCATGTTCTGTCCATATCAGATTTTTATTATTTGGCATCCGGTCATTGCACCCTTATTACTTCAAATGACGATGCTGTTTCTGCCTCTAACAACTTTTTAATGTTTTCTGAGGTCTCCAAAAGTGTAAGAGCCGTTGCGTCAGAAAGTTTTCAAACGGTTCGCTGTTTGTTTTGCTGATTTTGTAGTCGGGTCACGCGCCGGTCATTTTCGACGGCGATCCGGTCCGGTTTCATTTTTAAGTTGACCATGAAGCAAACTTGTTTTCGGCAAGATTTTTCTACAAGTTTATATCGTAAATTTTATTTCCCTGTTTGGAATATGAAAAGTTCAAGAAATTCATTTTTGAGGCACCAGATTTTGAGGGAAATTTAGCCCTTTCCTTTTGACCTACATAATTAAATTTTCCGCGACTTCGAATTTTAAAGAATATTCAAATAATATATTAGAAAATCGTTTTAATTTCTATATTAGCAATATATGAAAATCATAAAGGGTTCATAGGAACAGTCCCACTTCCAGATAATGTTTTTTTTTCCAGGACTTTTTGGCCGGACGGGGGGCAAGTTTTCTATTTTCCCTCTATAAATGTATCACATAAATAGAAACTAGGTTAGCATAAAATAGGTATGCCTGAAAGAAACACTGCTTACAGAATTTTTGGGCTCCTATGCAGTACATGAGCGGGCCCTTCTTGTGTGCCCCCTATTTTACAAGTTATTGCCATATATTTTTATGAACTGTTTATATGCGGCTCGAGCTCGAAAGGTTCCTTGGCTCCTATGCAATGCATTATTTTATCTCTTCCTGTAGGTGGGCCGGCCTAGGAAGGGTCTAGGCACTTGAATAACTGTACATTCTATACATTTTGTTTGATGTTTGGTAGTAACCGGACATTGTGGGCAATGTAGATTCCGTAAACCGATTGGATTATTGGATTATCTTCACTTTTATAGTTGTATTTGATAGTAATTATTTTTAATAATTGTTGTCTGTTTATTGCCTGTTAACTTTAGCTTTTTTTTTTTTTACGGAATCTGATTTGGTTTTAATGGGGAGGGGGTGGAGGTTCTAGGGTTAATTTATATTTTGGTTATACTTTACTGGTTCTTTTAGGGAATGTTTAAATGTTTTTGTAAAATTTTTATCTTGTCTTTATTTTCTACTAATTTTGAACGATCTGAAGTATTTATTTGTTTTGTACAGTTTATATTTATTATGTAAATTTTGTTGTTTGTGTTTCCTCCGCCCGTCAGCGTTCATTTGTTACTGAGATGTTTCTTTTTCTGTCAGCTAATGTTTATTAGAATGACTTATAAGAAGTTTATAACTGATCGTGTTGAGGATCGTGTTATCTCTTTTTCCCGGCTGTGCATTAAGTTGCCGCCTTATGCCATTGAGTGTATAGTAAAATGACCATGTCCGATCAAATATAAGTGATTGCAGCGCTCCTATCAGAGAATTTAAAATGTTGGGATAATTAACTCGGCAGTTAAACGAGATAGACGAAAAAAAAAACATTTGCAAAGTTTTAGAGCATTTTATAATCAGTAGGAATCAACACTAGGAGCGAACGAAATGCGTAACGGTAGGCAATAAATATTAGTCGAAAACCCAGACCGCCCGGCTCATCCTAAGATATAGAGCAGCAATTTAGGCGACCGGAATAAATATTAGTCGTCATACTCCATTCGTTGCTTGATGCGCCGCCACGGCATAATATTGTAAAACATTGCCGAATTATTCATGAGCGTATATATAAATAAAAACAGTGATTTAGTAACCATCTGTAAGACAAAAGGCAGGTTCTACTCTATATTTCTGTGCATGCAAGTGTTGTTTATTGCATCATTCCCGAATATGACAGCAATTCGCCTATAATCATAATTGTGTAAAATATAAATGCCTTGTTTAACAGTTTTACTGTCGATTTCTCCTAATCAGATAACGTGTTCAACAACTTTATTATTGATTTTTTTCATCTATCTCTCTTTGCTGTCGAGTTAGTTAACCCAACTTTGTAAATTTTCTGTTATTATTAATATTTTATCTAGAGCAAAGATGTTCAATAATTTACCATCAGCGAGCACTAATATATGATATTTTTTAAAGAAAGAATCAAATAAAGGAATTAGTACAGTAAATAAATACATTACGTGACAGTGAAAATGAGACACCAAGAAGGAGTGGGCAAAAATATATGCAAATTGCAGGGTAGACGCAGCTCACCGAGTTATGTAAATGATGCGAAATGCGCTGCTGTCCCGCACATGTTGAGTAAGATCTAAGGTAAGGCACCTGCAGAATCGGCAATAGTCGTGCCGGTCTGTCTCCCAGGGCAATCGTTTTGCTTTTTTTTTGTCTCAGAGGAAACGTGTAGTAGCAGAGAATGCCAGGCCGCCGACAACACAGGCAGTTCCAGGAGACAAACGATTTCACGAGGAGTATGGTGATCAGACTCAGAAGGGCAGGTTGATCCATGCGTCAAATCTCAGCGGACAGCCACCTACACGCGTTCACAATGCACCGGCTGTGGGGAAGATGGGTGGAACAAGGGAATGTGGCACGTTTGAAATGTGCCGATACAGCCAAAGCAACGTCAACACGCGTGGACCGACACATCCGCCGACAAGCGTTGGCGGCCCCGCATGCCACTTCCGTCTCCCTTTTGCAGCATGTGCAGGACACTCTTGATGCTCCCATATCGACCAGGATCATTATCTGCCGATTGGTCGCCGGCGACCAGCACTCATGGCGCCTATTAAGAAGACTGCTATTGACCCAACAGCACAGACGCCTCCGTGTTGGAATAGAGCCACGTGGACGGCGGAATGGCACAAGGTCGTGTTCTCAGATGAGTCACGCTTCTGTTTTAGCAATGACAGTCGCCATGTACGAGACTGGCGCCGAAGTGGTGGACGGCCGTATCTGTGGAACGCCACACCGCGCGACAATGCGGCACCATAGTTTCGGGCGCCATCGTTCTGGTTTTAATAATAAGACACCCACAGCTGCGATTTTTCTTGACATCCAAAACGCCTTTGATAAAGTGTGGCACTGTGGATTAGCTTACAAATTGATCACTCTAAAAGTCCCTGACGCACTTGTCAAACTTTTAATTTCATACTTAAATAACAGACACTTTCAAGTCAGAGTAAAAAATAACTTATCTGCACCCAAGCTCATTAAAAGTAGTGTACCGCAAGGATCCATCCTGGACCCGACACTCTTTAACATATATCTAAATGACATTCCCAGGACCCCAGACACGGAGCTGGCACTCTATGCAGACGACAGCGCGATACTTGCAAAACACCCTTACGTCTCAGTAATGCACAGACAGCTACAACAACACTTAGACATACTCCAAACATGGCTGGAAAAATGGCGAATAAAATTAAACCCCAATAAATGTCATTGGATTTATTTCTCTAGAAAACATAAACCTCCGCCTCCTCTGTACATAAACAACCATGCCCTAAAAGCGGAAAAATCTACTAAATACCTAGGTGTAACGATAGACTCCCACCTAACTTGGAAACTGCACGTAACGAACATAATCAAAAAAGCGTATATAACCATAGGAGCCTTATACCCAATGATAGGAAACGGAAATCTAAGTTATCAAAATAAACTCCTAATTTATAAATCGGTCATCCGCCCGGGAATGCTGTATGCAGCACCCGTATGGGGATATGCCTGTAAAACTGCCATAGACTTATTAGAGACAAGACAAAACAAAACCCTAAGGATTATAAGGAAAGCCCCTAGATACTTAAGAAACTCGGTAATTAGGAAAGACTTCAAAATAAAAACTGTTAGAGCCCAAATTAAAAAGCTAGCGCTTAAATTCTACAAAAATCTGCCATCTGTCCCAAATGAACTATTATTTAATCTGCATGACTATGATCATCGCAAGGCTAAATCTCGTAAGAGACCCCGTTCGGTACTTAACTTTGGTATTCGGTACTAGGAACGTCCCACCTTAATCAGTTGATATTAAATAAAACTCGCGATCTTTGCTTTTCTACAAAATGTCTTAAATCCTAAACTGCTAGGTAACCCTCAGATCTGCATCAACCCCCCCCCCCCCAAACTGCTTAAACTCTAAATGTGCAACAAACTGCCACACTAGGAGCTAGGTCAAATAATAAAAACAAAAACCTCGAACCTCCAACTATGGACCAATGAAATAATGTCACAGTATGAAGATAAGAACCACACCTAGAGATTGGAGATTAAAGGCTCTTCGCGCCTGGTGCTCTGTTCTGGACGAAACTCTATTCCAGATCACCTCTGGTCCGTATTGAGGGCACTATGACGGCCCAACGATACGTGGACGATGTGCCGCGGCCGGTGACACTACCCTTCCTTCAGGGTGTGCCCAATGCCATTTACCAGCATGATAACTTCCGACCATACACGGGACGCATCAGCCAGCATGTCCTGCAAGGTACCCAGATGCTTCCCTGGCTACCAGTCTCCCCTGATCTCTCATCAAACAAACACGTCTGGCACGCGATTGGAGTCGCTTGCGTGCTCTGCCACTGCCACGTTTAGAAGACGAACTCTGGCAAATGGTTGACAGAGAATGGGCAGCCATCCCTCAGGACACCATCCGCACGCTCATTGATTCTGTACCTAGACGTGCTGCTGCCTGTATCGCCGCCCGCGGTGATCCTACAACCTACTGATCGGACGGTGTTATCGCTCAGTGTATAGGTGTATTATGTTGCAATAAACATCACTTATTGTTCGTTGCGGTCTCTCTCTGTTTGCCGATTTTCATCACTTTTTTGACAACTCCTTGTTGGTGTCTCATTTTCACTGTCACGTGGGTATTGTGGTGTTCACAAGAAATAGGGTACTACGCATAGGCGTCTATGGAACTTTAGGCGTCAGGAAAAACTCAAGGATGAGACTTACAACATGTGATCTTAAACGTACAAGGGGGTTGTGAGTCGTGCGTATACCCCCAGTAGAATGCTATACATTAGTCTATGCGCACACCATTACCCTGCCCTACGAGCGCCTATGACTCTACTGTAGATGGGAGGGTTCTCCCTCTGCAAAAGCTAAACATTAATCGATCGTGAATGCCTTTTAAAATGTTACATTTTTAACAATTTTGATGACACTGCACAGAGGACATTTCGTGTGAGCTAGAAAACCAAGCCCCCCTCTCCCCCCCCCCCCCCCCCGACACACACACCGCATTGCAAATCAGTAGTATTCGTTATTAACTATTATGCCTTGTAGGTACGGGTAGAGAGCCTAGATGTAGATGGGGATCCCTCTCTAGGTTCGGGTCATTCTGAATAAACAGGATGACAGTTGGGGAGAGTAATTTTTATTTATTCATTTTTTATCAGAATAACATTTTTTAATACATATTCAGTATTAATTCAATTTTATACAAACTTATCGTTATCATTTCATTTTCCTATAATTTAATTAAGCTAATTTCCTATTTTTTGTTATGAATACAATATATTTCAAGCCGATATTCGAAATTAAACCTAGAACCTACATCAATCAGGAAAACGTCAATTTACAATTAAGGTCAATCAGTAACAACAAATGTTTTTGGTAGAAAGAGAAATTTTTAGTAAGTAATTATTATAATTATTACTAAAAAACGAGAGTGAAACTTTGGTGCAATCAGGGGGTTGAGGAGGGGGTGGATAGGCGGCGCTAGTGGTCCCAGGGTCAGCGATCGCTTTCCACAGGGCTGATAGTACTGTCCTACCGCCACGAGAAAGTCTCTGAACAGGGTTGCCGCAAGTAGACGAGTCGAAGAAAGGAGGGAGAAAGGTTTAAAATCGACTGCAACATTTGGCAAATCAAGCGCACTTCGTTAAGCGAAGAATCCGTTTCGTTTATCATGATGTACTAAAAGAAAATAGTAGATGTTTTTTATCCGACAGTTAAACAAAATTTTCGTATTAAATGACATTAAATTATAAATTAACTTAAAAATTTCTCGTCATTTAAACTCGGAAAATAATTTGTTATTATAGGCGACAGCGGCTACGGGAAGCCGTCAATCTATTAGAACAAAGTAGTTTTAGATATTTTCTTTTAGGTTCGGGCGATTTTGGAAGAGAAAAGCTTACAATTTAAAACTAGAATTTATATCATTTTGTTTAAAACTAAATTTCGAATTAAATGAGATTTATTACAGTTTTCAATCAGCAAGTTGCACAATTATTAGCCAGCAAAAAGGAAAAAATAAATGATATATAAGCAAAATTATGACTAAAATATTCATTCTTTTCATATTTTTTAATCAATTATAAAATATTCATTCACATTCATTGGAATAACTATTATCTACTATGTCCGAATCACTTGAAATGTTTTTACTTAAGTCTGAATCGCTATCCGACAGATTTATCACTAATTTCTTCACAATATCTTCTATCAGTCCATTTTTCTTCCAACAAATATTCTCTATTTTTTCAATGTGTTTGTTCACAGTGTTTTTTCCATTCATTTTGTGTTACTTTTAAAATAGCTTCTTTAAGCAGTAATTGTAAATTATTCAAATAGATAAAATACTTATCTCAGAGTCATTAAGCGATTTCCCCCCACGCTTTATCTTTTTAACTGATGACGCTGAAACCTCTGTCGCTTCCGCAGTTCTCTTCATTGCATTTAAAATTGGTATTTTTAGAGAATTTGTGGTTTTTCCTCTTCAAAAAAACGCCGTAACATTGTGGACTATTGCACATGCTTGCGAATGCAAAATCTTTCCACTTTTAAATGTAGTCATTTTTCAACTAGACAAAATCCACAAAGTGTGCAACACAGTACAAGTTAATTCACAGCTTTCAAAATCACAGAATGCGAGCGTCTAGCATTGACCCCAGTACAAAGCGAAATGCGACTTTCGTCGGTTCTATCTGCGCCAAATCGAAAAAAGCGCTTTCCGTCACACCTAAAATGCAGTGGAATAACCTGTTTCCATAGCGACCGCCACCAAAACGTCTGCTGTCTGGGGACTTTCTCGTGGCGGTAGGACAGTACAAATGTTTCATGCGACATGTGCAATAAAAAATGTGTTAATATGTGCAAGTTTACAATTGATTAAAAAAAAAATTAATATTTTTATTTTAAATACTTTTTTCAGATATGTGTGGTGCTGCCATCTTTCAGTACAGATATATAATAAAATTAATTTCGGAACATGGAGGCTAGGAACTAATTGGTAATTCCCTTCCCCTACCCCGAACAATAAATACATTTTTAATGCAAATAGTAAAATGATAATGTTTAAACAAAATAAATTTGTTGATATTTTCTTTCGCCTTACAGTGAAGCAAAGTTAGCAATGATTTTTCAAACTCATATATTGTGTTTAGCAGATTGTTGAAATAGAATAAAAGTAGTACACCAGTATATCTTCTAATACCATTTATAGCGCTTTCATATTGACATATATTGATCCAATTTCATGTTTTTTATAAATTTATTTACAAACATAACAATGTCATCTAGAATACTATAGAAATTAGCACATAATTCTGAATTTTAAGTTTCTTTTTATTATATAGTAGCAGCATACCCGTTCTTCGTACGGAGTATAAAATATAAAGAAACTTATAATTCAGAATCATATGCAAATTATGTTAAAATATTAAATTTATTGCTCCTAAAGAGAAGTTTATGAATATCTCTGTTCTCATCATGCAAAATTATCGTCATGGGCAGATCTGAAGAATAAAACATCCTGGCCCCTTTCGAAAGCAAATATACTATGAAATTGAATCAATATATTCAAAATAACAGTGCTAAAATTGTATGGGACCCGTAGTATTTATATACTCGAATATTAGAAGATATAACCTGTATTAGTAGATTACATGTATAAATTGAAAATATCAATAAACCCGCAATTGATTCCAATATATGCCACAATGAAAGCATTAAATTATATGGGAATATATATATATATATATATATATATATATATATATATATATATATATATATATATATATATATATAAATAATAGAAGTTTGAAAATCCAATGAACGAAAAGTAAGAAGATGTAACACGATAAACCTAACTTTTTAAAAACACCCACAGAATAAAATATAATACAGCAAATCATCAATCAAATGGATTAAAAATACAAAACACTAGCTATCAAGTTACAGAAAATCAACCAAATTAAAAGGTATGGAAACAAAAAAAGAAAAACTTAAACTAAATTCAACTATCTAACTGGCGTACAAAACAAATGTAAAAATCAATTAATCCTCAAGCATATGGAAAAAATAAAAAAATTAATATCGAATCAACAAGTCAATGAAAAATATAATACAAAGGTATGGAATCGAAATAAGTATAACAAACGAAATCAAGCACAAACGCCTTACACGTGGACGAGGCTCTAAGCCTAAATCATGAATTGTTAACCTCTACAAAAATCTAATCATGTCCAAGTTTTTTGTAGAAGCAAACTCAAAAATGTATGTTTCTGAAGAAATAGATAGATTAAATCTATGAACTATTTCTACTTGGACGACATACATAAAGATGGAATAAAAAAGAAAAAATGAATACCTGGAAAAAGCACAGCATGTGTACAGACGATTCATTACAGGGATCGAGGGAACACTGATAGAAGAGACCAGTGTTGCCATTCGTAAAGAAAAAATAAAAAACCATTTACTGTTGCCATTCATAAGAATTGAAAAACTGTGAAGCGAAATGTAAAGAAAAAGTATTAATATACAAAAAGAGCTACTAAAAAGAGGGGCAAAAAAAAAAAAAATGGAGATGACTGGCTAATATAAGATACTATGAATAGAATTATATGATACTATGGAAAGAATTATAAAAATCCAGCTATTTTAAATTTTTTAACAATACTATTTACTAAATAAGTGGGATATTTATATAAATTACTAGTAATTTTGAGATTATTGATATGCATAGCATGAAATTTTTATCAGATAATCTATAAATTCTAAAAAGCTGATTGAGTATAATATTTCTAAACAATTGAATCGAGTTACAGGAATTAAAAGGTAAGATTTTATTAATATTAAAATTATAAAAGTCTTTTTTATCATATAAATTTGTAACAATTCTATTAGAAGGATCAATAAAAAGATTTAAATCCAAAAAATTAACATTTTTATTAATAGTAGCTTCATTAGGTATTAATTCCAAATTGTCTGGATAGTAATCTATATCTATGAGATAATTTTCTGTATGTACTAAGCAAATCAGATCATCAACATATCTGTAAAAAGTATAATCTATTGAAGTAAATGACATTTCATAATGATAAAGGTATAAATTAGCTAGCATACTGCTACTACAGCCACCCTGTGGAACTCCTGAGACTTGTAAGTATAATTTATTTCCTTGAAAAATATAATTATTGAAAATAACAAAGTGAAGAAGTTTAGGAAAATTTTTAAATTTAATTTGATTTGAAAGAGGTGTAATATAAGCATTATATAGAGCTAAAATTACATCATATAGATCAGATATCTTAATATTATTAAAAAGATCTTTAAAATCAAAAGTTTGAAATCCTATTATTTTTCTAAGAGATGTTAATTTATTCTTTAATTCTTTACTATTATTTAGAATATGGTAGTTATTGCTAGTCTGGCTTAAACTATTATTTATTAGATTTAAAGAATTTAGTAATAATTTACTCGCAGTAGTAGAGTAAGTATTATGGCCACTAGTAACTGTTCTAAATTTAATAGGATTTTTATGAAATTTTGGAATAAGCACTATATAAGGAAATTTAAGATATTTATATTTAATATTTAAATCATTATACATATTGATAATTTTCAATTTAATACTATTGATGGAATGTAAATCAGGTTTAAAAAGACTATTATTTTTTAAATAATCTAACAGAAATTGAATATAAAATTTTTTACAGATAATAGCATAATTATTAGAGGCTTTATCAACATAGGTGATAACAAAGGATCTTTGTAAATCATTAATGGAATGTTTAATATTATCAATATTATATAAAGATCTAGACAATTTAATATCTCTAATAGCATCTTTAATTGATTCTAATATATATATATATATATATATTTGTATTATATAATTTTCATTGACTTGTTGATTCGATATTTATTTTATTTATTTTTTTCCATTTGCTTGAGGATTAGTTGATTTTTACTTTAGTTTTGTAAGCCAGTTAGATAGTTGAATTTAGTTTAAGTTTTTCTTTTTTTGTTTCCATACCTTTTAATTTGGTTGATTTTCTGTAACTTAATAGCTTGTGTTTTGTATTTTTTATCCATTTGATTGATGATTTGCTGTATTATATTTTATTCTGTGGGTGTTTTAAAAGTTAGGTTTATCGTGTTACATCTTCCTAGTTTTCGTTCATTGGATTTTCAAACTTCTATTATTATATATATATATATATATATATAAATATATATATATATATATATATATATATATATATATATATATATATATATATATATATATATCCCCATACTACTTATATTGTCGCAGATTAGAAAATATGCCTGTATGTTAGTAGAAGATTACCTTTATTACAATATTAGGCTAAAAAATTTTTGCCAAAATAAAACAGATGACATTATAAATTGAAAATTTCAATTATCACCGTAATCTTTATACCAGAAGGTCGTAATTGATTCCAATATATGCCAATATATATCAAAATATATGCCTATATACCTGTACTACTTATATTCTCGTAGATTAGAAGATAACACGTGCATTTATAGAAGATTACTCGCACAACGTACAATATGTGAGTTTCAACAATTTTTGTCATAATAAAACAATGGTATAATAATTTGAAAATATCAATAATCCCTGAATCAATAATCCCCGAAAATATCAATAATAATAATGTGTAACCTGAAGACCGTAATCGATATTATCCAGTCAAAAATGCAATGCCAATGAAATTTATTTTATATACATATCTTTATTATTCAAATCGGAAAAGATTTAATTAAAATCGTATGCCACATAACACATTGGATTTACATCCATTGCTAAACGACATGATATCAGTTGCTTCAAATAAATTGAAGGAAATCCTATCGTCTGAATAATGCTATCTCCATGAAAGGTTTGGCGATATTTTCTTCAATTTAGCGATAACTTAAAAAATCGTCAAATTTATCGCCAAGTGGGACTGTAAAACTGATAGTCCCATTTTGCGACAAATTGACGAAACATCATCATAATATTATCCCCTAACAAAACACAATTAATTTCATTTATTAAGCGCAATTGTATCAATTTCATTACATTTTTATAGATTTACAAACATTTTTATCAATTTGGCGATATTTTAAAAATTCGATAAATGTGTTACTAAGTAGGATGGATAGACTGATCCACAAATGCTACCGAAACATCATTTCAGTACTGTCTTCTAAAAAAACGAATTTAATTTCATTGATTTGAGTCGTTTTTAGCAATTTGGCGACATTTCCGTCAATTTGGCAAAGTTTAAGAAAAGTTGCCAAGTTAGCGATATTCCGCCAAATTCGTAGCTCTGAAATTGCAGATCTGAAGAATAAAACATCCTGATCTCGTTTGTATATACTAAATGCAAACACTAAAATTTTATTAGAAGATATACCCTTTCTACTCTTTTTCTGTTTCAACAATCGGATAAATGAATTTATTGGTAAACACAATATGAGTTTATTAGCTAAACGCAATATAAAAGCTTAAAAACTCTTTGTCAAATGAAAGTGATGTACGCAGTCCGTAATTAATATAATTAAAAGAAAAATCAAACCGTTCATTTACAAAATATATTTTTACATCTATTTATTTATTATTCAAATAGAAAACATAATAACAAATATTAAGAAACACATTTAATTTAATTGCGATGCTGAGCAACATAATATAATAAAGAATCTTCCTCATAAACTGCGAGATGAAATAACCATTTTGATCTCTTCCCCATAAAATGCAAAAATAATAACCATTTTGATTTCTTTATACTCCATTGTTTAGTAAATGCTTGACCATGGAGTTAGATTTTCCATTTAAATTCATGTTTCAAACAACTCATGCTTTCAGATAGTGACTAATTAATGCAAAAATCCTGCACTAAGCTCAGAAATGAAGTTTTAATTCACGTTGACATTTTAAACAAACGATTTTCATCCTTTCCGTTTGGATAAACCACGGAGTTAGAGAGTAGATCTCCTAGGATAAAGTTCCGTTTTTCATTAATATCTCGACAACCCCTGGTATTAGAAACTCGAAACTTGGGCAAAATTTATGGGGGGCTATTTTAAGGCTACTCACAAAATTTCATTAAATTCGATTCAGCCGTTCTCTCGTAATGATGAGACAAACGAAATATTCGTTTTTCACTAATATCTCGAGAACCACTGGTTGTGGAAACTCCAAACATGGACTAAATTTTAAGTGGGGCTATTTCTAGGCTACCCACAAAATTTCATCAAATTCGGTTCAGCCGTTCTCCCGTGATGATGGGACAAACAGACAGACAGACAGACAGATTTTCAATTTTATTTATATGGATTCCGTACGAAGAATGGGTAACTGGTATATAATATAAACAAGAAAGATCAATCATGCATAAAGCATTGATTATGAAACACTTTCCAACTTCAATGCAATTTTATTTAAACATCTCTAAAATGCGATGCATTCCTCGGTAATATTTTTAAAATCACAATAATACATTAATGTACTATATTTGAAAACTTAAAACTTCATCGAAAAGAAATAAACTTCATTCAAATGACGGCATTGAAATATAAATTGCCTGGTTTAAACATCTCTAAAATGCGATATATTCCTCGGTAATATTTTTAAATTAATTTATTATATTTCAAAACTTCATCGAAAACAAATGAACTTTTTCAAAGGACGTCATCGAATTATAAAGCGGCTGGCTCTTAAAATAAAAGCATCATTTCATTCATTACATTTTTTCCATTCATTTCATTCATCACAATACTATAATAATTAATTTTATTTAAAACTTAAAACCATGGAAGTACAAATAATTTAATTCTATGCTCAAAACTTCATCAAAAAATCGTTTGCTTCTCTGTAAAATCAATGATTGTTTCATTCATATCAGCTATATTGCAAACAGCTACATTGACTCCATGAGCTAAATAACTTTGCGTTAAAAAAATGCAGCAATTCTTATACAACTTATTCTACATATTTTGGTGTTTACCTTTTCCATAAGTGAAAAGTAGGCTTCGTTGTAGAAATAATCAAATTTGGATGAACATTTAAGGGTGAGCGTCAGTAAATTTTCTGCCCTATCCGCGCTTTGCTAACTTTCGCGGCACACATTTGTCGCCGAAATTCTGCTCAAACAGTTGCGAAATATTTTTTGAAAAATAAAATGCAATTCTTAGATTATGTTAAAACTAAATTTAATACCCAATAAAACGTAGAATATATTTTTTATTTTAATTCAAAATATTTTTGGTGCTGCCAGCTGTTGTCGTAATTTAATTCATACCGACTATTTTTATTTTTTAATGAACATTTTTAAATGTCTATTCCTTTTAATACGCTATTAAATACAACAACAGATCATATATAATAATGCCACAATCACGGAAAGATAATTTCTCATTCTATAAATTTGATAAGGGGATCTGAATGTACATCGCTGAGGACTGCTTTGTCTTAAAGTTCCTTTGTCTTCAAGTCCAAGTTCAATTACGTTTCTGTGATTATGGCATTATTATATATGATCTGTTGTTGTATTTAATAGCGTATTAGAAGGAATATACATTTAAAAATGTTCATTAAAAAATAAAAATAATCGGTATGAATTAAATTACGACAACAGATGGCAGCACCAAAAAGATTTTGAGTTAAAATAAAAAATATATTCTATGTTTTATTGGGTATTAAATTTAGTTTTAATGTAATCTAAGCATTGCATTTTATCTTTCAGAAAATATTTTGCAACTGTTTGATCAGAATTTCGGCGACAAATGTGTACCGCGAAAGTTAACAAAGCGCGGATATGGCGGAAGATTTACTGACTCTCACCCTTATAATTCACAATTCGCGGCTAATTTTTATAATCTTTCTTTTTGAAATTTCCTAATAATTCTGACAGAAAGGAAATAGGTGAGTTCCCAAGCGCTGAGATAACAGACAGATAGAAGCACAACTTGCAATTACACACACACAGGGCCCTCGCTAAGACTTATCATTGGGGGGCTGGGGGGGGGAGAGCCGATAAAATTGCCAAGTCAAGTAATGATTTTTACCAACTTAAGTAAAGTCTAGGGAGGTTTTTTTTTTTTTTTTGCACCGATAACACATTTTATATCGATATTTCATTCATCGATATATCAGTATGATTAATGTATCCATAATGTCTCTCAATACTCAAATATCTTAAAGGTTTTTTTTTTTTGCATAATTCTGTATCATGAAATTGCCAAAAGAGAAAAAAAATTACTGTAACCCTAATTTGATCCTCAGATTTGACAGATAATCAGAAAAACTATTTGATCAAATTAGGGCCTTATCAACCAATTTTGGCATCCTTTCCAAGTGATGGTAAAGACAGATTCAATCCCCATTGGTATAAAGAATTTCAGTACTTAGAATACAGTACAATTAAAGATTGTGCATACTGCTTTGTGTGCTTTCTGTTTCCTCATGGAGTAGGTCAAGAGAAGAGTGAAGATGCATGGTCGAAGATTGGAGTGAGAAATTGGGGGCAAATGAGAAGCAAAAGCTGGGAAAGTTACAAACTCACTTTTCATCTATTGCACAAAGATCAGCACTCCACAACTATTGTAACTTTTTAATAAAGGAGCGGCACATTGATGTACTTCTTGATCAAACCAAGAGATTAGCTCTGATAGAAAATGAAAGAGTACAGTTTCAAAACAGAGAAGTAGTGAGAATCTTGCTCGACACATGCAGGACCCTAGGACGTCAAGGGATAGCATTTCAAGGATCAGGATCAAATGATGGTAATTTTGTACAAATAATATCGCTGATCTCAAGATATAACCACATCTTGAAGACGTGGTTTGATGAAAGAGAATTATGGCGGTACCACGTGAGTTACATGAGTCCTGAGTTGCAAAATGAGCTCGTTGCTGAAGAAATAGAAAAAAAAATTGTTAAGGAGATTAAGAGCTGTGATTTTTCCTCAGTGATGGCTGATACCACACCTGACAGCTCACAGAAGGATATGCTTTCGATTGTTGTCCGTACTGTCGATGAAAACTGCAAACCAAGAGAACGCTTGCTAGACGTTTCTGAATGTGCTGAAAAACAGGTATTGGAATGACAAAGTATATTTATGAGACTTTAAGAAAGAAAGAAATTGACACACCCTCATTGGCTTTTCAGTCGTATGATTTTGCAAGTTCAATGTCAGGACAGTTTAATGGAGCACAAAAGAAACTCTCAGAAATCATAGGGCATAATATACCATACATTCCATGCCAAGATCACAGACGTAGAACACAGCTGCAGTATCAGCATTATTATTAGAGACTTATTCGACGCACTTGAAGCATTGTATGTTTTCTTCAATTCAAGTACTAACCGTTTCCGACAGTTGAGGAATAAGATCAAAGAAGTGAAGTATGCCCTTCTTTTGAGAAATATGTCTAGTACTAGGTGGACAGCCAGAGCAGAGACTAGAAAAGCTGTAAACACATCATTTGCACCTATCCTATCTGTATTAGAAGAAATTTCCACACAACAGGAATTAGATTGTGCTACAAAAGCAAAAGCGCATGGGTTATGCAAAAAGATGAAATCATTTGATTTCATTGTTATCTTGTTTTTTATGAAAAACATTATGTATAAAATGAAGAATTTGACAGAAACTTTGAAAAGCCCTGATCTGAATTTGATTGATTGTATTACAGTTGAACAGTCGAAAACACCGTAATAATTTTGGAGAAGATTAATATTAACACCACAGAAATGGACAACTTGATCACAAGTGCGGAAACATGTGTTGGAAACATTAAAGTTGATCCTGTACATGACTTTCAACTGCACCATAGAAGACGAATGAGGCCGAGAAGGATTGAAGAGTATGCTGAAAATGAAGTAAACATAGACCTAAAACAATGCTATAGAAAAGAGTTCAAGGCTGTCCTTGATACACTATGAAAAGACCTTAAAGACAACGTGGTTGCTATGAAGACAACTATTTCTCCACTATATTCAATTTTCAACTTTCCCTTAAACAAGGATAATCTGACAATCGAAGCAATTGAAGAGGCTGTTACGATGTTCCCTCCAGCTACTAGGTCTCATATGCAGGCTCTACAAAGTGAGTTAGAAGTCTTCGTTAACATATGCAAGGAGGAACATACATATACTATCAATGGAAACATTGAAGAACGTAATGGTTCAATGCAAAAATGCTTTAAAGCTGGCTTTCAAAATGTGCCAATTGACTTTAACAGCCGGTTATGGAGTCAGCACAAATGAAAGAGCCTTCATTTAGCTAAATATTGTGAAATGTTCCTTGAGAACAACAATGACAAACATGAAGCTTAACAGCTTCATGCTTTTGAAGTGCGAAGCAGACTTTGGAAACGAAATCAACGTGGAAGATGCTGTAGAAAGGTGGTCTTGCCTGAAGCAAAGACGAATACGTGTCTATGTAAAATAAGTTAAACACAATAAAGCCTTTTTTTTATCCATATTCCATTTATATGGATCTTTGGAGTGTATATCATGATAAAATATCATCCATCATTTTATCTAAAATGTACCAAGTCTGCCAACTTGGATCTTGATTTTGCCAACTGTACAGGGATTTCTCAACATTCGGGGGGGGAGACTCCCCCCCTGTCCCCCCCTTAGCGAGGGCCCTGCACACACACACTCCCGGCCGTCCAAATGGTTTCTTAAGGCTTCGGATGAGTCGGACGGCCTGGGTCTTCAACACTCCTTCAACACACACATATATATATATATATATATATATATGCATGTGTGTGTGTGTGTCTGTGTGTGTGTGTTGTTGTTGTTGAGACCCAGACCGTCCGACCTACCAGAAAGGTGTAAGGTAACTGTATGGACGGCCGGGAAGTGCCACCCAATTTAGACCGGAACCCAGTGGGGGAGGCATCCACAGGGACCGTACCCTCCTTCCCCTACCACCAACCTCTCGGAAGGACCTGTGTGTGTGTGTGTAATGGCAGGTACAATAGTCCAGTGAAAAGACTTTTCAGGTTACTAAAAATTTACTTTATTATATGACACTCGAAACAGATTTAGTTACACAAAGCCGGCCGTACTCTTGATCGTCGACCAGTTAGTTCTCAAGAAATCTCAATGCCGTCTGCGTTAGTTCATACAATGTTCATACAGTTCCATCAGACGGGGAGGAATATGACGACATGGGGCACATGCTGTCTTCGCGTTCTTTATGCTATAAAAATGTGATGGGGAAGCAGTTTCATACGAGAAAGTTTACGCAGAGGTTAAGATTAGTGACCATATACGGTATGGTCGAGGAAAAGAGGAAGTGTTGGCAGACTTTCTTAATAATAGTGGCGTGGGTTAGAATTTAATATAGTTGCAATACGTGCTGGACATGAAATATGAATTTGAAATAATATTTATTGAAGAAAAGGGCGCGTTATTGGGGAAAGCTTAAAATTTCTGTATCATATATATATACAGTGTGTTGGGCTCCCCGTAACTGATTTCCTGTATTTTTGTGTGATATTGCAGGTCCAGGTGTGCAGCACAATCAGCAACGCGATTCTTGGGGCGGATGGCGGCATAGCACCGCCCCTGACCGTGGTGGCATCGTCAGCCTTGAATCTCTAGCTCCGAAGATAAACAACAGGTTGGTATAATATAAAGTATATAAATTCACTCAAACTGCTGTTTTAAACAATCTAAAATTCATATATACTTCGTTAGTAGTTTCATAAATATTTTATTAAAAGTAACAATCGATTTCGGAGGGAAAACAAAAACAGCCTCCTTCACTTGGATAGAAGGACAGAGTAATCATACCAGCAAAAGCAAGAAGGTAACTGTTAATAAATAGTGACATCACGTGACCCGGAAAGAAAGTCGTTGCCAAACGAAAAATAGAAGAAGAAAAAAAATAGAGAATGGAAAAGAAAATTAGACAAATCCAAAACACTTTTCTTAATGACTAAAGCTACGAACATAAGTTCTCCATGATAAAATGAATAGAAAAGCAACCGGTTTCGAAATATACATGAGCTACATCATTATCTAACTTTAAAAACACCAAACATTATTTTAAAAATACTTCATATAAAGAACTGCGAGATTTTTAAATTTAACTTACGAGATAATAAATATAAAAAAACAAGAAAGATCAATCATGCTTAAAGCATTGATTATGAAACACTTTCCAACTTCAATGCAATTTTATTTAAACATCTCTAAAATGCAATACATTCCTAAGTAATATTTTAAAACTTATCACAATACTACATTAATTTATTATATTTGAAAACTTAAACCTTCATCGAAAAAAATGAACTTCATTCAAATGACAGTATTGAAATATAAATTGCCTGGTTTAAACATATCTAAAATGCGATACATTCCTCGGTAATATTTTTAAAATCATCATACTACTACAATAATTTATTATATTTGAAAACTTCATCGAAAACAACTGAAATTCATTCAAATGACGTCATAGAGGAAATAACACGCCTAGCTCTCTCTATAAAAGCAGCATTTCATTCATAACATTCTCCCATTCATTTCATTCATCATAGTACTAAAATAATTTATTTTATTTAAAAACTTAAGACCATGGAGCTACAAGTAATTAAACTCTATGCTTAAAACTTCATCTAAAAAAATCGTCCTTCCCTCTGTAAAATCAATGAATATTTCATTCATATCAGCTATGCAGACTCCATGAGCTAAATACTTTTGCGTTAAAGAAATACAGCAATTCTTATGCAACTCATCCTGCATATTTTGCTGTTTACATTTTACATAAGTGCAAAAATAGGCTTCGTTGTAGAAATAATCAAATTTGGATGATCATTTAAACTCAGATATATTGTCATTACGTTGTTTCAGTATGTAGATACACAGAATTTAAGCCAAAAAATAAAGCGGTTTTAGGACGAATACAACACTCAATATGAATTAAAAAGAACTTTAAAAATCACGATTTTGAGACAAGATGGATGTCATATTTTATTTTGAAGTGGGTCACGTGATCTTTTCATATCATGGTCACGTGATCGCTTCATATCAGAGGTGTAATTATTATTTTAATTTTTATTTAAAAAACTACTAAATATATTTTGCTGAAATTTTTTTTATATATTTTGTGGAATAATTTGAATATTACCTAAAATTTTCGAAGCAATTTGTGAATTTTAAATCCGCTTAAAAAATGTTTGAAAAATTAGGTCCATAGGGTTCAATGTATTTCATCTTTTCAACCCGGGTTCAATCCAAAACTAATTAGGTGATATTATTCATTTATATTCCCATAGGTCCTACAGACCGTCTGAACAATATACTAAAATTTCACTTTGATTCAGTCATTTTTACGGCAGTTATCGTGCTAACGGACAGACAGACAGACAGACAGACAGACAATATGAACAAAGTCATAAACACTTTTCAACTTTATTGTAAAGTGTTAAAAGACACTTTTTTAATTTTAGCATTAATAAAATCTTACCATTTAATTCCTGCAACTCGATTCTATTGTTTAGAAATATTATTCTTAATCAGCTTTTTAGAATTTATAGATTATCTGATAAAAAATTTCATGCTATACATATTGATAATCTAAAAATTACCAGCAATTTATATAAATATCTCTCTTTTTTTGTAAATGGTATAGTTAAAAAATTTAAATTAGCTGGATTTTCATGAATTCTTTTCATGGTGTTTTATATATTACCCTGACATCTCTTATATATATGATCCTGACTCTTGTTAACACTTTACAACATAGTTGAAAAGTGTTTATGACTTTGTTCATTCATTCTGTCTGTCTGTCTGTCCGTTAGCACGATAACTGCCGTAAAAATGACTTTATCAAAATGAAATTTCAGTATGTTTTTAAGACTGTCTGTGGGACCTATGGGAATATAAATATATAATATCACCCAATTAGTTTTTTATTGAACCCGGGTTGAAAAAATGAAATACATTGAACCCTATGGACCCTAATTTTTGAAACATTTTTTAAGCAAATTTAAAATTCACAAATTGCTTCGAAATTCACATTATCCCATAAAATATATAAAAGAAATTTCAGTAAAATATGTTAGGTAGTTTTTTAATTAAAAATTATTTAATATAGGGAGAAAAACAAATTCAATTAAATTCTGACTTTTGGGATATCCACCAGAAAGAAAAAAGAGATATATTATATAATAAATATCTTTCCAAGAGTTTAATTATTTTGTATATGAGAGAGGCTTCACATTTTAAAATAAATTTGGTAGATAACAATTTTTCAAATTTTTTTTAATTCTATATAGCTCTTCATGATATACTTATTTGATGGCATTTTTAATGCACTTTCCTATGTTCTATAGAGTTAAAATTTGGTACACAGCTTAAATTTGTTGAACATTTTATTCTACAAAAATTTGGTGGATCTTTAAATATAGATCCTACATTTTTTTCGAAATGGCCTGCAAATAATCCCCGTTCACTTCTATAAATCATTGTTGTAATATTGTTAAAAATTCTGATGTGGGCAGCACATGTCTTTCCCTGCAGACTCATATTCACGTTCTCTTTATTTCTTCAATAATAATTTGAGTGTTTCTGCACAAAATAACAGCCATAAGTATTTTAAGTGATATTGAATTTGCACGTTAAACTTGAATTTAGTTCTCATTTGATAGCTCGACTTATTGTCAAAGGTGACGTAACGGAAACGCGAAAAAACTAGAATATCTCAAGAACGGCTAGTCCTAGAGTAATGGGGTTAGTCTCATTCTTTTCGTTGTCAAAAATCACGTATAAAATAGGAATTTAATACGTGATTGTATATTATCTCTTATACTTGCCTTTTCGCATTACTGTTATATATTTCGTACGAATGGCAAAGGTAGATCATATCTTTCTCCTTTGTGAATGGCAACACTGGTCTCTTCATTCTGAATTCCCGAGTTCGATAGGTTAGTGTATTTTTTGAGTTAGATTCCAGGTATCCTTTTTTCCTTTTATTTTTTCTTCTTTATGTATGTTGTCCAAGTAGAAATAGTTTATAGATATAATCTATCTATTTCTTCAGAAACATGCATTTTTATGTTTGCTTCTGCAAGACACTTGGATTTGAAAAAGAGTTTTTAAGAAGTGAACAAATCCTGATTTAGGTCTAGACCTTGTCCACGTGTATAGCGTTTGTGTTTGGATTTCGTCTGTTTTTCTTTTATCGTTTCCATACCATTGTTTTTTTTATACTTTTCTTTTCTTTGATGATCCGAAATTTGTATTTTTTTCCATTTGCTTGAAGATTTGCTGATTTATACTTGTATTTTGTAAGCTTATTAAAAAGTTAGGTTTTTCGAGTTACAGATTCTCACTTTTCTTTCATTGGACCATCAAACCTTTTCATTATATATATATATATATATATATATATATATATATATATATATATATACATACATACATGCATATACATATCATACACACACACATATACACACACATATATATATTGTATATATATATACCTCTCCATAAATCGTAGGGGCCCGGGAGAATGATAATTTTGATACTATTCAGACTTAAATCAGCCTCTGGATCTCCTGCAAGGCTCAGTTGTTTGGGCAATATTGTAAATGATTCATGTCAGACTTATTTACGGAGTTACTAAAATCTTTTCCTTCTTCTAAAGTAGCTTTCCGTCTATATCCGAAATTTATTTATTTATTTATTTTTATTTTCTACAGAGACCACCAACAAGAGCTGAGGGGCCGAACAGCGTGCAGCACCGGCTCCTTGTCCGACCACCCTTCCCTTAGCCGGACAGTCCGAAGTAGATTGTCGCAGGCGTTCGCCCGGTTCGCCGATTCCTCCGCCTCCCACTCGACCAACAATGCTCCCCCGACACATGTGAGTACCTATTCTTCTTTGGTAATTAGTGAAATTAAGAAATCGGAAGTGGACCTTTCCTACATCAAGAATATTAATCCCCCCAAAGCGACATTTCATTAAGTTCGTCGCCACGGTCATCAAATTGTCGCTCAATTTATCTCTAAGCGCGTTACATATAAACAAGCAGAAGGGGTGAGGGGATATTCTTCTAATCAATAGATGTCTTGCAGAGTCCAATTCGACGAAAAAAGCTTGCAATTTCGTCCTAGTAGCTCAACGGTAGAGCGTCGTCTGGCCAGTTCGGAGATCCAGTGCAAAGATGTCCAAGGTCTGAAGACCCCAGACCGTGCGACTCACGTAGTGGGTTTGCAATAGCTAGCTGCACGACCGGGAAGGGATACCTCCTGCACTCAGGAGGCACTCAAGGTCTACTATCTCGCCAAACGAACATTTATTTAGATCTAAAAAGATAGCAATTGATGAAAAATATTGTGGTTAAACAAACAGTTTTACATTATATTAGAACTTGACAAGTACGTCCTTTTTTCAAAAATGGGAAAAGGGTTATTGCGAATATAGATAAAAAGATCATTGAAAAATGAAATTTAGAGTGAAGTATATTAGCATAATGAAAAATAGATTAAAATTAAAGAAAATAATAAAATTTTAAAAGTAAAATTTAGAAAATATATGAAAAGGAAAAAAAAAATTAGGCACATGAAAAACAAAAACAGAAATTTAGAATAAAATTTAGAAAAGAAAAATTAGAAAAAATACAAATAAAAAGGGTCAAAGGAAAAAGAAAGAACCAAGAAAATAAGAACAGTTAACATAGCTTTTTTTTTTTTTTTTTTAACAGAAAATATGGAGGGAACACAATAAATTCATATCAGTTAATAAGGATGAAATAAACGGATTCATTGATCAATATTAATTGAGAGCAGAATCTAATCATAAGCTTAGGTCACTTTATTAGAAATTTCCATGGCAACAAGAATACAGTTTTTAATTTTATCTACTGAAGAGGGATTTAAACGAACTTTGGAGAACCAAATTGGTTTATTGGAGGGGGAGGGTTTGCAAAGATGAAAATTTTTAGAAAAAGGGACCCTAGTACGGATTCAGTGTACTCTATATAAGATTGAGCGCCGATTTCACATTAAGAGGATAACGACTACGCAGAATACTAACCTGGATAAAAATAGTAACATCAAGAGGCTAACCTGAGATAAAACTAGCAGGAGGTGGTCAGTCAGATTGTCAGTTGCCCGCCAATCTGACGTTAGGAGGAGGAGAATGTAGAGTCCACTTCGACGATAAGAGCTTGCAATTTCGTCCCAGTAGTTTAATGGTAGAGCGTCAGCTGGCCAGTTCTCGTGACTGGCCGATTTCGGAGACTGGATTTCCATTCATGCGAGAAGACTGTTCGGCTCTTTACAATCTTCTCTCATGAATGAAAAGAGCTATGTTCACGAGAATGATATTAGTAAATTTTTTCAATAATATTGCGTATGGAATATCAACCTATTCAACGATACTTACTTCTTTTGTGATTTTATATAATTGTTCTTTCAAAAAATTCTAAATGTTCTAATTAATAATCTTAAAAAATGTATCATTCTCTTTGTAATGAAAAATTACGCGTGAAATCATTATTTATTTTACATTATTGTGTGTCCTAATTTATTAATGATTTTCAAAAATTCATTCGCGTCTAAAGTCAATAGAGTTTCAATGTCCACTGATTGTAATAATCGTACCAATTTTTTATTTCTTCTAAATGCTCTGTTCGTGAGATATTGCTTCCACAGGCTCATATAACGTTTATGTTTAACATTAACTCCGTTCGTTTTTGTTCCACAATATTCTATGCACATATCCGTTACCCGACTGAGTGGCGCCGACTGTATACTATGTCCTGTGTATGCGTATAACCTAGAGTATTTTACAGTGAATTTTTTTTATTTATGAACTGATTTCAGTAATGTTATATTATATACTATAGTTTATTTTTCCAATAGAGTTGAATATATATTTTGAATATTAAACGTGTTAAATGTTAACGAAATAAACGTGACCCTGAGAGCCCTGTGGTACCTGAAATAAAAAAATTATAAAAACATAAGTAATAAAATATCATGCTTTTTGTTTGTACAAATAAAAGGTAAATAAAACATTAGAATCCGTGGCACCCACTTTTAATAATAAGTTAAATAAAATTGCATCGACGAAAGGTGGGAAAGGTCACTGAGCTCCAGTGCTATATCCTGTGTATGCTTATAACCTAGAGTATTTTACCGTAATTTTTTTTTATTTATGAACTGATTTCAGTAATGTCATATACTATAGTTTATTTTTCCAATAGAGTTTGGTTATATTTTGAATATTAAACGTGTTAAATATGCTGCGGCAGGTGCAATGTTTCTGTCGGTGATTTCCCCAAACGCTGGCAGAATTTGATATTCGCACCTTGTTCTTCAAACGCCATTTTCGTTTTGGACGATCGCGAACGACTACAGTTCACTGACACGCATTGTCTGGAAAAACCTCGCACTGCGGACCTGCTTTTTCCTTTTCATATCTCGCGTCACATGTGCCTCAACGCCACTTTAAAATAGTTCTACTCTCCTCCAATCAGGGTTGGAGATATTATCACAGTCTCCGAACTTTTTGATCCTACCTTGTATATGTTCTTATGGGCCACCATGATCATCAGACCACCGTAGTCTATTCCTTCGAATTTTGTCTCAGAATTCAATAACGCATAGACCATCCCGGCGCCATTCTTAGAATCTTAGCTCCCCTCGCATTCGATGACAGGTCCAGTGCCTTTATTTAGCCTCCTCAAGCAAATTCTGGTGGTAATGAAGTCTTAATGCCTTTGTTTTCGAATTTCTTAGCTGAGACGCTTCTACTCGGAGGTCTATGACTGCACAAGAGCTAAAACATACCTAAAACTTTGTTATGTTTTCCTGAAGTCCTTCTAGATTTCTCACATAGTGCATATTGCATCTAACCTAAAGATTATCCAACTCAAAATAAACAAATCGTGCCCCCCCTTCTTTTCTTTCGTGAGAGAAACTTTTATACTGAAGCACAACGGCATATATTTTCCACTCAAAATAAAATTTTCACCTTGCAAAATAAAACTACCACCTCCATTGGAGTATTTCAAGTAATACCGTAGTCAGAACTATATATTCTTAACTTGGAGATACAGCCTCTTTGGCTAGGCGCTCCGCTAGCTCATCCCCCCTCGAAATTTAAGATATGTACACTACGTGACAGTGAAAATGAGATAACAAGAAGGAATAGGCGGAAAGTGATGAAAATCGGCAAACAGAGAGAGACAGCAACGAAAAATAAGTGATGTTTATTGCAATATGATACGCTTATGCACTGAGCGATAACACCGTCTGATCAGTAGGTTGTAAGACCACCGCGGGTGGCGATACAGGCAGCAACACGTCTAGGTACAGAGTGAATGAGCATGCGGATGGGGTCCTGAGGGATGGCTACCCATTCCGTGTCAACCATTTGCCAGAGTTCGTCTTCTAAAAGCGGTGGTGGCAGCGTACGCAAGCGACGCTCAATCACGTACTAGACGTGTTCGATTGGTGAGAAATCAAGGGAGACTGGTAGTCAGAAAAGCACCTGAGTACCTCGCAGGGCATGTTGGCTGATGCGTGCCGTGTGTGGTCGGGCGTTATCCTGCTGGTAAATGGCATTGGGCACCTCCTGAAGAAAGGGTAGTGTCACCGCTCGCAACACGTCATCGACGTATCGTTGGGCCGTCATAGTGCCCTCAATACGGACCAGAGGTGACCTGCTATCGTAGGCGATAGCGCTCCAAACTATGATGACGCGGTGTGGCGTTCCACAAATGCGGCTGGTCACCACTTCGGCGCCAGTCTCGTACACGGCGACTGCCATTGTTAAAATAGAAGCGTGACTCGTCTGAGAATACGACCCTGTGTCATTCCGCCGTCGACGTAGCTCTATCCCGACGCTATTGCAAACGGAGGCATCTATGCTGTTGGGTCGAATGCAGTCTTCTTAACGGGCACCATGAGTGCAGGTCTCCGGCAACCAATCAGCGGATAATGGTCCTGGTCGATATGGAGGCATCAAGGATGTCCTGCACGTGCTGCCAAAGGAGCAAGGGAACTGGCTGGCGTGCGGGGCCGCTAACGCCTACCGACGGATGCGTCGGTCCACGCGTACTGACGTCACTCTGGCCGTACCGGCACCCCTCAAATGTGCTACATTCCCTTGTTCCAACCATCTTCGCCACAGCCTGTGCATCGTGAACACGTGTAGGTGGCTGTCCGCTGAGATTTGATGTATGGACCAGCCTGCCCTTCTGAGTCTGATCACCATACCCAAGGCTATCTAAAACTAACATCTTATTTTAGGTGGCCTTGCCATACCCCTCGTGAAATCGTTTGCCTGCTGGAACTGCCTGGGTTGTCGGCGGCCTGGCATTCTCTGCAACTACACGTTTCTTCTGAGACAAAAAGAAATTGTAAAATGATTTCCCTGGCAGACAGAGCGGCGAGACTATTGCCGATTCTGCAGGTTCCTTCTCTTATATCCTGCTCAACGTGCGCGGGACAGCTGCGCATTTCGCATCATTTACATAACTCGGTGAGCTGCGTCTACCCTGCAATTTGCATATTTTTTGCCCACCCCCTTTTTGGTGTTTCATTTTCACTATCACGTATAGTGTATGTTTAATCAGTTGTCTTGCTAATATAGCAGACCGAACATCTTGGATATAAAGTCCTTTGCGGTTAAGTTCTCCGAAAACCGTGTCGCACACACAACAGATGGAAATTTAAGATAAGTTCCAACATGTTAAAATTAGAAATTTTAAGAGAAACAGATAAAAGCTTACAATGGTTGGAAGAATCTTCTAGTAAGCAAATTAACGAGTTTGTTAGATTATTAAGTCTTTAATGGTTGTTTAGTATTCTAGCGGATGCTCTAGGTTTTTTTTTAAACTTCCAGTGATGGGGGTCTCCGGGAGGTTGCAAATCTCTTCATTCGAGATTTTATTTAAATTTCGAAATATTTTAATTGCAAATTTTGATATTTCGCCTTTAATGTTAGTAATTCTGAAGTCGTGATGGATGACGTCGTTTCTTAGTCGGGTTGCTTTTCTGATGACCCTTAGGGTTTTATTTTGGATTCCTTGAAGTTTTAGGTTGCTTTCACTGGTAAAATTACATCTTAACTCGTGCAATAAATATGTTACATAAGAGATCAATCCATGGAGGTAAAGAGACTTCTAACTACACGAATCAATCGATTTTAAATCACGATTATTTCTAACCTTTGTTTAGGAACATTAGAAACAAATAAATAAAAATTAGAAATACATTTAAACGTTAGAATCCTCGTCAATGTATTTTATAGCGAGATACTGATTGGTGCGCACACTGTTATATTGACGTCACATGTGAGCCAGCGCTATTTCGAAAAAAGTATTTTTGCCCATTATATCGCGAAATCGAATTTTCCCAGGACAGTGACCTATATTTTTGGAAAAAGGAGTTCAAAACCTAGAAAAGCTATTCAACCACAATATCAATGTTTGTTTATTGATGTTAGTTATAGGGCACCGAAAAATAATTTTTCTTTAGCATCAATGGAACGAAAAATTTACGAACGAAAAAGTAGCCTCAAAATCAGGGATCAAGGATCACGGTGCAAAAGAGAACTTGGGCCCAAAAAACTTGCGCTTTTCACCTCTTAGTCGAAAAACAGGTCAATGGAACATAAATGAAAAGGGATACATGGCCTCGATCGTTTTTTTTTTTTTTAAAGATTTGAATGTTATTCGCCCATCCAGTTTTTGATTCTGTTTATGGGAATATGCTCGAATTTGGTCTACAGATTTTAGTGTGAATTATCTGCTCTTTATATAGAGACTATATATAGTCTCTATATACTCACTATAGTGAGTACCCGTGAAAAATCATGGGGAGGGGAGGGGGATTTTTTTTTTGCAGAAAGTAATAAATGTAAAATAATTTTAAGTTTTATTTCTTATCTCAAAGATATCTTCAAAAAGAATATTTTTAGTATAAATTTTATAGTATTACTTGCCTTAATAAAGCGACTCAAAATGATCTCATTAAATCGGTTTTGATGTCGTTTAGTGTCTGTTAGGCCTAACTGTACGCATACGAGAATATTTGGTGAACATATGGAATTTTTACTCTGGTTCAAGTTTTATTAATCAACTTATAAAATAAGACAAAAATATTGTGCATAAAGTGTTATCTTTGCAAAAGGGTATTTTAAAATAACGTAATTTCCTACTTTATCAAACGCGAATAATGTAAACAAACCCACATCGTCAAATATATGCATATGCTTGTTGCCATTCGGTAAACGATAATAACGATCATAAATGACTCAATCTCGAAATTGTGTTGTTTGATAACGAAAGCTCTGCCTGTTTGGTTGGCACTTGGCGACATATTTTCCGACTTTGACGTCCACACATTTATCGTAATATCACCAACTTAGCGTTTTGGCGGAAATGCCGTCAACTTTACGATAATTAAATATCTCTGAAAATTAAATTTAATTTCTTTGATAGTCCCTGTCACTTTGTGAGAATTATTAATTTAATATTATTGATTCAAAATATAGCCATTTTCACTGTTCGTGTGACAAGTACGTTTTGCTCGGTGGGAGGGGGGGTATACAGGGTCATAAAGTGCTGCAGGCGGGTGGGTAGGAGATAATCATTTGCATAAATTCATACGCTCCTTGATAGGAGTGGCTTAGCACATAGTTCTCTATATTTTAATAAGTTTTATTGTTGAATTTGACTATTTTTTCATGTAATTCTTTGTAGTTTAAAGTCATTGATTGTAAGTACTTAATTTTATTTTGTTTTGAGTCCATTCAGGGGCGTCCATACAAATTCTGGGGCCCCTACAAATATTTTTCACACTCTCTCCATATATGATTTCTCTCTCATCGTAAATTTTTTATGTCTTTTCCCTAAAAAAAATTGGAAGTTCCACTCTGGAACCCCGCCTACTACTCAAGTGGCGTCCGTCCCCGGTCCATCCAATGTCAATTCTGCATACGTTACGTATTCAAATGGGTCGGTAAAAATGTAAATTCGAAGCATTAGTGAAATATTAAATATTCCCCTCCCTCAAAAAAAAAAAAAAAAATCCTAGGCATTTCGAGAAACACAAACGCGCAGGCGAAAACTGTTCATCTGTCGTCTTAATTATTTATGAATAGCAGCAATTCGTCCTTAAGCATTCCTGTTCGTCGCTCGAGATGTTATCTGTGTTCATTAGTTCTGCCCTTCGCGCAATTAAGATGGCTTTCCAGATGCAACGAAAGGATTTGAGAGAACCGGAGGACGACTCCGATTATTTCAAGGAATTGAGACTTCTCTCCACCTAAGTGGTTGAGTCCCTGATGAGTAATTGTTTTTCTTGTGTGTGGGGTGGGGGGTGGGGGGTTGATCCACAGATTTTGTTTCTCTTTCGTGATATTATTCCAAATTGTCCACTTATTACTTTTGTCAGTGGTAGATCGACAATTTAGGGACGCTAAACTTCAATCAGGACCAATATAGTATATGACGTCATCAGGAGCACAATATTTTTCGGGGGGGGGGGGGGCAGGTTGACTTCTCTCACCCCACCCCCCCCCCCCCAAAGAATTTCGAAGTCATTGTATAACTTTCTTTACTGAATCATATTTCCAACATTAAAGTTATTGTCCGCTAATTTTTATCCTCTCCTCCCGCCGAAGACATTCTTGAAATAGTGCCCCTGGACGTTATTGCTTTCTCTGACTTCACAAATTATAGGAAAATTATGCAGTGGCGGTTTCGAATAGTACGCTGATGTTATTCAGATTTTGCAATTAAATTAAAGGTTTTGCATTTGGAACTTGAGGACCTTTGAAATGAGGACCTGCATTCTCTTTTAGGTTTATAGACTTTAAAGTATGTAACGTAAATGGTTGCCGTTTCCTTTAGAAAGACCTTCAATAAAAGCATCCCTTTTGACAATACAATACTATATCATATTTAGTCTTTGCCTAATAAATATAGCCCATTGAGGGGACGAATACCACTCGAGTTGGGGGCTTCGGAAGAAGGGGTGAAACCCCAATTTCTTATTTGTGAAGGCGAGGAAGACATGAAAAATACCAAAAAGTTTCAAATAGAGAGGGCGTGAAAAATGTTTGTAGAGAGACCCACAATGTGCATAGGTGACCTTGACTCTTGCATAGTTTGAATATTATTTTAAAAGTTTAAAATACATAACACTGTAAACACGTCACTATTATTATTATTATTATTTTCCCCCTTAGTTTGTAGAGGGAAAATTTGTAATTAAAATAAATCAACCTTTTTGAAAATGTAAACTTTGCAGGAAATTAAAAATTTGAAAATAAAAACTTAATTAGAACGCAGCATATAAAGAAAAAAAGAAAAAAAAAACAGTTGAAAAAAGATTTCAACTGGTTTCAGAAGCAATAAAGAATCTTCTGTGTCAGGATAGGCGAGACAAAGCAATTACCTTGCTATTATTTTTACTAAAAACTTTTCCTAGAAACCCCAGTATCCGAGATAGAGATTAGATAATGGCTGATATAGATTCAGCATCGAATTCCGTAAGAGGTGAATGGAGAAGGGTGTTAATTAATTCCGGTTCTTTTTTCCTTTCTGGTTAAAAAATTTTCGTTTTCCTTGAAACATGTATTTCTCAAGATTGGTTACAGATAGAGCGTAGATGATTACTCATGTGAATTTAGCATTAAATTCTGGAAGACAGTGATTTATTGGAATTTCAAACATGTATTTCTCAAGATTGACTATAGATATAGCTTAGATGATGACTGATATGAATTTGGCATCAAATTCCGGAGAAGGTAGAGACATTAACTAAGGATTTCGACTTCCGGTCTATTCGCTTCTAGTTCAAAACGTTTCCTCGAAACATCTATTTTTCACGATTGGCTATTGATGTAGCTTAGATGATAACTGATATGAATTTAGCATCGAATTCCAGAGGGTATAAAAGGGTTCACAAAGGATTTCCACTTCCGGTTTTTTTTTTTTTTCGTATGACTTTACGAAATTAGTTTGCATATGAGAATAAAAATGTTCAATAGTGTGTTCAAATGCTCAATAGTGTTGTTGTTGAAACCCAGACCGTCCGACCTACCAGAAAGGTGTAAGGTAACTGTTTGGACGGTCGGGAAGTGCCACCCAATTTAGACCGGAACCCAGTGGGGGAGGCATCCACAGGGACCGTACCCCTACCTTCAACCTCTCCCCTACCTTCAACCTCTCGGAAGGACTTTCGGACCCACATGTTTAACGTGATCGTACTCCGCATGAACACGGCGGCAGTTTTGGCAGTGGCTGGAATCGAACCCGGGCCTACCGAGTGCAACTCCAGCGCGCTAAGTGTAAAAGTGTTCAATAAATGTTCAATAACGTGTACACACTATTTGCCCCCTATGAAGACTGCTGTATAAATTTTTTGTTACATTTAAATTATGTTTAACATTTGTAACAGAAATTTTACATGTAACGTTTTATTTACGAGCGAATGACATCATTTTTACAGTCGAGGAACATTTTTTTTTAATTATTCCTTCCTAATGCCCTGGTTTTTGTATCGAATATCAACACACAGAAAGGAGCCTTTCATTAAATCTCTTGTTGGCCGGTCACTTACATGAGAGGCATTGTGATTCGTGGTTTTTTCTTTTTCTTTGGTAATGCTGCAAGGCTAGGGTGATATTTTCTTACGCTATTTTAAGCCGTCGTGACGTCTAACCACTCGAGGAGTTGAAAACATACATACCATGTGAATGCTGCGTATACATTAGCACTTGCTGAGTATTTTAGTATAGTTTGAAAGAAATGATTGGACATTGATTTTATTGAGCATTGCTGCTGAAGATTTTTCCTATTATATTGTGCAAGAAATTAACCTGAATGGGAAAACGAAGAAAGGTAAACTTTTTTGGGTTATTTTGAAAAACTGACTTACCGTAACTCCTTATCAGAGTTTTCTTTTAACGAGCAGTAGCGCATAATTTGTGCAGTACGAGTTTGGAATGTGTGCAGTGTGAAAATAGGGATTTTTATTAATTTTTCATTGTTTCTGTTGAGATTTATCAGATATATATTTTTCGTAATGTTAATTTGTTAATTCTAAATAGATGTTTGTCTGTCTGTCTGTCTGTGTGTCTTCTATAGTTTGTAGTCTTCTATATAAATATGAAGGAATTGTCCAACTGATGCGGTTCATACATCGTTGAAAAGAACATTCTTCGATCTTTTCAATAGTGTCAAGATAGAAACTTTGTGATATTGTTTTCGGTCGCTATAGAATCGATTTCTGTGAATATTGCTCGAAATCGTGCTAAAGCATAAAATAACTAAAACCATAATTCGAATTATAAAAGAAAAATATATCACCGTGGTGCACCGTGTTCCTGAAGTACCTGTGTACCAAATTTAATGGCCGTACGACGCGTATATTTCCCGCTACGGACATCTTTTATTATGCATTAGAACGAATTACTAGGCGCTGGCTATATAATAATAATAATAATAAATTTTATTCGTATAAATAACTGTGGAAATTGTTTGCAATTCTTGTACATAGGCACAACTGGCATGATACGATCCCTCCCCTCCAAATCACAAAATGGAAATTCGTCACTTGCGGAGACTACTTTCTACGTTAACAGACGCAATTTAAATTTTCATTTCAATAATCTCAGTGTGGTTAGACCAATTTATACACTGGCCATATTTTCCACGAACAACATAATTTTTGTATTTCCAATAAATAAGTGTCCGCTACTTAAAACAGAAACAGATAACACCATACTCCATATCCCGATCCTACACTAGACGTACGCAACCAATATGCACATGCTCGAACGGACAACACGATTCCCCAGTTCTGCAAGCGTAGCTTGAGCAGGGAGGAAACCCCGTAAGAGGTCCGCCCGGAAAGAAAATTATTAAAAAATTTCAAGACTTCGCTTGCTTAAAAAATTATAATTAATTAACTGAGGAATTGAAGAAAATACATTTATTCTGGAGCAGTCTGTGATATTTTAAAGAGCCGCTGTTAAATTATAAATGTTGGATTGCACGTCAGTTTTTTTATATCTTAATATAAATGCCGAGGAGGTTTTAAACGCACGAAAAGTATAAATATTTAAAAAATCCACGAAAATTCGACTATTAATCGTACAGATTTAGTTCAAAGTTTGTTTGAAAATGAATTTTTTTTTATCTTTCTAGTGGTGTCAAGATGGGAACTCCGTGATAATATTTTAGATCGCTAATTAGATCGAAGTTGGTATAGTAGAAACATGTGATTTATTATAAGCTTGAACGGCTTCTTATGGGCTGTTAAATCGTTGACTACGCATTTTATTTTTATTGTTGGGTGGTCTTCGAACAAGAAAAAATTATTGGGTGCTAAATTAGGCGAATGAGGATAATGACGATTCATCAATGAACAGATGCACTCATAGTGTAATCTGTTCCAATTTATGTGAAACTGATCATTTACTGTGAAATGAGTGAATCAGCAGAAATAAGGAGCAAGAAAAATAACGTCGCCCAACGTGGGGCTCGAAACATGTGAGACATGGGGCAGAAACATGGGGAACAGAAACACAAACAACATGGGGCAGAAACATGTGATTTATTAGCTTGAACGGTTTCTTATGGGCTGTTGACTACTCATTTCATTTTTTATTGTTGGGTGGTCTTCGAACAAGAAAAAAATTATTAGGTGCTAAATTAGGCGAATATGACGATTCATCAATGAACAGATGCACTCATAGTGCAATCTGTTACAATTTATGAGAAACTGATCATTTGCTGTGAAATAAGTGAATCAGCAGAAAAGAAGGAGCAAGAAAAATAACGTCGCCCAACGTGGGGCTCGAACCCACGACCCCGAGATTAAGAGTCTCGTGCTCTACCGACTGAGCTAGCCGGGCTTGTTATGTATGTTTTTAACATGAATCACTAGCACATAACTCATGAATTACAATTCAATCATTTAATTTATTGATACACAAATAAATATGGTGTATTTTGTAGTGATTTTGTGTTCATTTAATTGCTACATTAAAAGCTTATTATTAGTTTCTTACTCAATTACAAAAATGGTACTTTTATCGCAAACGTTTGCAAATTCTTCCGGAACCCAGGTTGAAGGAAAAATGATTTTGTGCTGTGTTTGAAGTGTGCTTTCA